>OZ023312.1:29080027-29396835 GCA_964007375.1 Ophion obscuratus
GAGAGAGAGAGAGAGAGAGACAGAGAGAGAGAGAGAGAGAGAGAGAGAGAGAGAGAGACAGAGAGAGAGAGAGACAGAGAGAGAGAGAGAGAGTACTTTATTAAGCCTTGGCTTAAGGCCACAGTATAAAATGTATAAATGTACAACGGGTATAAAATCATGTGCGAATTTAACAAATTTTTCGCATGAAAAAGTGATTCACTTACAAAATTAATTACACATCTATTAGTATGAATATCAAGCTGTTAGAAAAAAATATTTTTTTTTCGATGTACAAATGGCCGGCTACTCGAAACTTTTCGAACAGCTTTTATCCAATTGGCGTGACAAATAACTTCACCAATTTTCACTCGATTTACTTCAAATTTGAAAGTCATGTTCCTAATTGCATTTCGCAGAGAAGTACGTACGGAACTTCCGATTAATAAAAACTTTTCATCTTATGAGCAGTTTATGAGCATTTATAACGAAATTTTTCACTGAAAATTCATTTCTTAAGTTCAAATACCTACAACTTTTGAATGAAACAATATTTTTTAAATTCCGTACGTACTTCTCTAGGTATTCTAATGTAGATTGACGAGAATTTTTGTTTTTTGTTCTAGGTGAAAAATTGTGGATGCTAAATGTCACGCAGCGGAGCACCTAAAAAAAGATAACAAAAGAAAATATTAGTGGTCGGCCATTTTGTACATTGAAAAAATATATATAAGTATTTTTTCTAACAGCTTGATATTCATACTAAATAGATGTGTAATCAATTTTATGAGTGAATCACTTTTTCATACGAAAAAAATGGTTAAATTCGCACGTGATTTTATACCCGTTACTGTGGCCTAAGGCCTTAAACCTTGAGGCAACAAGATTACAAAAAGAGATATAAAAACGGTAAAAGCGAAAAAATAACACTAATAATAGAGATGGTAATGCTAGTAATACAGATAGTAATTCCAATAATTATAATAATAATATTAATATTAAAAGTGATCGCGTTAATAATAATTACGATATCAATGATTATAGTATGTTCGCCGATAGCAAATACAGAAATTCGTGAGACAACCCACTAGTGACAATATAAAATTACTATATGAAATACGTTAATAGAAAACTCGAAGTCGGGCCAGTCGGAACTACTCCTCACCGACAATGCTCTGAAAAATAAAAATTAAAGAAATTGATTATTAAAAACAATTTTAAAAAACAAATGAAAAAATTAACTTAAGAGAGAGAGAGAGAGAGAGAAAGAAGGGGGGGGAGGGTAAAATGCATTTTGTTACTCACATTTTTGTTCATCAACGCACATAAGAGGTCATCTGAAGGGTGTCTCAAGCTCAAGGAAGCAATGGGACCCACCATTAATGAAATTAGTCCGCAATTATGCCAAAATGTTATTGAAAATGTTGTCAAAAGAGTGAAGGTTTGCAAACGGGCTCGAGGCGGCCATTTATAACTTCGGATATTGTGTTCCACACATAACCTCCATGTGTGTACATTATATTAAAATAAAGATATTCGTACTTTTCAAATAAATAATACGATTTATTAGTAAATTAAAATATCAGGTCATTTGGGACACCCTTAATAAGGTTTAAGGGGTTAAGGGATCTTCTCACTTTAGACGCTAAAAATGGCTATTTTCATTAATTTGTTTGATAGGTTTATATTATAGATATTGATATAAAAGTTGTTACACTTAATAGATACACTTTCGAAATACATTAAAATTTTTTTTTATCTATTTATGTAACCCAAACATACTTTAAACGCGTTTTTCTCCGATCAATGTTCTTCGACGGCTTGTTGATAAAATCTTCGAAACTACTGAACCGATCCTTATGAAATTTTAATCACATTTTTTAAATTTTGATATTTACTATTTTTTCTGCCAAAAACGGTGAAAAAAAACACTTTTTTGTTTTTTGTTTTTTTTTTTGTTTTTTTCGAAAAATGTCCGCTATTTTATTATTTTTGACATACTGAATCTAAAACCGTTTGATTTTTTTGTTTCGGATGATCCGTCTCCGAGATTTCACCAACAGCGCAGACCTACAATTTTTGTAGGACATTTTTTCAACTATCCCTTTCGTCTATAAATAGTGACCTAAATAAATAAAAAAAAATGTTCAATGTATTTCGAAAGCGGCTTTATTAAGCGTAACAACTTTAATATCAATATCTATAATATTAACCTATCAAAAAATTCATGAAAATAGCCTTTTTTAGCGTCTAAAGTGAGAAGACCCCTTAAGCTACTGGGACGACCCGAAAATCATGGCGTTCAAGTTCGCGCATTGTTGGAATGCCACGAAAGTTCTTTTCTCTTTCTGTTCATTACTTCATTTCCATCATGATCTATCATTTTTTTTTCATATATTAACCTAAAACCCTAATAAAGATGAAAAAAAAACCGTTTGGGTGATTTTCGTACCCTAAATCGGCGAAAAATGAGAGGAATGGAGGAAAAATGAACTTTCGTTGTATTCCAACGATGCAAACTTCAACATCGTGGAAAATGAGGGTTATTTAAAAAAAATCGAACGAATAAGTAAGATGATTGAAAAATAGTTTGGAAACTTATATGTATGTAAATTAACAAAGTTGTGTACCAAATTTCGTTAAAAAATAATAATTTAAGAAGTTATGAATAATCTCGTGAAGGACCTTTGAACCTCGATGTACTTGATCTTGGCCATCCGGTTGATCTGAAACAGAAAAAGCGAGTTTTTTTTCCTTAAAATAGATAATGTTAGCTAAGACTTCACCGTTTTTTTTGTTATCGTGTTTCAATCATTAAAAAAAATTGAATTTTTTTCTTGATTTTTTTTTGGAAAAAAATCAATTGTTGATAATTCATGAAAAAAAATATTAAGAAGCAAAACTACACTTTAGAAGTGTACGAAAATTCAAATCAATCCGTTTATTAGATGTCGAGAAATCGTGCACACCGTTTAAAAAAATATATTTTCGAGAAAAACTCGTTCTAAGTTTCACTAGCAGTTCTATCGTTGTAATCATAAGTTTACCTTCAAACTGCGATTCCTGCACCATATATTGGACCTTCCTCTTCAATTTGAGTTGCCTCAAGCGACTAACGATTTTTCGAAATTTTCACAGTACCCTTAAATTCTTACATCTTATTTCGAAAATCTCAGTGTCCATTTCAAAACTCTTCCACAATGTCATCCACATGTAGGCTGCTTGAGACATGGCGCAAGATCGCTGCAAAAGCTGTAAATGTTCAGAATTCCGAATTAATTAACGTACTTTATAATGTGAAATGATATAATAAAAAATAATGTATAATTTGAACGAAATATCCGTAAAGAATTAATTTATATATCATATCTATATAGGTATATATGCGTGTGTGCGCACGCGTGCAAGTGTGTGTACATTCGTGTGAGAATTTTCATATCAGACACTACAAGGATGTTCCACAAGACAGTCGGTTCCCCTGATAGTCAACATTAGATGCAATGGGTTCAAAATACATGTTCATATACGGTGTTGAAGTTTGCATCGTTGGGATGCAACGAAAGTTCTTTTTTATACATTCTCATCTCTTCAGTTTCTGAAACATTTGAAATCTTATCTTGCAAACTTGTGCTGTCGATTTCTGGTGAGGATCCTAAAAAAAACTGTCGAGTGATTTTTGCCGTCCACATATTCCGAAAGGGTTCGGGCTTATAGACTTTCGCTGCGTTCCGACGATGCAAATTTCAACATCATACATATAAGGTATAACTTTTGTGTGTGTGTGTGTGTGTGTGTGTGTGTGTGTGTGTGTGTGTGTGTGTGTGTGTGTGTGTGTGTGTGTGTGTGTGTGTGTGTGTGTATTTAGGGTGGCCCTTGATATGGGTCAAAAAAAAAATTGATCGCGCCGCCCTCCAAGATGGTTCCAAATAATAAAAAAAATCTACGCGAAGCCCCAGCTATGTCCGTTAAGGGGAAGGCCTGCCTTTAAGCATGAACTTAAATTTAAATATCAATTTTTCTTCATGATTGGAGAAATTTTGATTTTTTAAATCCAGTTTATTTGTCAATTTTTTTTTTACTTCCCGAAGCTATTGTATATTGGTATTCAATATACAGATCAAACAATAAGGTCCTCCATACTAGATTTAATGAGCGTTCAGTTTTACCATCCTATTATTTTCGACCAATAGTTCGATTTAGCTGCGGTCGAACGCTTTTAATCACATCAAAATCAAACTTTAAATTTGTATCTTGTCAGAAAAATCTATTAAGTACCGAGGATATAAATTCACGATAAACCATTCACATCGAACTTCCGGATTGGCCAGAATTGCTTTTTTTTTTTAATTTTGTTAGAAATATTCCTTGCGTGCTGATATACAAACATATTAATATTGCATCGCAAAAATGCATAGGGACATTTTAAACTTGGCAGGATCTTAAACTTGGCGAGCTTGTTCGTTTTATTGAAAACAAAGAAATTATTTATTCGCACAAGTCATCCAATTGGTCGGAAAAAACATAATATTCAAAAAATGTACACATAAGATATCGATAATAGTTCGTTCAGTACGAGTTTATTTATTTGAACCACAGAAATATCGTGGTGAATAATTGACAAATAAACTAGATTTAAAAAACCGAAATTTCTCCAATCATGAAGAAAAATTGATATTTAATTTTAAGTTCATGCTTACAGGCACCCCTTCCTCTTAACGGACATAGCTGGGGCTTCGCGTAGATTTTTTAAAAATTATTTCGAACTGTTTTGGAGGACGGCGCGATCAATTTTTGTTTACCCATATCAAGGGTGACCCTAATTAACACACACACACACACACACACACACACACACACACACACACACACACACACACACACACACACATATCTCCAAGTTAATATATATCACTCTCAAGTTGATATCATATTCATTTGTAGACCTTATATGTATATATTTTGAACCCGTCATATCTAATGTTGACTATCAGCGGATCCGGCTGTCTTGTGAACGATCCTGAAGTGTCTCATATAAAAATGGTTGTATTTGTCCTAAGGTGATTTTTAGGACATTGAGGCTCACGTGTCGTTGAGTATCTGGATGATTGGCGATTAAGAGAATAGTTTTTTAAGTCAAGTGCCGTGGCCGGGTAGAAATTCCGTACTTTGAATGTTTCGACGTTCAAAAATTCCCAATTTTAATGTTCCGAAATTCAAGATGAGACCGGTTTGAAATTCCGAACTTTGAATGATCAGAACGCTCAAAACTCCAAAAGAATACTACCACGAAAGATTACAAAACTCCGAAAATCTGAACACCGTCAAAACACTTCGGCTATGGAAGTTTTTCAAGTTTCAAGATTTCCAATAAATCGTCGAAATATTTCAAGAATTTTTTTTATTAAGAAGCGATTTTACGTCAATTTTAAAATTTGTCTAGACAATGTTATACCGTCCACATCATTTACAGTTAACTGTGTAGACTTTCGCTGGCATGATCTTGACATGGGGGCGGGGTTGAAATTTAACGACGGTTTAAAATTCCTAATTTTAATGTTCCGAAATGACAAGTTTCGTCAAGATCATGCCAGCGAAAGTCTACACAGTTGACTGTAAATTATGTAGAACGTATAACATTGTGTAGACAAATTTCAAAATTGACGTATTGCTTCTTAATTAAAAAAATTGTTGAAGTAATTCTCCGATTTATTGAAAATTTTGAAACTTTTAAAACTTTCGTAACCGAATTATTTCGACGGTGTTTAGATTTTCGGAGTTTTGGTCTTTCGGGTGAAATTCTTTCGGAGTTTTGAGCGTTCTGATCATTCAAAGTTTGGAATTTCAACCGCGGAGCGCCCTCGAAATCACGTTTGGGCACTAAACTGAAATTCCAGCGTGTAGTAGGGCACGATTTGACCTATTGACAGTTGCAGGATTATCCATTCATAACAGGGCAACCTACACACACACACACATATATATACGTTGCATATATAATCTTTTCGCATATACATACATATATATATATATATGTATATATATAAGTATATATGCGAAAAGATGTTTTTGTACTCACGCACGCGCACACACGTATATATATACATTTCCAAGCATACACACACACATATTGATGTTGAAGTTTTCATCGCTCAAATGCCAAAAATTCTTTTTTATTTCTTCACTTCCTCATTTTCAATTATCATCCAAAATAATTTCTCCCACATTCACACTGGAAAAAAAATTCAGTTGGTTTAACAAAATGTATCTTTAAATACGTTCAACTTGATTTTTGATTGGCATAACAAACATTTTGTTAATCTAACTATCGTTAGATTAACAAAATGTTTGTTATGCCAATTTTGTTAATCTAACTATCGTTAGATTAACAAAATGTTTGTTATGCCAATCAAAAATCAAGTTGAACGTATTTAAAGATACATTTTGTTAAACCAACTGAATTTTTTTTTCAGTGCAGGCTGAAAATCCTAACGAGGATTCTGAAAACCGCCTTCGAGATTTTGGGTAGACCGGATGTGCCAAAACAATTGGGTTACGAAACATCCGTTGCGTTTGAACGATGCTCACACTTCAACACCATCGCACATACACGCAATGGTCACTGCATCGATGCCATGTGCGTTATACAAGCAACCATACTTGTCCACGCAGCGTGCAACCACACGGCCGGTAGTCCCTAGCCAGTCACGCGTCTATACGCATACGCCACGCTACCGCGCGTGTTTTTCTTTATCGTTCCTCCTTTCTTCGGCTCTCCGTTTCTCTGTGTCTTCTCGAGCGTAGCCCTCCGTCTCCCCGTTGCGTACAGCCTGACACAACATCCACATATACTTCAGAAAAAGAAATATTCCAGAACGTTGCAATTTTGTTATTCTTTCGTTCTCCGCTATCTCGATTGTCGTTTCTCAGCATACACGCAGTCTTTTGCGTCTCTATATTATTATCTCTCTCTCTCTCTTTCTCTCTCTCTCTCTCTCTCTCTCTGTCTCTCTCTCTCTCTCTCTCTCTCTCTCTCTCTCTCTCTCTCTCTCTCTCTCTCTCTCTCTCTCTCTCTCTCTCTCTCTCTCTCTCATGCTCCCTGTCGTTTTCTCTCTTTTCAGGAATGGCAAAGATAATGAGACGCGGGAATTTGGGGGGTGGGATCGTATAATAAGTAAAGTTGGGGGTGGCTGCGGGTATGTACGAGGGGTGGGTGGTGGTGAAGCGGGATGGGGGTTGTATCGATCTGCCGGGGGTGGGTAAGAGGAGGGTGGCCGGAAGAGAGACAGAAAAAGAGAGAGAGAGAGAGAGAGAGAGAGAGAGTATGTGTGTGAGTGTTGGGGTGTCTCACTCTCCCTTCGCCTCCGCGTAGTCGACCCTCGTGTACTCTCCGACTAAATGAATGACTGACGCAGGGATTGGTTGGATATATGTTACACAGACACATTCTCACTCGAAAGCAACCCTCCTCCTCTTCCTCTTACTCCTTTTCCTCCTCCTTCTCCACCCCCTCCGACCCTCGAACCCTCGCCCTCCCGCTTATACACAGATCCACGGTCACACCGCATTTTCCGTATACCCGAAGCGAGAGAGCGAGAGAGAGGGGGGAGGGAGGGAGGGACAGAAAGAGAGAGAGAGGGCCCATACACACGTATGTACATCCGGACGATGAGGCGGCAAAGGGGGTTTCCGGTAGGGTGGATGAGGATGAGGGTGAAGGGAGCCGGCGGGTCCTGCAAGCCATCTTCATTTTAAGCATTCGCTCTCACCCACCCGACCACCCCCTCCCGCACTCCTCCTACCTCCTCCCTTTCCCGCTAGGCCCTCCTTTACCCTTCGCCACCCGATTGTCCAACCACCCTTTTCTCCCACCGCCCAACCACCCCCAGCATACCCTCCAACCCACTGTACCGTATACCGCCACCCCCGAGGGTCCCCCTGTCCGGTGCTATTTGCCCGCAATCGGACTCCCTCTCGCACTCCCAACGAATAGTCGAAATACCCCCTCCGTACCCCTCGGTACCTCGAAAATTACTACGGTACCCTCAGCCCATTCCTCCCATCCTCCTCACGCTCCCTCCCAAACTCCCCCGCCCTTCGAAGCCTCCCATCCCACCCCCCCCCCCAGCCTCCCAACGCCGTCGCAAACCCGCTTTTCTCGTCCCATCTCATCCGCTCTCTCGTCCTTGCCGGGCGAAACTGTGGAAAACTCTGTGCAACGCACGGCGGTCCGAGTCTGTAATGATGATCACCCGCTCTCTCTCTCTCTCTCTCTCTCTCTCTCTCTCTCTCTCTCTCTCTCTCTCTCTCTCTCCCTCTCTCACTCTCTCTCTCTCTCTTTCTCTCTATCTCTATCTCTCTGCTCATGTTTTACAGAATCGATCGGGTGTTTAGAGCGATCCTCCGACGTATGTGCCTTTTGCTTAAATATAAATACATAAACACCTCCATATGTGTATGGGATGCATGTGAGTTTGTCCGACTGCGTACGTGGATGCTCCTGCGATGTCACTCTTGACTACCTGGGCGCCATTTTGGCCACAAAGTAGATGTGGCAAGACTATTGGGGGAGGAGGGGGGGGGGGTGTACCTACGTAATGTTAGCCATCAGTACATCTTGAAAGTCTTGGGGACGAACCGATTTTGTTTCACCCTTTTCAACGAATCGCTGACTCCGGCAACGGGGCGATCCTTGATATGACCTCTGTGTTAGTATGCGTACTCGATCTGAAGATCGTTTTGGAAACTTTGGGGTTTACAGGTGCGTAGGAAGACAGTAGACTACTATGAGGACGGTCCTGGAAGGCTAAAGGCTTCGGAATTAACTTTCCGGATATTTATTTATGTATGAGCTTGTTTGTGTATGTGCATGAATGCACCTGTGATTTTACTCTCGAGTACCAGACGCCATTTTGAGTATAAAGTAGATACAGGCAGGATTTGAAGCGTGTGTGTGTATAAATGTATATGTGTGTGTGTGTGTGTGTGTAGATAGATATATATTCGGATCCCAGATGAGCGAAAGGGCTGCATGTATATGGATATGTGGCCCTTTCGCTCGCCCATAGCCGGTACTCGGATACGCCAGACTTCATCGGGCTACAATAATGCCGTTCCTGCAACGCAATGAAAGAATGAAACAACGCCTTCAGCGAATAGCGATTATTCGATCCGCGTAGGTACCGGAGGAAGAACGGAACAAATACTCTGCTCTCTCTCTCTCTCTCTCTCTCTCTCTCTCTCTCTCTCTCTCTCTCTCTCTATATATATATATATATATATATATATATATATATATATATATATATATATATATATATATATACACATATATATGTATATATATACATATATATATATACATACATACATATATATATATATATATATATATATATATATATATAAGTGTTCGCGCGCGCGTGTGTGTGTGTGTGTAATAGCTCCGTGTTTTCTATCTGCGGAGGACCATTCAAGGTTGAAACCCCCTGTTTGAAGCTCTCCTGCGGTCACAAAATCTCCCCAAGATGTGTACTCATCCTTCCTGTACTCATTCTTTCTCAAGCTTCGAAAAATCCTCCGGCGTTTGTTCGGATAAGTTCGAGGACGAAACGAAGCTCTAAATTGAAAAAAAGGGGGGGGGAAGGGTGTGAATAAAAATCTCGACGAAGACGATCTTTTGGTGTTTGTAGAGTCCGAACGTTGTTCGAAGGCACTGCAACTAGTTGAAATTTTTGCGACTACGGATTATTGGTTTTCGGCGGATTCTCAAAAGATAATATTTTGAAAATATTCTCTGAAAATTTCAAGTCGAACCGTTCAAAATTGGAGGAGTTATGGGCGTTTATAGGTAACTTTCGGCGAACTTTTAACTCTTCTCCAAATAACTTTTTCAAAATCGGTCACCGCGATATCTCAAAAATCACTGCACCGATCAACTTCGAATGTTACAGGCTTCTTTTATATATCGAAAAGCGGTGCTTGAACGAAGGAATTAATTTTTTCACTTTGGGCTGCTGTAATTTAAAGAAAAATCAATTTTTTATTGAATCCTTCGTCGAAGCACGAAACTAAATGCGTTTGATTTCTTTTATTTCTGATGACTATTGTATCTACCACATTTATAAATATTTTTTCGATACGATAATTGTAAAAAACTCTCCAAACCATACTCTTCAATGGAAAAAAAAGTTGGAAACCCGCCTACGTTTTCCCAAGAAAAAAATTCACGAAAATTTATTTTTCTCCTGCCACGAGATGGGTGTAATCCGTTGAAGACAAGATCAGAGAGACAGGCAGGGCGATAATTCGTAACTTGCAAGGCGATTCTATAGCTCGTGTGAACCAAAAAAGGGCGAACTACACACAAGTACACTCCGATAGACACCTACACTCGCACACAGTAACAATATATACGGAAGAATGATAACACGTGAAGCAACGAATTTTTATGAAGAAGAACAGCAAATAGTAGAGCCGGCTTTTTTGTGATGAAAATTACAGTGGCAAGCGCGGAGCAGCAGAGGTCAGATTCCCCTGCGAGCACGCAGAGTCAGAAACTCGAGACACCAGACTCGACTAAGGAAATGACTAGTAAAGATGGGATTGGGCCCAAAGTGATGAACAAAGGGGGAGGTAAAGGTGGCTGGCTGAAAGCCCCACTATCTGAGGCCCACGAGCCCCACGGTGAGTGAGCATTTGTACGAGGAAAAAGAATTTTCTAAAAAATAACGTTTCTGTCTTTTCGTTTTGATGTTTTTTTTTTCTTCTCATTTCGTACGTGACCATCGCGGACGAATCCGAAAAGTTCTCAGTACAAAAGAAAACGTATATTCGTATTTTGGTGTCATTCGTTGGACCGATATATCGGGGGTAAAAAAAAATATTTGTATTTCGTTGTCTCTTATCGGACGTCCAATCGTTGAAGAATTGTTTTTGTCTCCTCAATGTACGATTCCGAAAAGACTCTTTACTCTTCGTATTTGTGTCGAACGTTTCGATTTTTTAAATATTTGTTACGCTTATATTAATATTGCGGCGCAAAAAGAACCGATGCACAAAGTAAATGCGATCTGTTCGCGAAGGGATGAAACAAAAAATGGGATTTTCTTGCACGAGGCTATAACGGTAGAATTTTTGGTGCCATGCGTGTGTGTGTGTTTGGAGGACAGGGCAATAAAAAAAATGTCCGTAGAAATGAAAATAGAGAGCGCGAATTTCCGACGGATTCGTCAAGCCAATGGGGAAGCTCGGCACTCTTGTTCGATTTGCACCAAATTACAGGAGTTAAAAAAAATTTAATCGGTTTTAGTATCACATACTGACAAGAAACATCCCTCAGGTGACAACATCGACATTTTTGAAGGTGCTTTTCAGCCCTGAAAACCGTTTTTCCGGCGATAAAAAAAAACACGCTTCCCTTAATTTTCGGTGCTCTGTAACATATCCAAATTTCAACAAAATCGAAAGGTGTCACCCGAGGGATGTTCCTTGTGAGTATAAAATCTCAAGATCCTAACAGATTCAGATAAGGGAAAAGTCGCCATCTTAAAAAAAAAACACTATTTGCCTATATCTCGGTAACCATGCACTTTAGGCGAAAAGTCATAACCATTATTACAGATCCTTCAATTTCCCATTTCTTTTTTTTTTTTTTGCAAAACTTACCGTTTACGACTTATGAATCATTTAATGAACTTTTCCTTCTATTTCAGCCGATGACTCTTCTAATAATTGCTTGAATATTAAAATGCTAACAATTTTTTAATTCAGTAGAACCTCGATTATCCGAACCAATTGGGACCGAGACTAGTTCGGATAATCAAAAGTTCGGATAATCGAAACGTGGGTTATTTGGGACGGGATCATAAACAACACCTTTTTACATAAAAACAGTACGTACATATATGCATGTACTGTTTTTATACATACATGTATGTATCTTTAGGGTACATACAAAAAACCCACGTTTCGATTATCCGAACTTTTTATCCGAACGATTTTATAAAAAAAAATATTTAAAAAGGCATTCAACTTTTGGGTTTTTTGGGGCGAGATCATAAACAACAATCGTTTACATAAAAACAATACAGTACATGTCAAATTTTAATATATATGTATGTACTGTTTTTATGTACATACATATATCAGGTGTTAAATATATATATATATATATATATATATATATATATATATATATATATATATATATATATATATATATATATATATATATTAAACACCTGAAAAAAGTCGAATGCCTTTTTTAATATTTTTTTTTTATAAAATCGTCCATTTTTAATTGACGAACGGCCGTAACGCGTTTTTGAGCGGCTAAGTCTCGCAGCCGTTTGAGAAGGAGAAGTTGCGTTGGGTTGCTCATTGTTGCTCACGGCAGTGGCAGCGAGCAACAAAGTATCTTTCGCGTCAACGTTCGGATAATTGAGCGTTCGGATAAACTAAGCCATCGTTCGGATAATTGAGGGTTCGGATAATCGAGGTTCGGATAATCGAGGTTCTACTGTAACCTATTTTCTATAAATTTTACTTGAAACGTTTGTTCTAATGTTAATACTTTTAAAGTTAAAACGCGTGAATTCTGAAAATGCCGCCTCTAGGCGGATGACGCCAGTCTGAGATCCGAAAACGTATAGTAATGCAACATCTAGCGTATATGAGAAGGGTTTCTCATATACCGAGCTGTTTCTTTTTTCTCTCCCTACACAGGTAAATATTCAGCAGAATCGAAGATTCATACATTTTTTATGACGATAGATTTTCAATGTCTTCGATAAATATTCCCGTTTCCTAGTCTCTCATTTTATGACGCCGTCTGAACATAATGAATAATTACTTAAGGGATAACGCCACTCTAGCGGCAGAAAATAAGGCCTAACTTTGACAATTTATCTTGGGAGTATGAAAAAAGGAATAGGATTTCTTTTAAGAGGGTTTATTTAACGCGTATTAAAGGATTAAAAAAAAATTATTACAATTTTCATACAAAATGGCGGCTACGGAGCCCATCTTGAAAAACGTGTTTTTTACAAATAGCTTCACGGGAGGACGGTTTTCTCGTAAAGTATAATACCTGGAACAAAGACCAAAAAAATTATAATCTATATATTATTAGCTATGGGACTACGTAGGCATTTTTTTTAATCAAAATTTGACAAAATGGCGCATTTTGAAAGAAATAAATCGATTTTTTGCCAAAAAATAAGCAGTAAATGGTTTATAAAAAAAAAGTTCATATTCAATCAAAAAACGGCTACGTACTCCCATAGAGAATGTAATTGTGAAGCTATTATAAAAAATTCAAATCGATCCACGCAAAGGTGTTCGAGTAATCCGTCCTCCCAGTTTGATAAAAATGGTTTCGAGAAAAAAGCGTTTAAAGTTGTACGAGTTGCACTTAAATCCTTGAAATTTTGGTTGACCCTTAAATTGCGATGCCTGCACCGTACGAGAGAAATTTTTGTTTACCTTTAATCCGTGATGCCTGCACCATAATGGATATCACCATCCTAGAGCGGTGTTACCCCTTAATAATTCAGGAGCAATGCGAAGTATTAAATATTTTTTAATATATTAAATATAATGAAAATTTTAAAAAAATTGCTCCCTTTCCAGGTAAAGAGATATATTTTTTATTGTTAACTATATCAATATCATTGATATTTTCTTGTTTTCACGTATTTATTGAATTTTCACCATTATACTGTGCATAGCTCGTCATTATCAACCTTGCACCTGGTAGTGCAACATTAGACTCGATATAACTTTAAAAGTACAAATATCAGAAAATAAAAGTTTCAAGTAAGAGTATAGATATATTATTTTTATTATAGAAAATTGATCAATTGAAAAGTTGTTATTAGCATTTTCATATTTAAGCAATTATTAGAAGAGTTATCGGCCGAAATAAAAGAAAAGGTTAATCACACGAGCCATAAGTCGTAAACGGTAAGTCTTATAACGAAAAATATTTGAAAAGAAAGATGGGAAATTTAATTATCTACAATAATGGTTATTATGATTTTTGGCCTAAAATGCATGGTTACCGAGATATAGGCAGATTACGTTTTTTTAACATGGCGACTTTTCCTGTATCGGAATCTGTCAGGATTTTGTGGTTTTGTAGTACGCGATAAACCCGATTGAGAAATAAAATAACTCCTGTAAATTCAGTGCAAAGAAAATATTACTCATTGACTGTTGATCAATATGTGGGTGAGCTCTCGCGATGCCCATGATGATGAAAGGCTACTGAATCAGCGGCGGGATTCTTGTTGAAAATTCTTTGTAATCTTGGTGATGGCCGTTAGTCCCGGTAATGCATTCACTGTAAGGCCAGAGAGACAATAATTGCGGATTTTTCGTGTCGTATCAGCGCTTCTCGAGGACTCGAAGCAATGGATCCAACGAACTGTTGAAAAAAAACGAGACCATCGTACAGACAGTGTCCGTACATTTGTAGAATTTTTTCACGAATTTTTTTAATTATTTTTATTAGTTTACTTTCGACGAGAAAGATTGCGAGGCAGTTGATGTTTTTTGGTGAAGCGAAAAAACGATCAACTTGGTCGTTCGTGCTTTGCCGAAAGGATCGACGCGATCGACAACTTTTCTCGTTCGTGCCATTCAATTATATAGCAATGTCAAATCGTAGCCGAATCCTGCCGCATTCTGTGATGATTCTTTAGTAATCTGAGGCTATCTCTTGAAGAACCAACGGAGAGAATGAGGGAAAGTGTTTTTTTTTTTCGGGCCCAAAAAAGCTTTCGGGCAAGGAAGGCTCCATCGTTTCTTTTTGTCGCTAAATGTCTTGTTCAATTTTATGTTGCCCATTTTTGCTAGTTCATTTTCATTTGGTATTATGAGTTCGTAAACGATTCTGCCGTGACTTGATACACGTTCCTTTTCACGCTTCGTCGACAATTACGCAACGAAAAACGCTAACGGGAACAAAAGAATTTGGCAGCGAATTGCAATCGGGGAATTCCGTAGCGCAAAATTTCACGTGTCAACTTTTGTCCGCGATCGCGAACCCACACATCCACCGTCCTCGATTTTTCGCCCAAACGGCATTTGGCCCCGCGATCATTTTGCGAGGACAAGATTTTTTTCTGTGATAAAATTTGCATCGTTGGAACGCAACGAAAGTTCACTTACACATTTTATTTTCTACATTTTCATAATAATCTATGAAAAAATAGATAAATCTATTAAGTACAAATAATATAAATAATACGAATAATAAATATAAATTAATATAAATTAATAATATAAATCTATTTAAAAATATCTATAATAATATATATTTTTAATAGATTTATATCAAAGATCGCTAAATGAATATCTTGAAAAATAGTTGATGTATTTTCGTAGGCAAAATCTGCCAGAAGAAATGAAAGGAATTCGGAAACATTAATTTTCGTTGCATACCAACGATGCAAACTTCTCAACCTCATTTTTCTCACAAATTTTTCAAACAAACGGCCGCGACGTTCAGCCGATCTTTTTGGGCGCCCGAAAAATCTTCCACGGAACGCCGCTTGTTAATTTTTAGCAGACTCGATCCAGCGAAATTACAAAAGTTGTACAAAAAAAATAATGACATTGAAGTTTGCATCGTTGGCATACAACGAAAATTCTTTTGAATTTCTTAATTTTATCATGATCCAAAATCATATTTCTTCATATTCTATCATAATTAAAGAAAAAAAAAAAATGTTTGCACGATTTTCGTAGGTCCAATCTGTCGAACGAAATGTGCTAGAAAAAAAATCATTTTCGCTGCATTCCAACGATGCAAGCTTCAACGCCGTGAAAAAGAAAGGGCATGGGGGGAAGAAATAACCAGCGTGCCAATTTTTCGAAATTTTCCACGGCACTAAAGTGTCGATGGCGGAGTTTGCTTTTTTTTTTACACAACCCACAAAATTGCTTCGACCGAAAAGCTCGGATAACTTCCGCGATTACGATTCTCACTACACAACACCCACTTGTATTTTCGAACGCAGCTTTGGTTTTTCTTAATTTTTTCTTCTTTCTCTTTACCTGTATTTTATTTCTGGTTAACGAACGTAGTTGATAAATCCCTCTTACGTTTGCGTACAGCATGATGCAAAGTCACGTAGTGGAGATGCAGCGTCCATTGAGAAAGTCTCGTTGGACGATAAGAAACACGAGTGCTAATTATGTGTTTTTCGTTTCGTTGTTTTTCTTGTCGAACGCAGGGATCGACGAGGGGATCGTCGGCGGTGGTGGCGCGGCCGATCTAAGTACGAAGCAACGTCACCAAATGAAGCACCGTGAACTGTTCCTGTCGCGGCAGATCGAGACGATGCCGGCGACACACATCAGAGGCAAATGTTGCGTAACACTGCTCAACGAGACCGAGTCCCTGCTCAGTTATCTCAACAAGGAGGACTCGTTCTTCTATTGTCTGGTCTTCGATCCGACGCAGCGCACCTTACTGGCCGACAAAGGTGAAGCGAAAAGGATCCCGCGACTACTTCGACGTCGCTGAAAACTCTTGGATTACGAAATCGCGAGCCGCTTTTCATTTCGCGTTCTATTTTGCTGACAGCCTTCTCCCCTTATGAGCCAGAACAAAACAAACAGCCCCACAAAGAAAACGTTTTTTTTTTTTTTTTTTTTTTCAAATCGATAATTTGGCTTTTTTATAACATATCATTTTAATTTATGATTTTTTTTTACTGAAATAATAATTTTTTATCATTGGAAATTAAAAATGTTTATAACTGAAAATTCAAATTTTTATAAATGAAAGTTAAAATTGAAACTTTTGATAATTGAAAATGGGAATTGAATTTTTTGATAATTGAAAATTGAAATTGAAATGCTTGATAAGTGAAAATTGAAATTGAAATATGAAATTGAACTTTTTGATAATTGAAAATCGAAAGAGAAATTTTTGATAATTGAAAATTGAAATTGAAATTTTTGATAATTGGAAATGAAATTGAAATTTTGGATAATTGAAAATTGAAATTGAAATTTTTGATAATTGAAAATTGAAATTGAAGTTGAAATTTTTGATAATTGAAAATTGAAATTGAAGTTGAAATTTTTGATAATTGAAAATTGAAATTGAAATTGTTGATAATTGAAATATGAAATTGAATTTGTTGATAATTGAAAATCGAAAGAGAAATTTTTGATAATTGGAAATGAAATTGAAATTTTTTTATAATTGAAAATTAAAATTGAAATTTTTGATAATTGGAAATTGAAATTTTTGATAATTGAACATTGAAATTGAAATTTTTTATAATTAAAAATTGAATTAGTGATTTATTTCTGCTATCGTGTTTTAACTCAAAAAAATGAATTTTTTTTCTCGTTTTCTCGAGGAAACTACCATCATTATTGTTAATAACTGATGAAAAAAGTGTTAAGAAGAATAACGGGAGTCAAGACTAAATTACTATTACACGTAATAATTGTACCAAATTTCGAGTCAATCCGTTTTTTAGATGTCGAGAAATCGTGTACACCGTTTTGAAAAACAGACTTTTGAGAAAGAGGCGTTTAAAATTTTACTAGCCGTTCTATCGTTGTTATTCATGAGTTTACCTTTAATATGCGATTCCTGCACCATATGCTGGACCTTCCTCTTCAATTTGAGTTGCCTCAAGCGACGAACGAGTGCGCGTCGGTTTCACAGTAGCCTAACCCCTCTTTAGTACTCTGTATATTTTTTATTTACTACCGGCAATTCTTCGGGTGCTCTTTCGGGCTTTTACGATCCCATCCTAATTTTGAAAAAGTTGAAGAATTTCATAATTTCTTTCGTAAAAATTAATATTGTAGGAAAAATATATGTATAGATTGGCAAGGAAGTCTTTGCGTTTTATAACAAAAAATAACTAAAAAAGCTGTCTTGAAGCGAATGATTAATTTTCTTCTATATTGATCTTGCTATATTAATCATTCTAAATAAAATCGGATGATGGATACATAGAATAAAATTAATCATTCGTTTCAAGACTTCTTTTTTATTACTTTTTTTGTGATAAAACGGAAAGACGTTTTTTGGGAAAAATGTAAACTACGGAAACCTATTGAAAAAAAATGATCTAAACCAACCAAAAGAATATAACCGTGTCCAGGCGATAATGTTGATGAATAAAAAAATTAATTCCGATATTGGGGTGATAAAAAAGTTTGCCCCGTTAGCATTGCATAAATGGGACCAACTTCTGCATCAATCGAACATCAGGATACACTTTTTCATCCGTTCTCCGTATCCCAAAATCTGTTAAAGTCAGAGCACGAGCAAAAAAAATCCAAATGCACACGCATTTCGTTTACGGGCATTTTGTTATAAATATCCATTCACGAAGAATTTTGAACACATTTCCATTGGAATCGTGAGAGAAAAAAAGTTTCTCCGAAGCAAAGCTACCCAGCAAAACGATGCTGAAGTTTTTATCGTTGGACTGCAGCGAATTAAATTTTTTCGGCACATTTCGCCTTCAAAAGTCCCTCGACCCTTTTTCCAGATATTTATTTAGCGATCTGCATTATAAATTTGTAAAAAAAAGATCGTCTATAATAAAAAAAATATGGGAAACAAAATGTAAAATGGAATGTTCGTTGCGTTCCAACGATGCGAACTTCAACACCATCCCCGCAAAGCAATGATGAAAGATGAGGAAAAGAATTGGGGAAGAAAGCCAAATTGAGTGCGTTTCATTTTCGCAGGTGAAATAAGAGTGGGGAGTAGATATCAAGCCGATGGTATATCGTCGGCGCCACTGACACCAGCCGAGCGAGAAGCCGATCCCCGAAGATTACAGAACCTCGAGACGTTAGTCTGGACACCGAGACACTCGTTGACGGATCGTCAGATCGATCAATTTTTGGTCGTAAGCCGTTCGGTCGGCACGTTCGCCCGCGCCCTCGACTGCTCGTCCTCGGTGAAACAGCCCTCGCTACACATGTCAGCGGCGGCGGCCTCGCGCGACATTACCCTAGTGAGAAACGATCATTTTGAATACCAGCACGAAACTAGTTGCCACGCTACCCCGAGGCCGATTTGGTCGATTTGGTCATTCAACATGCCATTGGACTGATGCTAGTAACGACTGGAAAGTTACCCAAAGAGATGCCAGTTTTTACTGCCCATGGAATTCTATCGTGGGTCTGCTTTCACCATCCAACAACTGTGCTCGGGTTCTAGTTCCCGACCGGAAGTTACCAGAAGCACGATGGAATTTCCAGTTGCTTCCGGTTGGAAACAAGAACTCGGACTAAGTTCTTGGACCGTGAGCAAAGGCCTGCAAGGTGATGGCATTTGATCGACTACAAAAATGCAGCAGCACTTTAGGCATTATATACCTTTGGATAATCGGGTATAAAGGTTTTTTTACGATTTTTGAAAAAAATACCAACGAAGCAATCAAAATGAGGTTTAGACAATTAAAAAAATGGTTTCAAAAACGCGTTCAAAGTTTTAAAACCATTTCTCTACATATGAGGGATTCTCCGTCGATTCAGCGACTTTTTTTTTCGACCATCTCAGATCTGCCCCATAATTGGTTATATCAAAGTACTACTAAAAGGCATTTTACACAACAATTTGTAAAATGCCGTTTTTTTCCAAATGAATATATCTCGGAAACTAGAAGTAACTGAAAAAAATGTCTGTACATAAAAGTTGTAGTTTTGTGTTAACTTTCGAGCGGACGAGTTGAAATAATTTTTACGTTCCGGTAACGCTGATTTTTTACCAAAAAAAGGGAGAAATTATTTTTTTATTCAAAAACAGCGGTTTTTTGGCTACAAAAATTACAGAGTCTTCCAGTATGTCTGACGATATCGCAAAAAAAATCGCCAGAGTGGCACGGAGCGAGGTTCCGGTATAAAAAAATTAATTTGTGTGGTTTCATTTTTTTCACCCTAGGACCTCGATCGATGCCACTGTGGCGATTTTTTTGCGATATCGTCAGACATACTGGAAGACGGATGTAATTTTTTCAGCCAAAAAAATGGCCGTTTTCAATAAAAAAAAATAATTTCCTCCTTTTTTTGGTAAAAAATCAGCGTTACCGGAACGTAAAAATTATTTCAACTCGTCCGCTCGAAAGCTAACGGAAAACTACAACTTTTGTGTACAGACATTTTTTTCAGTTACTTCTAGTTTAGGAGATATATTCATTTGGAAGAAAAACGGCATTTTCTAAAATGTTTAATTAAAAAATTTGACAAAATTCACATGGAATGCCTTTTGGTAGTACTTCGATATAACCAATTATGGGGCAGATCTGAGATGGTCGAAAAAAACGTTGCTGAATTGACAGAGAATCCCTCAAATCTTAAAATTTTGTTTCCACTTGAAGTAACTTTTGTATGTCATTTTCGGGATGCTTATGCATCATTTAAGGAGTGAGGTCTAGTTGGAACGTTAAAAAAAGGCCTTTTTTCCGATTTTTTTTCGGCTAAACGATACAATAATTTACAACAAAAGTTCTTCTGTTTAAAAGATATATATTTAATGTAAACATTATAATTTTTTTAAAGAAATATGTTTCAAAATAAGCGGATACGTATCAATGGCGCTGCAAAAAAGGACGCTGCAAAAAAAACAGGTTTTGCGGTGATCACTCTCACGCTGTGACGGATTATCTGAAACCAACAAAACAGGGGGGAATCTTTAGTTAATGATATAATGCTCCGGTTGAACGAAGGGTTTTGAAAAATTTCTATTTTTCACAAAATGGCGGACGTTGAAAGTGAAAAGTGTTGTTTTGACCAAAATTTTACTTACAAAAATTGACTATAAAAAAAAATAATTCTCAAAAAAAAAAAATTCTTCGTTCATCCGGAGGAAAACTATGTATAGAAGAAGTGATATAAATTTCTACCCGATCGGTAAAGCCGTTCTCGAGTTACATTGATCACCGACTTCGACAACATGGTTTTGAGAAAAACGAGTTTGTTTGCTACCTGTTTACTTTATATGGCTCAAACACGGCGTCCTTCAAAGTTATGTATTTCGGCGAATAATGGTCTGATTTACATTCAATTAGTCGGAAAATACTCGCAAGATATTATACTTTTAGAAAATGAAAAAAAAAATCAATTTTTTGAAAATTCTAACTAGACTCCCTCCTTAAGGCGTCCGGCCACAGTAACGGGTATAAAATCATGTGCGGATTTAATCATTTTTTCGTATGAAAAAGTGATTCACTCGCAAAATTAATTACACATCTATTTAGTATGAATATCAAGCTGTTAAAAAATATATATATATTTTTGTTCGATGTACAAAATACTACTACTAATATTTTCTTTTATCTTTTTTTTTAGGCGCTCCGCGGCGGTGACATTTAGCATCCACAATTTTTCACCTAGAACAAAAAACAAAAATTCTCACCAATCTACATTAGCATACCTAGAGAAGTACGTACGGAATTTAAAAAATATTGTTTTATTCAAAGGTTGTAGGCATTTAAACTTAAGAAATGAATTTTCAGTGAAAAATTTCGTTATAACTGCTCATAAACTGCTCATAAAATGAAAAGTTTTCGATTAATCAGAAATTCCGTACGTAGTTCTCTGCGAAATGCAATTAGGAACATAACTTTTAAATTTGAAGTAAATCGAGTGAAAATTGTTGAAGTTATTTGTCACGCCAATTGGAAAAAAGCTGTTTCGAAAAGTTTTGAGTAGTCGGCCATTTTGTCCATCGAAAAAAAAAAATTCTAACCGCTTGATATCCATGCTAAATAGGTGTGTAATTAATTTTATGAGTGAATCACTTTTTCACACGAAAAAAAAAATTGTTAAATTCGCACATGATTTTATACCCGTTACCGTGGCCTAACCCCTTAACCCGAAACTAAAGTTGAATAGTTTTTTTTTTCAAAGGTATATAAAGCGTTAAGTAACTATCTAGTTATTCCTAGAGCGGAATCAATGGCTCGTTGAGCTGGTATCACTAGGCTGATACTAGCAAATCGCTGGAGCGCTTTTGACCGCCCTCCGAAATGTTAGCCCACCACTTTGATTCAAGCCAAACCAACACTCATCGATCAAACCCTCTAACACTCTGTTCCTATCTTTTTCGCTTTGCACCTACGTGCCTTCGTAGTTTCACGCAATGGATACCTTGCATCGGCACAATTACGACGTCGCGAAAGCCATGTCGTCACTTGTTCCGAGTTCCGGCCCCGTGCTCTGCAGAGACGAGATGGAAGAGTGGAGCGCCTCCGAGGCGAATCTCTTCGAAGAGGCTCTTGAGAAATACGGAAAGGATTTCTCCGACATTCGAATGGACTTCGTGAGTACAACTCGTGCTACCAAGTGTACGAGAAATACATCTTCGTTAACGACGCCGCGATACGACCTTCTTCGATTCTTACTGTACGCGAAAAACCAACGTAACATTGTCGGTCGCAACTTGTGTATGAGATGGAACGTTTCACTTAGTTGATATAGGGTATCTACCCTTATAGGTGGTATCACCCTTTTTGAAAAGTGTCTCAATTCGATCATTCGGTGGTAATAAACTACGAGATTTTTTATTTCCATTTTATGAAATCGATAAGTGCCATGAAAAAAGCATTTAAATTTTACATTTCAAATTTCCGCGCGAAAACTGGCGAAAATGATAGCCGCCATGCTGATTTGGTTCGCGACGTCACTAGCATAGTAAACATCGACGCTGCGCTAATGTGGATACGCATTTTTTTTTATTAGTAGATGAGTATAGCTCGTGATTAAAAGAAGGATAATAGAAAAATTGAAATTTGAATATTTAAAACTAATTAAAATTGAAATTAGTTGTGATCAAAAACAAAACCTTCGTTCAATCACGAGTCAATGCTATTTCGAAGAAGTGTGCAAAATTTCAATAATATCGGTGCATTAGTTTTTGAGAAATCGCGTCCACCGACGTCAAAAATAGTGTTTTGAGAAAAATGCGGTTACCTGCGCCACTCCCGGCTGGTCTTTTCCAACGGGGGGAATTCCCAAAGGCTCTCTCTCCTAGACTTTTACTCCGGTTGACTTAAAACTTGGGGAAAATTTTCGTGACATATTGTACTATTAGATAATAAAATAAATTAAAAAATGTTTTTTTTGAAATTTTCAAACCCACGTAATCCCTTAAGGTTAAATATCAACAAATGCAAGTAAAGCAATTAAAAAAAAGTAATTCTGACTAAAAAACACTTTTGAAACATGTTTTTTACTACAAATTCGACACGTGGTTTCAATATTCAGGAGATACATTCAGGGTATTGCAAAAATTCGAGACGCGGTCAAGAATATTTAGGATTTAGGCATTTCGAGTTTCTGGTGCCTGGGATGATATTTCACATAGATCCTTAAGGAGTGTCGAGACAATTGACGAAATGTTACCATTTAATTCAAATTTATACAGTAAATTCTTTGTCACATACTGAATGCACCCTCCAAATTTTGAATCGATCGTCTACACCGTTTCTATAACATTTACAAATGAAAAAAAAAAAAACACTTTTTATGGTAGGGAGATGCCTACACTCATCGCTGAATGGCAATTTTACGCACAAAACAGTGGGCAAAAAATGTTAAAAATATAATAAAAAAATGTTAAATCACTCAGTACATTATGACACTGATGACGAAGTTGTCAAAATGTACTGAGGGATTTAACAGATTTCCATTAAATTTTAAACATTTCTTCGTACTATTTCGTGCGTAAAACTGCGATTCAACGATGAGCATAAGCATCTTCGTATGTTAAAAAGTGTTTTTTCAACTGTCCATTTTATAGAAGGTTGCATTCAGTATATGATCAAGAATTCACTGTATAAATTTGAATCAAACGGTGACGATTCGTCAATTGTACCGTAAACCCTTAAGCGCGACGGTTTTAAAGTCCCAAAGAAGTCGACGTTGCGTTAAATGTTAGGAAAACTCACGACGACGGTTCGTTATGTACCGTACATGGGGTTTGAAAATGTTTTGGAAGTTTTTTTGAGGTAACTTTTTTTTAATATCCTAAATTCCAACTTTTCTTGCTCTAATAGAACAATGTGTCGTTTGGTTATCAAATGTATAAGAAAGTTAAGCCCCACCACGCGCACACAATTTTTTGTTTGTTTTAAGTGTCAAAATAACCTCGAGTGTGGGGTTTCTTTGACAAGGCATTCAAATGCTTACTTTTTATTAAGGGTTACTTTGACAATATTTTGACCCAAGATTAAGGGTTCCTTTGACATCATTTTGACAAAAAAAATATTTTATGCAGTATACATGGAATTAAAGGGGAAAAAAAAACAATTTTATACAATCTAATTGTCATCTTTATTAAGGCGGGGTATACATTTACAACGATCGAAAAAACGATTAATTTTTTATCTTGAAACGATAGAACTACATATGTAGAATATTTTCCCAAAGTTTCAAAGCGAAATTCGAAAAACTTCAAACGTTACATTCGGAGCGGGCGTTAACTTCAAATGCGTTTTTTCTCAAAACTGCATTATCGAAATTGGCGTGCAGGATTACTCAAAAACTATTAAGCCGATTGAGTTGAAGCTTGGTAGAAATATTGATAATATCGGTACCTTCTACTTGACGGGAATTGTGCTTGAAAAATTTAAGAAAAAAACTACTTTTTTAATTCACATTTTACAGAAAATGCGTGCCATTTTCTTAAATATGCATTTTCTTCATTTTAATCACCGTCACATAGTAACTGTACATGTTCTAACTGAAAAAATGTTTGAACTTTTTTGCAAATCAAAGTCTACGGGAAGCTTGACTGCACGCCGATTCGCAACTCCCGCGGCGACCTTGCTGTAACACTCTGCCACAGCTCCGCCATTTTGATGACGAATTAATTTGACAAAATTGTTTTCTATACTTAAATACACTATTAAAGTATACCTAAAGTTTGAGAATTGTAGAATAATTATTTCTCAGTTTAAAAAATCCCTCAATATTGCTTTTTTCTTGTCCAAATGTATATCCCGCCTTAAGGAAACATTTTACATCAAAATGTCAAGTATCTAGGATACAATTATAGGCACTTATTCACTCTTATAATTGTCATTGAGATCAAAATCAACGTGAGCAACGTTTCAATCAACTTTAGTAACATTTTAATAAACTTTAACAACAAATTTGGGCAAAATCAGAAAAAAAAAGCGCACACATTTAAACCGTATTTTGGCGCCCTGTCAAAGTAGCCCCAAAAACTGTCAAAGTAACCCTCAATGTAAGTTTAGCCCCGTTTTACGACACTGCTCGATGGTCAACTAATGTTATCTCCTTGTAATCGGCAGTTACCGTGGAAAACGTTGAAAAACGTGGTCGAGTACTACTACATGTGGAAAACGACGGACCGTTACGTCCAGCAGAAGAGAGTGAAGGCGGTCGAGGCGGAGAGCAAACTCAAACAGGTATACATACCGAATTACAACAAAGCACCGAACTCGGGAAACGCGCCAGCGTCCGCGACGATTTTGCCACTCGGTAACAGCAATAATAGCAGTAACGGCAAGGCAATCAGTGTTCTCAACGGGAGTAGCAATGGCAACATAACGAGCGACTGTGGCGGTATGCTGATGGTAGGACTGGGTGGAAAGCCATGCGAGAGTTGCCAGAGCTCGCAGAGCCCGCAATGGTACGCTTGGGGGCCGACTCACATGCAGTGCCGTTTGTGCCAACCTTGTTGGATGTACTGGAAGAAGTACGGAGGCCTCAAGGTAATTAGCAAATATTCTCAGTTTCGCCAATGGCGTTTTTTTCCTCCGAATGCTCCGAAGCTTCGGGCCAATACGAGTCGACCCGTGCGGCTCACTCAACTAAGAATAACCGAAAGAAGAAGAACGTAACGAAAAAAAGCGTTAAACGGCAAACGGTTCACCACACCAAAAAAAAACCGCGGGAAATAAGAGGGGAAATCCCATTAGACGCTCGAAAATGAGTCATTTTCCATAAACTTTTCGAAAGGTCATAAAATAATCGCATCATTTTAAAATTTTGACATTATTACAACTTTTAAGTGTTAATTTTTTTAACATAACAAAATGGCGACGTCATAAGGTATTCATTGAGGCGTTTTTTGAAAAACTGCTCGTGTTATAGCTCGAAAAGTTATTGATCGATCTGGCTGAAATGTTGGGAGGTTTCTCTCTCGTTATTCGAAGGATATACCTATAAAAATATAAAAAAGATTAACATTAAAAATTAAGTAGGCTTTGTAATCTAATTTTCATATTTTTGATCATTTTCTCGACAAATTTTTACCCCAAAAAAAGTATTTTATTTACCCGATAACCTTAAAACTTTAGGTATATCCTTTCAATAATGTTATAGTGAGAAAACTCTCAAAATTTCAGCCAGATCGATTAATAACTTTTTGAGCTATAACATGAGCAGTTTTTCAACAGACGCCTAATACCTTTTAACGCCGCCATTTTATTTTGTTTAAAAAAGAAAAAAAATGTTTAACACTTGAAAGTTGTAATGGGATAATGTCAAAATTTAAAAACGATGCGATTATTTTATTACCTTAACAAAATGCATGAAAAATGGCTTATTTTCGGGCGTTAAAGAGATTTCTCTCCTTAATTTAAAAACCCAACACATTGAGTTGAGGAGCCTTCTTACTTTAGACGCTAAAAAGGGCTATTTTCATGAATTTTTTTGATAGGTTTATATTATAGATATTGATATAAAAGTTCTTACACTTGATAAATACACTACCGAAATACATTAAATTTTTTTTTATGGCTTCGTGTAACCCAAACGAACTTTAAACGCGGTTTCTCGAAACAATGTTGTTCGGCGGCTTGTGGATAAAATCTTCGAAACTACTGAACCGAGCCTTATGAAATTTTGGTAAATATTTACAAGTGGGGCTCCAGCCCTAATCGGCTACAAACATTTTTTTCACGTGTTCGGGGCTATTCCGCAGCATGAGAATGTTTTTTTTATGATGGGGGAGGGGTATTTCTTTAAGAAAACGAAATTTCCAAAAAAAACTAATTCCAACTAAATATTCCCAAACAAACACAATGTGTCATTTGACCCACTTGATGTCACCAAACTCGTTTCCTCCATACCTTTCAAAAAGTAAAAAAAAAAGCGTTTGGGGGTTGAGAGTTGAAATTGTCTTCCCCCGACTTAAATATTATAAACAAAGTGCCATGAAATACATCGACTCGGTACAAAATTTCTAAACCCCTTTTCTAGCTGGAGGCCCACTTCTAAATATTTACCAAAATTTTAACCACATATTCTTTATAACTATAGCTATAGCGCATATCAAGGATGAAAAAAATGTTGATATTTACTATTTTGCCAAAAGCGGTGAAAAAAAACGTTTTTTTTTGTTTTTTTTTTTCGAAAAAATGTTCGCCATTTTGTTATTTTGGCATATATAAAAAATCGTATGATATGCGCTATAGCCATTAACATACTGAATGTAAAACCGTTTGATTTTTTTGTTTCGGCTGATCCATCTCCGAGATTTCATCAACAGCGCAGAACTACAATTTTTTAATGACATTTTTTCAACTATCATTTTCGTCTGTAAATAGGGACTTAAAGAAATAATTCTTTTTTTGTGAATGTATTTCGAAAGTGTACTCATTAAGTGTAACAACCTGTATATCAATATCTATAATATGAACCTATCAAAAAAAAAATTCATGAAAATGGCCTTTTTTAGCGTTTCCCTTAAGATGGAAACTGCGTCCGATGTGCATAGATTAGCGGGCCACGCGCGTTTCGCTGACGACACGTTTCGTTCTTCTCATTTCCTTTTTGTTTCCCCGAATAATCAACGCCCGTAACGTTGCACTGGACACTTCAATGACCGGGACTTTGTTGTTTTTCATTTCTCGCACCCGGAGCAGATACCGTCGCGCATAGACGACACCGACCTGGATCGCAAAAGGAGCGGCGTCGGCTCGGACGAGGAGAGCAAAGGAATGAGCGGCGCTCACAGGCCCCATCGGTGCAGTATACCTGCCTGCGGCAAGGAATTCAAGCTCAAGGCTCACCTGAGCCGTCACTACGCTAGCGCGCATGGTGTCGATTTGCGCGGGGGCGCCGCGGGCGCCGGTGGCGGAAGCGGCTCACCCCGTCCCGTCATGAAAACCCGCTCGGCGTTTTATTTGCGCACGTCCGCGCTCGCGCGAGCCGCGCGCCGGCTTTGCGCCGCCCAATTGCGCACACGTCACGCGGCACGGGCGCCCCATCAGCCGGTGAACGCGGCACCGTTGCGACACCTTTGCACCTCGCCCCAGCTCACCTCCAAGAACCCTGCGGAATTGCGAATCCTGGCACGCGCGGTGCGCCCCCGACCGCGTCCACGCGTCACCGACATCGCGACGCGCCTCGGCGATCATCCATCCCCGAAGCAGCCCGGCGAATGGGCCTGGCTCGAGCTCACCGCACCCGGACAACGCAAACAACCGGATCGCCTCTTCTTTCCGCGGCCACCCAAAGCACCCGGTAAGAAACGTCGCTGATGACGACGATGGATGAAAAAGTTACTTCGCAGCCTGGAACTGGTATTTCGAGGGAAAAAAAAGCAATTATTTTTTACTTGCCGTCGGGAATGAACGTAAGGCGCAAATGGAGACACTGATTAAGGCAGGATATATGTTTAGACGTGTAAAAATTAAGAGATCAATCACAGTGTAACGGGTCGAAAAATAGCTGATTTACGCGATTCTTTTTCGCTGGTTAAAGAAAATGCAAATTTAAGAAAATGGCACGGTTTTAGAAAAAAAAGTCAACATTTCACGCAACATTTCTGTAAAATGTAGATGAAAAAAGTAGTTTTTTTTTTTTAATTTTCAAAAACAATTCTCGTCAAGTAGAAGGTACCAATATTATCAATATTTCTACCAAGTTTCAATTCAATCGGCTTAGTAGTTTTTGAGTAATCGTGCACGCCAATTTCGATAATGCAGTTTTGAAAAAAACGCGTTTGAAATTCACGCCCGCTCCGAATCCGAGCCGTGAGGGCACAGTGTTGACGGGCTGTGACGTTTAAAGTTTTTCGTATTTCGCTTTGAAACTTTGAGAAAATATTCTACATGTATAGTACTATCGTTCAACAAACAAAAAAAAGAAATTGATTTTTTGATCGTTGTAAATGTATATACCGCCTTAATGCCGTATTCTAGTGTGAACGCTCATTTTCAAGATGATTTTTTGGGAATTAATTCAGAAAAACGGTCAAATCTATAGTGTTAGTATTTTACATTCATTATTTATACATGTTTCAAGTAACATCGTAATTTTTTTCAAAGTATTTCATTGGTAATATTCATTAAATGAATTATATGGTAATTTCATTAAATATTCTACATGATATTCGATATTGCGAAAGTCATGTCGCGAAATTTTTTTATCGTCGGGCGTTTTGATCGCGGCCGTCCTTGTCATCTGAAACAAACGATTTTTAAACATTCTATTCTTCACGAATGTAGTTATCGATCGGCGGTCGAAAAAAAAATCTAGCAAGAATTTACGAAATGGCGGCGTTTGAAAAAGAGTACTCCGATTTTTACATTACAATGTTCACTTCTCGCGGCCTGAAAAAACTAGTAATTATAAAGCAGTCAAAAAGATGAAAGGTCGAACGATAGTCCGCCGTGTACTTTAGATGTGTACAAAATTGCAAGTCGATCGCCCCAGTAGTTTCTGAGAAAAATACACGCCCGATTTGAAAATTGTTGTTTTGAGAAAAACGCGTTCAAAGTTTCTCGTGCAGTTATAGGGTGGATATTTACTGATTTCAGCAATTTATCTTTAGTCCGCTATACCCGGGCCGTGCAGGATACCTTCTTAAAACCTCAAACTATAAGAACATGAAAAAAACAAATAACTTTCCTGACTAGACACACTAGAATACGGCCTTAAATGTGAAAATCCGAAATATTCCATTTTCGTTGCATGCTTTTTTGAGGGTGCTAACATCGAAATCGCCGAAAATGCCTTTTTTGGAAATCTATGCTAGACATCGCCATGAAAAGATTTGGACTCGACTCATGTATATTTTAAACGAACAAGATGATTAAAAAAAAGTATATTGTTAAACTTTTGTGGTTATCGCAGGTGCTACAATCAAGTCGAAAATCCCATTTGGTAAAATTTCCCCTGAGTTCGAAGATAAAGTTTCGGAACGAGGCTTTTTTCGGTGCAAACATTCGTTCATAGAGAAAAGAACAAAACATCTAGTGGTTCTTTTTCGATAATTGTAGCACTCGCGATAGCCCTGGGATTCAGAAAAAATTAACGAGGTATTTTAAAATCGTTCACCGATTGCAGCATTTATCGTGTTAGCCATTTTCAAAAAAGTCGTTTCGAAATAAGTGCGTTGGAAGTTGATTTTTACGTGATTATGCGTTCATAATGAGGGTGAGCTTACCTGCCTTGAAAATGTAAACTATTCGGAATTTCGAGTTGAAATTTGGACGAAACATTCTTGAGATGTATAATGAACGTGTGAAAAAATGAAGATGGTACCCTTAGGATAATTCGTGTGAGAATGTATCGATAGACTATAAAACTTGGTCCGATTTTTGAAAGGGTTCATTTTTAGTACACTGCTCATGAATAGCTCGCAAAAGTCAAATGCCTAATTGAAATAACATATATTTTATTAAACGTGCGTGTGTGTCTGTATGTTTGTACGTTGACAGATGGCAGTCTACTGTACGAGAGAGTACCGAATAAACCGGAAGTCGACAGACTGCCTCTGACCCCGCCTCAGCCGCAACCCCCCATGCAGACACAGCAGACAATCTTGAAACGCACAAGGCCACCCTTGGATGAGATGAACGGTTCGGATGGTAAGTCGCAACTTGAGGTTATGACAGGTACGGCCAAATGCAATAAAAGCAAACTATTTCCGTTATGATCTGTCAATTAAGCTTCCGGAACAGCCTCCAATTCCCTGCACACCTTTAAGGGGTTAGGTTACTGTGAAAATCCGAAAATCAGGGTTATTAAAAAAAATGTATTTTGAAGGAATAAGTAAAATGATTGAAAAATCGTTTGAACATTTATTTCTATGTATACTAGCAAAGTTGTGTACTAAATTTTATTGAAAATATTAATAATTAAATAAGTCATAAACAATCGAATGACCTTTGAACGTGAGAACCGTGTACTTGATTCTGCCCGTCAGGTTGATCTGAAACAAAAAAAAACAAGTTTTTTTCTTAAGACACATAATATTGGCTGAGACTTGACCGAGTATTTTTTGTTATCGTGTTTCCATCATACAAAAACGTGTTTAAATTTTTAATCGAGTTTTCGAGGAAAAATAATATCATTATTGTTAATAATTAATAGAAAAAAATGTTAGAAGAAAAATCTCGGTCAAGACTAAACCACTATTATACTGAATGAGTGTATGAAATTTCAAATCAATCCGTTCATTAGATGTCGAGAAATCGTGTACACCGTTTCGAAAAGGATAGCTTCGAGAAAAACGCGTTTAAAAATTTACTAGCAGTTCAATCGTTATAATCATAAGTTTACCGTCAATCTGCGATTTTTGCATCATATGCTGGACTTTCTTCTTCAATTTGAGTTGCCTCAAGCGATGAACGCGAGCTTAGAAATTTTCACAGTAGCCTAACGTCTTTTCAATAGTGGTTATAATTCTGTGGATTATTACCTCATTTACTCTAAGTTTATTTACAACAATTGCAAACGATCTTCTAATCCAGTAAAAAATTATAGCGCTTTTAATTTGCAGTAATTTTGCATGCTCATGTGGAATGTTGTTTAAATGTCAGGGCTACAACGAGTAAAAAAGCAATGAAAAAATGGTGCAGAACGTGTGAGATTTTTGTAGTCGGCAATTTATGTACAACAGAAGCTTCTACAAATGTCACAATCGTTCAGTGCATAATTGTATTTTTTTTAAATTGTAAAGTACTGAAATGCTGCTTATTTTCTCGTTCGTCTCGTTGCTACATCCTTTCCAAATTATGTGGCAACGCTGTAAGTAGTTCAGCGGTTCTTTCGAGAGTTTTGCCCGAATAAATTTGAATATCAACAAACAGAGGTGTAGCGATCTAAAAAGAACCTCTTTTGATCGGAAACAAATTCTATCTCTGCGTGAGCCACTTAAGGGTAGATATACACCTAGGAGCCGGAAAAAGGTCATTTTTGTGCATTTTTTCAAGGAAAACTATTTGAAATTTCGCATTGGGGTTTTAATTATCTAAAAGTATATACATTCAAAAATATGTTTAATTTTCTTTATTTAAAAATATCAAAAATATACAAGGATATTGTATGATCCTTGGAGCGTCGTAAAAAAATCTGCGTTCACGGTACCCACTGGCGTTTCTTCAAAAATCATCTGAAAAAAAAAACCAAAAAGATTATTAAATTAGATACTATAATCTAGCACTTGTCATAGCCGATTTTGAAAATATCGATGTATGACAAAATGGCGGACGTTTGAACATAAATAGTGATTTTTGGGCCAAAAATTAGTTATTATTTTGCCTATAAAACAAAAACTAAGTAATGGAAAGAAAATCCTATGACAAGTACTAGGTAATGGTGTATATAATAACCACAAAAAACCTCAAGACAATCGGTAAATTGGTTTTCGAACTTGGAAACTTGGTTTGAGAAAAACGCGTTTGAAAATTTGGGAATGAATAAATCATGAAATTTGTCAAAATGCATGGAATCATCGAAACCAGGCCCATAGTGTAGGTCTTCTATGATCGACGGAATGTTCATAGCTTCGAAATCCTCGACCTCGACCATCTAGGTGTATATCTCTCCTTAAGGTAGTACGAGCGCGCAATCTTGATTTCTATAGATTTTGTTCAAATTTCGACCAGACATTGATCATATCATTATGCATTTTTGAGTGAAATTTCAGAACAGTCGACTATTTAGATTAAGAGATTATGGGTTTTAAATTTGCAACTTTTAACACTGCAGGGTCTGCATTGAAATTTAGACAGGATAATTTTCCGTAAAATATTTGTCCCCTATAATAAGAAGATATATGGCAACACCGCATCGTTCCGCGTATTCAATGATGTGAGTTTGCGCGGCATATTTAAAATAATACTGCAACACAAATTTTTATTTGGAAGTAATTTTCAATTGAACAAAGTTTTTAATTAGTTATGAATGAGCCAACACTTTTATTTGTTAATGAAGATAACATAAACAATAGAAAATATTAATATTTATAATGCAAATATTTTTTTATGACAAAATTTTTAACTTTAGGAACACGATAATTATTTTTTTCTCGAAATATTGAACAATACTGTTCTGCGGTGTTGCCATATGTCTTCTTATTATAGGGGACAAATATTTTTCACGGAAAATTATTCTGTCTAAATTTCAATGCTGACCCTGCAGTGTTAAAAGTTGCCATTTTAAAACCAATTGTCTCGCAATCTAAGTAGTCGACTGTTCTGAAATTTCACTCAAACATGCATAATAATATGAACAATATCTGGTTAAAATTTTAACAAAATCTATAGAAATCAAAATTGCGCGCTCGTACTATCTTAAGACTGATTCCCTATCACATCTAGAACAGATATTTTAAATTTGACAATTTCTAACGCTTTTGCCTGCTTCTTTATTGCATTATCTTTTTGCTTTTGCGCTTCAGATAATTGCAAAACTTTCGATCACTTCGGATGATTGCAAAATTATATTAGAATAATATAATTCATTATACAGATCTATATAATATCTTCGTAAAATAATAAATGAGATTAACTGTATTATTTTGACATTATTTGGCAATTATCCAATGATAGAAAGTTTTGCAATTATCTGAAGTGTCCGTAAGCTTTTGACCGGCAGTGTACCAGTGTTTTTCAACGTGTGGGTCGCGACCCACAAGAGGGTCGCAAAGTCTTGCTCGGGGGGAGGCGGGGAGGTCGCGATCACAAGCCAGGTAAAAGTAAAAAGCAAGGCTTGTAGTTCCTATACTACAATAAAAATACACCAAATTCAGTGAGAAGGCTGTGCCTGTTAATTATTTTAAATAAGTTATCCAGTCGTAGTTCTATTTTTAAGACTCAAATAACCAAATCATTTTCTAGTTGGAGCCTATTTCTTTTCTTAGTTTTTATGTTCACCATTGAAGAGAACGTTATAATTCGGTAAAAGGAACGAAAACCCAGCACTTTTAGCGTAGAATTAGAATTTTTTACTGAAGCAAGGTGGTTGTATACTGAAAGTGACCCCAAAGAAAATTTGGCACCTTAACGCGCCCCACCCCTAAAGAATAGAGGTTGAAAACTTAAAAATCGCCATATCCAATAATTAATAGCCCGATCAAAAAATGTTTGGAATAAAAAATACGTATGAAGTCATTTGACGTACAATCCTCTATTTTTGAAAATGGGGGATTCAAAGATAGGGTTTGGACGTCAGGAAACTTAATACGTATTTTATTATTCCAAACAACTTTTGTTTGAAACATTTTTTGATCGGGCTATTAATTATCGAGATCTAGCGATTTTTAAGTTTTAAACCCCTATTTCTTAGGGGTGGGGCGAGTTGAGGAGCTTTTGTTATTGGGGTTACTTTCAGTATGCAACCATCTAGCTTCAGTCAAAAATTCTAATTCTACACTAAAAGTGCTGGGTTTTCGTCTCTTTCACCGGACTATCAATTACTAATTGGCACTAAGGCACCAATAATTTCGAAGCGTTCTTTGCAAGTTTTGGGGGGCGAGAGCGTCGCCAGAATTGTTTTACTTGTAAAGGGGTCGCGTATTCAAGAACGTTGAAAAACACTGGTTTCTACAGTCGAACCTCGATATAACTCGATATACATTGTACTCTTATTGCTAATTGCTTGTAAAAAAATGCACTGATTCAAACTTTTCATACTGTAAAAAATATCGTCATATTTATAATACTGATGTATTGTTTTAAAGAAAGTAAGGTTTAAATTGTAGCATTTTTTTACAAGCAATTCAGCAAACTTCCCTTGAGATTCGTTGTATCGAGGTTCGGCTGTATCTCCCATACGTCCTCAAACCGAAACAGCGCTCGAATCGCCAAGCCGTCGGGGGCACGAGATTGAGTATCCCATTGTTCACTTCTCTGTTACAAGGCATAGCGTTGAGCGCAGGAATGCCGGTCGGACCTCCCGCGAAGCGCGCTCACCATTCGCAGCAAATACATCCTAAACAGCACAGCTTGGAGCACTCGACACCGCCGGTAGTGCCGCTTGCCCCGCCCTTGAACGGACGTGCAGCGCATCCGCACTTTTTACCCCACGGACAACCGATCTCCAGGAGCAACGCTCGCAAGCAGGTCATCTCGTGGATGGACGCACCCGACGATGTTTACTTTCGCGCCTCGGATCAGACAAAGTGAGTTTGTCCATTCTCCCAAAAAAGCGCCCCCGCGCCGATTTGGCTTTCGGATAAACGTATGTGATTTGTTTCGCAGAAGGATCAGAAGAACCCTGACGTCGGTCGAGCTTCGAAGAGCAGCGCGCAAGCCTTGGCGCAGATTGCCGACACCTCTTCACGCTCCCCTGCCACCTCATCCGCAGAGATCGGCCGCGGTAGCGGCGGCTGCGGCAGCGGCTGCCGCATCTCGCGGGGGCGGCGGCGGCGGCGTTGGCGGTGACGACATGGTCGTCATTCTCGACTGAGCGAGCACGGCGGTTCATCATCGTCGGGCGTGTGTGGTTACCACGAATCAGTCAATTGTGAGGAAATTATGATCTTTTATTGACAACTGAATAGGCAGTGTGAGTGTGTGCGTTCCAATCCGCGTTGGAAATCGTCGATTCTACATCAACGCTGTGAAACGTGAAGAGTTTGCGTGAGAGAAAGAGCGAGAGAGAGAAAGAGAGAGCGAGAGAGAGAGAGAGAGAGAGAGAGAGAGAGAGAGAGAGAGAGAGAGAGAGCGAGAGAGAGAGAATTCGGAAAACAAACATTCAACAGGCAAATTCGTCACGAGACGAAATAAAAACAAATGCGTAGCTAAGACTGATCTGGCAGTAGTTTGAAGCAGACCTTCGACTGTTAGAAGCGATACAGAAAAACGACCAGAGAAAGCGAGAGCGAGCGAGTGAATTTTTCAGGAAGCGCTTGGTGTAGAATCCGTGTCCCGCGCAAGCATCGGCGTCAACACACACAAAACAAAACAAATGGCTCCGAATGCCACACGGCCACACGCGGGACGATTTCTATAAATTTAATGTTGATCGAACTTAACGAATCAAGTCATTCACCGTGAATCATGATTTTCTATCCGTATTAATTAATTATTGTTGTTATTAATAATAATAATTATTATTAATTGAATGTACATAAACATACGTAACACACATTCATACACGCATACCTTCAACCCCCCAAAACTCCTTCACCGCCGGCGCCCCGAACCCCCTCCCATCCCCGTCGGTATCCCGCCGTTCCTTACTCCACGTCCCATCCCCCGAGACAAACACCGTGTCCACGAACATGGACACCACTTGAGGTCGGTAGATAATTTGGTACATGCGAGCTAGCAACGGCTAATGTACGATTGTGCTTGTCGCGTGTAGCGGAAAACGAATGTGAGAGTGCGATTTGAAAGAAAAACGAAGAAAAAAAAACGCGAATAAAACATTAACAAAGAGAAAAAACGGGAGAACAAACGCGGACATACGAGGAGAAAGATCGGAAGTAACGCGCGGAGTAAGAGTGCGAACGAGCGAGAGAGAGAGAGTAAGAATGCTCATTGTGAATATTTTTATTAAATTTTCAAGTTTGATGACTTCCGTCGAAACAATTAATAAATAAACCATAAGCATCGCTCGGAAACCATTAATTTCTTGTATTTGTTTGTGACGCCCCATCATGGCTGTTACGCATATGGAAAAACCCTGGGAATTTCTTTACTCCTGGAATAATCAGGGTAATGCCAGGGAATTTTGACAATTCTCGCAAATTGCTCCAGAATTGGCTTTTCGCAAGAATTACAAAAAAATGAAACCGACTCGAAAAAAAATCGAAACGTATAGAAACAAATATTTTTGTTTATTTTCAAAATGTATATTATTGATTATATAGAAACAACAAAAAAGTCATGTTAGTGCCCAACATTGAAAATTTCAAGAACTAAAAACTAATTTAGTCGAAAGCTCTATACATTTGCATTCGATTGGTCAATACACAATCACAATTATTCTGGTAAATAAGTGTTTATATTTATTTTTTATTTATTGGCACCGACATAAAAATTTCTGTTCAAATAAAGAACAGGTTCTATATTTGCTTTTAATATATATTTTTTTCTTCACAGTGTTTTAATTATTTTTCGAATTTCAGTTTTTTTTCTAATTTTATTTTAATATTTAACATTTTCATATATTTTATCTTCAAAACAATTATGTTCTTTATGTGATCCCAATCTCCCTGGAATATGTTCAAAGCCTGTGTGGAAAACCTGGAAAAGTCAGGGAATTTCCGAGTCAATAATGCGTAACAACCATGACCATTATCGGTTTTTCAAACTTGGTGGAAGATCGAAGTTTCGTTCAATATTTTTGTATTTTTATACACGTTTGAATATTCGTGTGAAATGATACGACAATGCCGCGGACCGAGTTCTTGGATCGTGGAGGCAAGTGTTTTTACTCTTTTGCGGTTTTTTCCCCTTGGTGGTGTTTGATCCAAGCATCAAATTCGATCGCGTGATCAAATTCCGACGTTCGTAGATTTGCAGTTTGACGGCCGTTGCCTTGAATCGCGAGAATTGCAGAGACATCGTAGGCACTGGAACGAATCCTCAGAAGACATCCCTCGAACTGATATTCAAAATGTCCCCTTGAATATCAATTCAAGGGCGAAAAAAAGACTTCATACTTCATAAAAGTACTTCATACAACTTCATAAAGTTCTGCCCTGGTCAGGCGGGGCTTATAATGAACACAGCCATTTTTAAACGATCTCCGTACCAAGACTGTCAACCCAATAGGGTAAAAAAAAGGATTATACATTGAACATTCTAGGACATGGAACAATCGTATTAAGGGGAGGGTAGGGGTTTTACCGTGAAAAAAAAACACTTTTTTGCGAATTCTTTTCATCTATATGGATAGAGTAAATTTATTGAAACCTTTTGGACATTGTTAAGTGTCATTTCAAGAACATTCCGTCAAATTTGTACGCAAAAATATCCACAAACAAGCCAGTGACAAAGCTTTTCCAAGAACACCTTTGAAAAAACACGATTTGCGGTGTTCACTGTATATCAGCTAGAAATTATCTGAAATCAAGTACCATTAAAATTTAGTCAAAGTATCATCAAATCCTCCCCCCAACGGTCTTTGACAATTTTTTTTTTTCATTTGTGAATTTTTGGTGGTCATGTAAAGTGAAAAGTGTTATTTTTCACGAAAAATTTCGCCATTTTGGGCGTGGAAAACTCCCTCAATGTAAAAAAAATCTCAAACTAACCGTTGGGGGGGGGGGGGTATTTTATATGTAGAAAGTGTATACCAAGTTTGAAATAAATCGGTCATGTAGTTTTCAAATGGCAGTGAACACGGATTTTTAAAAAGCGGTTTCGAGAAAAACGCGGCACCGGCTTGTTTGTGGATATTTTCGCGTACAAATTTCACGGAATGTTCTTGAAATGACACTTAACAATGTACAAAAGGTTTCAATAAATTTACTCTATCCATATAGATGAAAAAAATTCGCAAAAAAGGGTTTTTTGCACGCTGAAACCCCTACCCTCCCCTTAAGGTTCTAAATCTAAAATGGTAAAAATAAGGGGTTAAACAAATCTTCAACATCTAAATCCGGGAAAAAATAACTTTTCCGCTAAAAAATCGTAATTATTGAATGTTTCAATACATTAGATCCAGTTCACAGACAATACTATGGTACTTTTAGATAAAAATGGTACGATTGTTGGCGTTCCAAAAAGGGAATTTCCTCTGGGATTTCGGAGGAAAAAAATGTACAATTTCGAAAAATGACTTTTGCTATCAAAAGAGTCGAATGATACAAAAGGGCCTCCAACCCGCCAAGTTACGTTCTTATAGTTCCAAATTCATCCAATCGACGCGTTCGAATTCCGCGATTCCGAACAAAAATTACAGACATCTATTCTACTTTCCGGTCGCGTCCTCAAAACGTTTCAAGCCCGTTTTCACCGCCACGACAACAGTAGCCGACAAATAAGAACACGCGTTTTGATTTCGTGAATTTCGATAGTTCGTGCGCGCCAGCGAATCTCGTTCGTTCTGCGGTGGTTGAGTATCCAATCACCGTCGACATCGCGGCGGCATTATGGTTTCGTTGAGTATGCGCACGAAGCTGCGCATACGCGTCACGATGAGCGTTTGGCGTTTGAGGTTATAGTTCGCTACGGTCCGCATATTTATTGCAGCATCGTAGAAAAGTTTCGTAAGCTTGGCATAAGTGAAATTTGTGCGAGTCAACGCTCGCGGGAGAAGAGCTCGGCGAGACTGGTGACGGGAAAATGTACGATCAGCAACAAATGCGGCAAGTGGAGCAACAACCACAGCAGGTACATCATCATCAAGAGATGCAACAACAAAGTCTGAACGGCCAGCAAGACATCTCCCCGCCGGGAGTGTTGCATCCTAACCAACAAATGTCCCTCGCTCCGAACCACCAAATTTCTTCGATGATGGTGATGCCGCCAGGAACTCAACCGCCGCCGCCTCCGCCGCCAATGACGGACGCGCCGCGAAGCCTGCCGAGTCTTCTCAACATGAAAGTAAACTTGCCGAGCGAGATGCAGAATCAGGCTCCACGGGAGGAGGAGGAAGGCGACGGAGACCCCGAGAGCGTCAAACTGCCAGCAGCCCTGGAGCAGGCGCTGGCGTTCAAGAACGAGCGAGCCAAGGAGGTCGGCGCCGATCCCAACGACATATCGGTGCCCGGCACGTCTCCGCCTCGCGAACCCGTCAGAGACGATCCGCCGATGGATTTCGTACTGCCGGGCATAGAGGCCGGCGATGAAGAGAAGAGCGACGCCAAGTCGGGCAAGGCGAAGAAAAAGAAGAAGAAGAAAAGAAAGAAACACGTGGACGGTGCCAAAGATACGGAGAAGAAGAGCGAGGAAGCCGAGGTGAACGGCGTCAAGGACGACACGCCGGAGGTCGAGTACGTTCAAGACATTCCCGGTATAGGCGATCTCGAGCCCATGTACAGGCAATTCGCCAGAGTCTTCGAGGCTTTCAAGCTCGTCGAGCCTGATTCCCGAGGCGCGGACGGTGCGGACAAGGGAGAATTCATAGGTCAATATCCGCCTGCCGTAGCACCTCCCGTGGTGCCCAACAAAGTCCTACCGCTGGACGACTTTGACGACGACATCGGCCAACCGCCGAATCAGCAGACTACCGGCGAAAACGGCGTGCCGCGTCTCTCCAAGCGAAAGCTGAAGAGGCTTACGAGGCTGAGCGTCGCAGAATTGAAGCAACTGGTCGGCCGACCTGACGTGGTCGAGATGCACGACGTGACGGCGCGCGATCCGAAACTCCTGGTTCAACTTAAGGCTCATCGGAACACGGTGCCGGTGCCGCGTCACTGGTGCTTCAAGCGCAAGTATCTCCAGGGCAAACGAGGTATAGAAAAGCCGCCCTTCGATCTGCCCGACTTCATAAAGCGCACCGGCATCACGGAGATGCGCGCGAGCCTCCAGGAGCGCGACGACACGCGCACCCTCAAAGCAAAAATGCGCGAGAGAGCACGACCGAAGTTGGGCAAAATAGACATCGATTATCAGAAGTTGCACGACGCCTTCTTCAAGTGGCAAACGAAGCCTCGCATGACGATACACGGTGATCTCTATTACGAGGGCAAGGAATTCGAGACGAGACTGAAGGAGAAGAAACCCGGCGAATTGTCGGACGAGCTGAGAACCGCGCTGGGTATGCCGGTCGGGCCGAATTGTCACAAAGTACCGCCGCCCTGGCTAATCGCGATGCAGCGTTACGGTCCACCCCCGAGTTATCCCAATCTGAAGATACCCGGCTTGAACGCCCCGATACCGGAGAGTTGCGCCTTTGGCTATCACGCCGGTGGCTGGGGCAAGCCGCCGGTCGACGAGACCGGTAGACCCCTCTACGGCGACGTGTTCGGCGTCGCTCGACCGCCCGGCGGCGACGCTCTCGACGAGGAGGTCGACCGCGGCATGTGGGGCGAGCCCGAGTCCGAGTCTTCCGGCGAGGAGGACGAGGACGAGGACGGCGAGGAGGGCGGCGAGGGCGAGACCGAAGGCCGCGAGGACAACGACGCTAGCGGTCTCGTCACCCCCGGCGCTGAGGGTCTCATCACGCCCAGCGGTATCGCCTCGATACCCGCCGGCTTAGAAACACCTGAAACCATCGAGCTCCGAAAGAAGAAGATCGAGAGCGAGATGGAGGGTGGCGATACACCCGCGCTCTACACCGTTCTTCAGGAACGTCGCACCGAGGGTCTCGGCGCGAGTATGATGGGCAGCACCCACGTGTACGATATGACCGGGGCTGCCGGTGGTCAAGCGCCACCATCCGTTATCGCGGCGCGACGAGGCATTAGCGGCGCCGCAGCCGAGGCACGCGCCGAGAAAGATGGCGCTGTCGAGTTGGCCCTCGATCCTAGCGAACTCGATCTCGATTCCGAGGCTATGGCCTCGCGCTACGAGGAAACCATGCGCTCTCGTCAGGCGCATCTCAGACGCGAAGATCTCTCGGACATGCTTCAGGATCACGTGCAAAGACAAAAGGTACGCGTTCTCATTCCTCTGTCAACTTTATTCTCATTTTTACGCTTGCCATGGGGTACAAACGTTCACAAATTCTTCATTTCACAGAGCAAAAGAAAACGTCAGCAGAATCAAGACGCCAAGTCGTCCAAGAAGTACAAGGAATTCAAGTTTTGAGTACGGCGACACGTGGACGGTGAACGAAAAATATGACTATACGTCGACGAGTTGCAACGATCACTGCGGCCACATTGCGAATCGAGGATTTCCGTTTTTCACGAACACCGAACGGTGCACGAGTTCACCGATCGGAGCGGATCCAGCAATTGCCGATTCTTCGCAGTCATTTTGTAATTCAAATTAACCGACGCGTTTCCAGAGTTCTATGCACTTTTTTTTAAGTATACGAATGAACTCCGTCACGAAATACTGTATTGTATGTACATGATAAGGGTTGAAAAAAAAAACAAACTTACGACGAATATCGCGTTACAGTTGTTGCGTGTTTATACTGCAACGACGAAAACCTATCGTTAAACGAGATGTTTTTTCTCGGGAACACGAGGCCGTGGTTGAATTAGACTAAAACTCATGAGAGGCTGCGATATATGGTAAAGGACCAGCAAGAGACACGGCATCGCGATCGCTATGGTGTAACGGCTTATTGCGCTGCCAATGTCCAGCCAACTTCCTTGCGCCGTTATTCCGTACATCAGCGGCAACGAGAGACAGTCCCCGAGCAAAAGAACCGCGAGGAAAATCGACGACGAGGCAAACACGCGACTCGAGCACCCAACCAACACGAGTGGTATACCCAATTTCAACAGTATCAGAGCGGCCATCGTGAACGGTGAATATATCGTGACGAAATGCCGCGTCCATGTTGGATCGAAGGAACTTATGCTTGCCATATTGCCCGTGCCGAAGAAACACAACAGCGTGTACAACATCTGTTTAAGATTATCGTTAAGGAGTAATACAATTGCCCGCGGTGACTACGATCGAGGACAGGCGAATCTTTTCTTTTTGCACACATTGATCATTATTTTGAAAAAAGTAGTGGAAATCTGTAGCCTCTGGTTTTTGACTCACTAGGTTAAACGTGTTGGAAAATTAAACTCGTCTGATAAAATAACCGCAATAATTGGACAATTGAGCAAATTAATTGAATAATTCATTAGCTAATGATTTTGCTTATTCGCTTTAAATGGCAGTTTTCTCTTCGTATTGTGCGAAACGTCGTATTGTCTTTGTAATTAATATCCGGGGATACGATATGCGACTGCAGATTTCCTTCTATCGTTTAATTGTTATTTTGCAATCATCCCATAGTGACAAAAAAAATGTTAAGCAATGATCGAAGTGAATCGAACCCGAGTACCGCCGAACCCTGATCAATAATCGAGGCTACAAATTGGTAATATCAGTCATGGTTGCAAAAAGAAATGTTTTGCATCAAATTTTACGCATCCATAGGCGTTAGCGACGTGCAGCCTGGGCGACAAACACGTACCGTGTCCCGTTTTCGTCGCATTCTTTTTTTATTTTCCAACCTATGCGGTCTTGTGTTTTTAAATTACTTATTCGAACCGTAGAACGAATATCAGTTTTGTTCTTAAATAATTGACGTTGTTTCAAGTAACTCGCGGATTTTGATCATGGAATAAATTAATACAAATCTCAACGTCGAAATTGAAATTATTATAAACCGTGTGGACGATTTACCCGAAGACCCGAATAAATGTTTTTGTTAAAATAACGATGTTTTTTTCTACAGCGTGCTCTATGTAACGATGACTTACGACCCATCGATAAAGATAAATCGCTATAATATGTTTACGATTTTCAAAAAAAAAATCTTCGCTCATATAGCCGAATTACCTTGAAGAATAAAATAAAAATTGAAGCAATACGAATTGAATGTACGATTGATGAAGCGTAGTCTCGTAAAGGATACGAAAAATGCAGCTCTTATAACATCCCTCGATGTCAGCGACTTATGCTCGTCGTATATCGTCGATTTCATCGTGTTTCCGGGCGTCGGCCAAGCGAGCAAGTGCGCTGCGAGAACGAGATAGAAAATCGGCTCGTACGAAGCCGAGAGGAGAGCGTACGGGCACAAAAGTCCATAGACAACTCCAACGATTCTATCGATCGGATTCGCTGGATACAAGCAGATGGATAGCGGTGTAGTGATCAAGATGATCCAGGAGACGCAACGACGACCGTCAATGAGACCGCTTACGACCATCGCGGTTGCGGCGAGTCTCGCGATTTCCATGCTCCTCAAAAGTCCATTCGACGAGCTGACCGTCATCAGAAGTATCGTTGCTACACTCAAACTCGCCAGGCTGCAAATGATTGAACGTTTGATAGAAAAAAAGCCGCATTGAAGTGAGGGATCGAAGAGAACTTTGTCCGCCTACACTATGTAATTCTGAGGATAAGGTCCCACGACTGGCAAGAGCGGAAAAATCGCAAGCGCGATGGCGCTCCACCACAAACGTGGAGTAGCCTCCTTCATGAGAATTTTCTGTATCGCCGCGGTCATCAACATTCCAACGGCGAGTGACCATCTGAGCGTAAGCCCAACGTACATAGATACGATCAACAGGGCGGCACCTACGATCGGCGTGGATATCCACGGGCCTTTCCTCCTCAGGAACGACGGAGAAGCTTCGATCACGCTGCAGCAACCAAGCCACGACGAGACCAGGGCAACGATACCGTATGCCGAAACTCGCCACCCTGGACGCCCTGAAACTTCATTTTGTTTTAGATAAATTTAATTCTCGAGCTTCTCGAATACTGACAGAAACATCCCTCGGGTGACACCCTTCGATTTTGTTGAAATTTGGATATGTTATTAAGCACCGAAACGTAAGCGATACGTATTTTTGTTTATCGGCGGAAAAACGGTTTTAAGGACTGAAACGCACCCTCAAAAATGGGGATGTTTTTCGTTTTTCGTCGATAACGTTTTAACGGTACGAGATATTAAAAAAACTTCAAATAGCAACAATGTTTATTTTTTTGTGTACTATACATTGGAGATGAGAACGATAACGTTATTGACGAAAAACGAAAAACACCCCTATTTTCGGGGGTTCGTTTCACCCCGTAAAACCGTTTTTCCGCCGATAAAAAAAAATACGTTTCGCTTACTTTTCGGTGCTTTGTAAAATATCCAAATTTCAACAAAATCGAAGGGTGTCACCTGAGGGATGTTCCGTGTGAGTTGGTAAAGTGTTACGATGTGTTACGCACTTTTGTCCTCGACGAGGATGATTATGGCGACGACGAGAAAGATTACGTTCACCAGTCGAAGATGACGAGAGTTTTCTGAGCTCTCGGAGTATTCGCTCTGTCGGGCACTCACGAGTTTCATCGATAGAAGCGTTATCCAACCGAGCCACGTGAGCGACAAGTAAAAAATGAAACGATTCCGTTGATATCGACGGTAGTGAGACAAAGATTCTTTGCAGAGCAAAATCGCCTCTTCGCCTTCCTCGAGCGCTTCCGCAATTCTCCCGTTCGACAGATGATCATCTATCCGGAGAACTTTTCGATCCAGTTCAACCTCGCGCCAGTGAACGTTGCGCGAATCTTCTCCGCTGCAGACAATACGATTCGCCTTCACTTGTACACTCAACTGAGCTATGTTGCTTCGAAGAGCGTAAGCACCGTACGTCTCGTTTCCCGATGCCATGTAACGTCGGGGCAAAACTCCCTGCGCGGGAAAACGGCATTAGAATGAGACAAAAAAATTTAGAACATTCTGAAATAATATATTATTTAAAAGGAATATTGAGCGGTATTTAATTGCCCAATCGACTCATCATCCGACGCATGAGTGGGAATGAATGTCGCAATCCATTTTTTACGGACGCGCATTTGTTGCGTGGAAGTTGGGAAATTTTATGTGCATTCTGCAGGTCGCGAATGGTTTAGCTTGTCTCTCTTGTATCACATTGATAATTCAGAATGGGGCCGGGTTGAAATTCCGAACTTTGAATGCTTCGACGGTTTAAAATTCCGAATTTCAATGTTCCGAAATTCAAGATGAGGCCGGGTTGAAATTCCGAACTTTGAATGGTCAGAACGCTCAAAACTCCGAAAGAATAGTACCCTGAAAGATCAAAACTCCGAAAATCATAAAACCGTCGAAATAATTCGACTATTGAAGTTTTAAAAGTTTCAAAATTTTCAATAAATCGACGAATTATTTCAAGATTTTTGTAAAATTAAGAAGTGATTTTGTGTCAATTCTGAAATTTGTCTGGACAATGTTATACGTTCTACATCATTTACAGTCAACTGTGTAGACTTTCGCGGGCATGATCTTGACATGGGGGCCGGGATGAAATTCCGAACTTTGAATGCGCCGACGGTTTAAAATTCCTAATTTTAATATTCCGAAATTACAAGGTTCGCCAAGATCATGCCAGCGAAAGTCTACACAGTTGACTGTAAATGATGTAGAACGTATAACATTGTCTAGACAAATTTCAAAATTGACGTTAAATCACTTCTCAATAAAAAAAATTCTTGAACTAATTCGTCGATTTATTGAAAATTTTGAAACTTTTCAAACTTCCATAGCCGAATTATTTTGACGGTGTTCAGTTTTCGGAGTTTTGGTCTTTCGTGTAAAAATTTTTCGGAGTTTTGATCTTTCGGGGTAGTGTATTTTCGGAGTTTTGAGCGTTCTGATCATTCAGCGTTCGCAATTTCAATCCGGCCCCGTTCTGTTTTTTTTTGGAGTTTTGGTCTTTCGGGTAAAATTCTTTCGGAGTTTTAATCTTTCGGGATCATATTCTTTCGGAGTTTTGAGCGTTCTGATCATTCAAAGTTCCAAATTACAACCCGGCCCCTTCAGAATGCTCCAAAAAATTGACTACATCTACCTAGGTGGGTAAAAAAATTTCATTTTCCAAAAATATTTTTATTCGATATTAACACCTTAAGCTGAGAAAATGCATTATCTGCTTGAAAAAATTGCATTATCTGCCTGAAAATTTTATTATCTGCCGACAACCACGTTTTTGTTGTTTTTCAGTATTCTTTTTTAAAGACTTTCAATATGTCGCACCCTTGCGTTTCTTTTTCACCAACACCGTTTACTAGAAAAAAAATCGGAATTTGGTTATTTTGTCTGGCCTCTAAGTAAATGTAGCACCTTAATCAATTATCTTCGATATGTTCAGGGTAAGATGGTTGGCCGCCGAAACACCCTTAAGTTTACAATTTCTTAGCGACCTTGGCAATGAAAGTATTCTTACTTCGTTATTGACGGGAATGGACGAGCCAAGAAGGGACGATACGAATGGTGCTATATCGGCCTGTTCGATGTCCTGTCGTTCATTTATATGAGCGATTCCCGCACCCCATGCGACCAAAGGCGTCTCGGTCTCGTCAGGGGAGCCGCTCCCGTGCGATCCCCAATCGGTCATACCGTGATCCGCTGTGAATACGTACGCGGTGCCGTTGTCATTGAAATATTTTTCGGTCATTTTCACGACTTTCTCAATCTGACGATCGACGTATTTCATGTTTTCCTTGTACTCTCTGAATCCAAATTGAACAATTTTGTACTACGATCGAGAAAGATATCCAAAGCGTCAACGTAGTATACGTTCAAAATTAATGTATCTATCAACTTTTTGACGATCCAAGGTTTTTCGGTTTATAACATATATCATTAAGGGGTCACACCACCATGTCAGGCCAAAGACTGATACGGGTCTTTAAAGTTAATTTAAAAAAACGCAACTTGACTTTGGGGAAAATTTGAAATTGGACTCTTAAGCGACACATCGAATAAAGCGCAAAATTAATTTTTCAGTAGTTTTTATACCCAAATTGGTAGTACACTAGCAGTTTTTCCAAAACCATCTTTTTTTTTAAACTGAATCCCTCCACAGTCGATTTTCCTAATTTTTTGGACAGAACCTGGAGCAAAACACCAAAGCGTTTCTCAACGTAGATGTAAAAAACTAGAGAACTACTGAAGATTATAAAAAAATATTGATTTATGGACAAAATATATGAATGTCAATTGCTATAAGGTTTTTCGAAATTTTACAAAAATATGAACCACTTCTCAGTGCTCTGTATCTCCATTAAGGGATTACACCTAGTCGAAATTTTGAAAAATGATGTCTGTTTTCGACGGATTCTGAGAATATAACATTTGAAAATCATTCTTTGAAAATTTGCACTCGATCCGTTCAAAATTAATGGAGTTTAAACGCATTTTTCTCAAAATGACTTTCAAAATCGGTGACCACGATCTCTACAAAATTACTGGACCAATCAACTTGAAATTTTACAAACTTCTTTTACATATCAAAATGGTCTTTTACGTATCATTTTACATATCAAAATGCTTTTTTGATGTGTAAAAGAAGCTTGAAAAATTTGGAGTGGATCAGTGTCCACTTGTCAGTTTTTGGCTTAACACGACCCGCCTAAAAAGCGGTAGAAATTGACGGTGTTCGACAGAGCGGAGAATTTCCAATTGACCGAAAAAAACATGGATTCCAATGAGCCGAAACAGAGCCTTCTGCATTATTGTTTCCAGGGAACCTACTCCGAATAAGGTTTGCTCGTGTGGCCGGCGGTGTCACAGCCCAGTAGATGGAAAAAGAGCACGAGACCCGACTGATGACGTACGTCGCTCGCTTCCTCCCTCAGCCATTCGAAAAAATGATCAAACACCCAAGTGTCCAGCCGAAGACTCGACTCGGCTGACTTGTCAAAGTTCTGCCATTCTTGAGGATAACTTTTGCCGCGTATTCTCTCCGAGCTCTTGGCGAACATGGGTATAATGTCGGGACTGCCCCACGCCCAGGTATAGCTGCTCCGATTGAAGATGGAGTCAAAGTCGACAGGATTTTCCTTCCAGCCTTTGAAGAGAGCGCTGGGATCCTCGTAAAGACCAGCCGCTATGGCAACGTTTCCTGGCCTTGATTCCGTGGGCATTCTCGTGTGAGATATGCCCCAGACCCCTCGCAGCCTCGTGTCCCTTTGAAGAGAAGAATACGCATACTAGAAAATGACGAGAGAAACCTCGGACAAAGAGAAGGATGGAAAACCTCAGAAACGGCGGCGGTTCCTCGATGAAAGTGCGATACCTCAGGCCATCAGCCACGAACAGGAAAACTCGCTTAGCCGGCGGCCCCTTGGGTGGCTCTGTTACAGGCAAACCTTGCAAGATTGGTGAATGAAAGTTCGCGTCCAAAGCACCCCACAGTACGACCAAATGCATCGCAAGGCCCCATAACGCGAACGCATATCCGTTCCACCTGATTATCGTCTGGTTACTCATAAGCCCAAAATTACGAATACGAAATCACTTTCAATGAAGAAAATAGGAAATAAGCTAGGAAGACTTTTCGTTGTCGTACGGTATCTTTGGATCGTGAGGGATTTCGGACTGACTGATAAGACTGTAAATTTCGTGACGATAAAATGAACGTTTGAAAATTCGTAGGGGCGGGGCCAAAGCGATTCGACAAACGCGACAGGTGACATTTGTTATTCATCGTTCTTTCTCACTTCGCCGCCATATACGCTAGTCATGCTATCCCACAATCATATGTCATATTTCGGCGAAGTTGTGTCACACGGCAATGCCGCGGTCGGTAAAAAATCTCTTCTGAAAAATGCTAAGGATTATCGTTCACTTTGTTCCGAGGCTCAACAATTCGGAACAATAACAAATTAAGGCGGGATATGCATTTACAAAGATCCAAAAATCGATATCTTTTTTTTTTCTTCAAACGATAGAACTACATATGTAGAATATTTTCCTAACGTTTCAAAGCGAAATTCGAAAAACTTCAAACGTTACAGCCCGTCAACGCTGTGCCTCACCGCGCGGATTCGGAGCGGGCGTAAACTTCAAACGCGTTTTTCTCAAAACTGCATTATCGAAATTGGCATGCAGGATTACTCAAAAACTATTAAGCCCATTGCGTTGAAACTTGGCAGGAATATTAATAATATTGGTACCTTCGACTTGACGAGAATTGTTTTTGAAAAATTGGAAAAAACTACTTTTTTAATCCACATTGTACAGACATGTTGATTTTTGTTTTGTAAATGCGTGCCATTTTATTAAATTCGCATTTTCTCATTTGAATTACCGTCACATAGAAACTATACATGTTCTAACTGAAAACGTGTTTGAACTTTTTTGCAAATCAAAGTGTACGGAAAGGTAGACGGCACGCCGATTCGCAACTTCCGCGGCGACCTCGCTGTAACACTCTACCACGACTCCGCCAATTTGGTGATGAATTAAATAAAAAATAAATTGTTTTGTATACTTAAGGGGAGGGTGGGGGTTTTAGCGTGAAAAAAAACACTTTTTTGCGATTTTTTTCTTTTATATGGATGGAGTAAATTTATTGAAACGTTTTGTACATTGTTAAGTGTCATTTCAAGAACATTCTGTGAAATTTGCACGCGAAAATATGCACAAACAAGCCGGTGACAAAGGTTTTCCAAGAACGCCTTTGGAAAAACACGATTTGCGGTGTTCACTGTATCTCAGCTAGAAATGATCTGAAATCAAGTACCATTAAAGTTTAGTCAACGTATCATCAAATCCTCTCCCCAACGGTCTCTGATAATTTTTTTTTTCATTTCTAAATTTTTGGTGGTCATCTAAAGTGAAAAGTGCTATTTTTCACGAAAAATTTCGCCATTTTGGGGGTGGAAAACCCCCTCAATGTAAAAAAAACCCAAACTAACCGTTGGGGGGAGGTATTTTATATGTAGAAAGTGTGTACCAAGTTTGAAATAAATCGGTCATGTAGTTTTCAAATGGCAGTGAACACGGATTTTGAAAAAGTGGTTTCGAGAAAAACGCGTTTGAAGTTTAGAGAAGTCGGAGCTACAGTGATAGAGGAGCGGGACTAAATAGTCAATAACTTCGAGAGTTTTGCTCTGATTGACTTGAAATTTTGGGATAATATTCTTGCAATGTTTAACTATAAGAAAAGAAAAAAAAATCGATTTTTCAAAAATGCAAACCCCTACCCTCCCCTTAAATATACTACTAAAGTATACCTAAAATTCGATGATTGTAGAATCATTATTTCTTAGTTTAAAAAATCCCTCAATATTGCTTATTTTTGTCCTGTCTAAATGTATATTCCGCCTTAACGTACACGCTTTCGGAGAATTTCGGACTATACTGTCAATCTCGCTCTTCGTGCGACTTTTGTTGATATATTTATAATCAATTTTCTGTTTTGCCATCGCGTCGGTGGAAAGTCCGAGGAGGTTGCTATTGTTATTCACAGATGGCAATGCTCGTTCGTTCAAGCCGAGCGAATGTCCGATAACCTTCGTACAAGTGCACGAAAGTATCGTAAACGATTTTAGACGCGTAACTTTGTACCGCCTTGTTGCTTTTTTTTTTACACGGACTGCGAATTCGACGTTTTGGTTATTAAAAACGGATTATTTGTTGAAAACTACAACAATGCAAATCTCGTCGTCCAAAGATGGCTCGGTAAGAATATCGTAGCGGTGCGAAAAAAAACCGTTGTATCGGGCAGTATGGCCGTCTGCTTCGTTCAGACATTTCTTCGGAGGTAAATGAACTTTCTGTGTGACGAAAAAAGGCGGATTACGTTATTTTTTATCGTGGTTTCCCCCCCCCCCCTCAATGTGCGATATATTCGGGTACGATGACATAATTTGTGGATATTCAATGAAGGTTGCGTACTCGGAATCGCGCGCGCCACTTTACATCGCCGACCTTCGCGAATCGTGACAAGGCCGCGAGAGTTCGCGCTTTTGTTATTAATACAGTCTCTCACTCGATTCCAGGATGCGCGATGCTTGATCGCCAGTAGTCGAGGAGAAAAATACGTAACCGAGGAAAATGGCCGTCGGAGTTTTTCCAGCCCTGAAATTGGGTGTTTTGTTCATCAAGCAAATCAGCAAACCACTGGCAAAGATGCTCGTCACTCAGGCCAAAAATCATCCGGTATTTCGAACTTACTTCATCATACCACCTGCTCAGTGTGAGTTCAGCTCCAGCCTGCTTTTAATGGTATTGTTATTGTATCCTCCAACCCAAACAAACCCCAATAGACTTGGATATTGGTGTGTGACAAAGTTCATCTCAATGTCACCGATGGTACACTATCGGGTGAAAGTACGCAAACGTTTTTTAAATTTCCAGTTTGGATGACAAGCTGGTGGCTTTTGCCATAAAGGCAGAAAAAAAACATTGAACATATTATGCAAATTATTTGGAAACAAGCTCCATTGTCCTTTTTCTTATTCTCTACCAGTTTTTCACTCGTTAGGTGACATGAAACATTTTTTTGGCCATTTTTCTACAAGAACACACATGGCTTTTTTTTTGGGGGAATAGGCACATGACATTTTTTGGGTTCCGTACTCAAAGGGCAAAACAGAATCCCATTAATGACACTCTGCCGCCAGTTCTTCTGTATGCCTCTGTGTCTCTAGCTCGTAAACGAAATGAATTACAGACCAGAAATTTGGATACTTTGTGTAGAATGTTGGCTCAAAATCAAATATTAAATTAGAAATTCAATAAAACTATTTTTCATGGGGGTACCATACATGAAAAAGGAGCACAAAAAAAATGTCTTAAGGAGTAAGGCCACTGTAACGGCCCAAAAAAAAGGTTTTTTCACTAATTTTTTGCTCCCGAAATTGAAGGTATTTGAAAAAAAACTTTTAATGGTGTTATCGGGCATACATTAAACTTTATTATAAAATTTTTTTACAGTAAAAAAAAAACAAAATGGCGGTTCCACAGCTATCTTCCCGGGACATGTTTTGCTTCCAGGGCTCCGCGGCACGCAGCACCACTGGTGCACTTTTGAATCTAGAACAAACAAAAAAACCATTAATCTAGAGGGCTATAGCTAGAGAATGTCGATCGGATTTTAAAAAGTATAAATTTTTGTGGATTTGGCGTGCGTTTGAAAAAAAAATTGATTTTTGACGAAAAAAACGGCAAGTTTTTTGTTAATAAAAAATCAATAAATAAAGTTCTTGAAAATTCCGATCGACATTCTCAAGATAATGTAAATGTTCACATCTGGTTAAAATTTCAAGTAAAAAAAATTAAAATTGTTCGAGTTATGCTGCGTGCCATTTTGAAAAACCATGTTTCGAGAAAAACGCGTTTAAAGTTTTGCGAATAGTTTTTTATTGGAAAAAATTTAAAAAAGAAGTTAAAAGGATTTAAACTATTTTTAAACTAGAGGGTTTAAACCATTTTTTAAGCCAATAAAAAAAAATCGATTTTTCAAAAAATTTACAGTGGCCTTACCCCTTAACCTGGCATGTCGGGTATCATTTTTCAAAGCTTATTAAGCAGAGTACAAATATATTTTTTTTCAATTTTATCTTAAAAAATGAAGAAATGGCAGGCTGTCAAAGTTGTTCACTTTAGACAATTTTTGTTACAGGGTCTATCTCAAAAACTAAACTAGTTAGGGATTTGCAATTTCTATATATTATGTTCACTGTATTTGAACAACTAAAAACAATTCAAAAGTTAATTTCTCATATGTACGAAAACTTAATGGTGTGAGGCGTTTTCCTTCAAATGATTTGAAAGAGCTGTGGTTTGGCTGCAAATTGCCAGAAATTTTTTTGTTCCTGATCTCCCACAAATATATTTAGCGTTTCGTGAAGTAATGCAATTTTTGGCAAATGTGTCTCAACCAAGACTATGGGGTTTATGATAAAAATATCTGGAAAAAGGTTTTTTAGAAAAAAATTAACGAGATCAATATTTGGGAAATTTGTATTTGAAATGACGAAGTTTGCATCATTGGTAGACAACGAAATGTTTTTTTTTCTGAATTTTCCAAATATTCTTTGGCAGATTGAAGGTATGAAAATAATGCAAACATTCTTTTGGATCTTCATTTGACAATCTGCAACCCAAATCTACAAAATATGATTTTTGATTGTAACAAAAATAAGGAATTGAAAAGAATTTTCCTTACATACGCTGCAAACTTCAACCTCGTTATTTCGAAAAAAATTGTTTTTACACCTGCTTTTAGACAAAAAAAACTGTAAAAAACGTGTGCAAACTTTTCTCCTGAGCAATTTACATTTATCTTTAGCTATCTTCGGTATGTAGGCATAGTTAAAATTTCAAAAAAAAACTGCATAACCTATTTATTATCCAGGATGTGTATTGTTCATTAAACCGGTTACACCTACCTCGAGGTGTTAAAAACAGAAATTTTCGTGAATTTTTCCTGGGAAACCATGCGCAGGTTTTCAAATTTATTTGACATTGGAGTCTATGATTTTGAGTATTTTACACAATTGTTGGATTGAGAAATATTCATAAATCAGTTGGATACAATGGTTCTCGCAGACTGCTGTTTGAAAAACGTCCTTCGCGGTGACCACTGCTGCTTGGAAACAAAACGTCCGAACTAAAAAAATTAAACCGCTTTAGTTTTTTACTAAAATGATCTAATGATCGGACAAAGGGTTTGATAAAATATTGATTTTTGCAAGAATGGCCACAGTCCAAAATGTATTGATTTTCAGTGACAAAAAACCTCTATTTTCGTTGATAAACAAAAAAACTAGGGATCGAAAGAAGAATTCCTTCGTTTGAGCTCTGCTTTTTAATATGCAAAAGAAGCTTGTAAAACTTGAAGTTGATTGGTGCAGTAATTTTTTCGATATTGTGGTCATTGATTTTGAAAAAGGCATTTTGAAAAAAACGCATTCGAAGTACTCGCTCAATTTTGAACGAATCGACTTGAAATGTGCAGAGAATATTTTTGAAACGTTATATTTTGAGAATGCGGCGAGAACCAAAAATTGAAATTTTCAAAAATTACAACTACCTCTTAGCCCTTAAGGGGTTTTCTCACTTTAGACGCTAAAAAAGGCCATTTTCATTCATTTTTTTGATAGGTTTATATTATAGATATTGATATAAAAGTTGTTACACTTAATAAATACACTTTCGAAATACATTAATTTTTTTGTTAATATATTTAAGTTACTATTTATAGACGAAAATAGTAGTTTAAAAAAGTCCTAAAACAATGTAAGTCTGCGCTGTTGATGAAATCTGCGAGATGGATCATCCGAAACAAAAAATCAAACGGTTTTAGATTGAGTATGTTAATGGCTTTAGTGCATACGATTTTTGGTATATGCAAAAATAAAAAAATAGCGAACATTTTTCGAAAAAAAAAACAAAAACGTGTTTCTTTTCACCGTTTTTGGCAAAAAAAATTATAAATATCAAAATTTAAAAAAATCCTTGATATGCCCTACAGCTATAGTTGTAAAGAATATCTGGTTAAAATGTCATAAGGCTTGGTTCAGTAGTTTCGAATATATTATCAACAAGTCGTCGAAAAACGTTGTTTCAAGAAAAACGCGTTTAAAGTTTGTTTGGGTTACATAAATACATTAAACATTTTTGAAATGTATTCCGAAAGTGCATTCATTAACCGTAACAACTTTTATATCAATATCTATAATATAAACCTATTAAAAAAAAATCATGAAAATAGCCTTTTTTCAGCGTCTAAAGTGAGCAGACCCTGTAAAACGGAATGACACCTCATCGCGGTCGGTATGGTAGAACAATTATAGATACCCAAAAAGTCTTAAGTGTGAAAGAACAGCGACGGCACAGTCTGACGTTTCCCTGTTGTATACTAGTACGAAAGTGCAGCCAAGTAAAAAATTCATTACCTTGCAGTTTACCACTGGGCGGAGGTCAAGTCGAAAATGTACATAATGAACCTCGGCAAGCCGACCAAGGTCGCGAAGCTGAACGAGCAGATGGCGATAGAGCTGGGCGCCAATCTCATGGGTGAAGTGATAATATTCAGCGTAGCCGGTGGCTGTCTGATCCTCGAGTACAATCGGCAGGTAGCCAAGGAGACGAAGAGGGAGGAGGCGAGGCTCGCGCAGTTACAAAAGTTCACCGAGGACATCGAACATTTACACACGACCGCCGACAAACAGGACGAAGAGATAAGATTATTGCGAAACGCGGTGAACGAGTTGGTCAAACACTCTAGGCACAAAATACCCCCGCCGGAGCAATTGAGAAGCGACGAGAAGAGAAAAACGAAGACGAACGGCGACGACGAGCCGAGAGCAGTCGACAAGGAAAAAGGCTCGCAACCCGAGAGCGGCAAAGGGAACGAGGAGCAGTCTCTCGTTCGACGAGCGATCGTCTACTTCGAGAATGACGTAAAGGGCAACAAGCTCAGTTAAAAGCTTCACTCTGTGTTCAAATAAGGACGAATAGCGTGTCTACTGAATTTGGGAGGTACGACGATACGCGGGATAAAGCAAACGCGAGGAAGAAACCAGCGATATTTGCATACGTAAACATACGATAGACCGCGAATGGTGTAGCTTTTCGTTCGCGTGACGTTCACTCGGCCGCGCGCTATACGTACGGATCGCACTAGTCATTTTGTCGCTTTTATTCAGTTTCTCGAAGTTGAACGACGCGGACAATATTGTCTTTCTTCGTTTTTTTTACATCATCTTCTCCCACAAGTCTCACTTCAGCTTGCCATCTGTCCGTGCGCCACACGTCATCGCCCGGAAAATGTGACCTGTATATAACTTATCCTGCTTGACGCAGTTGTATTTCACATTGAGAATGTTGATCATCGCGATATTTGAGGGGAGACAAAAAAGAACAATATTATAGAAAATATATTACGCGTAATATATAAACGTCTGCTGATGTGTGAGTGTATTTACATGTTACCTCGAGGGAGCTTCGTTTTTACGCATCGCTCAATTGAGATTTATTCCATCTTTCAACATTTTCTGGAGCGCTTGAATTCTGGATTCCACATTGCTGAAGTCGATTTCTTGAAGAGAAAAGGTGGAACGTATTGCGGTGTGGCTTAGGAAGATATACCTTCTAAGCTATATAGATATCTGACTATATGAAAAAATATCAATAGCTACGCCGTCAAAGAATAGTAATAGGTTTGAAAAATGCATGCCAAATTTGAGCTCCCTAACTTGAGGGGTTAAGCTACTGTGAATTTGTCAAAACTCTTGTTCGTCGCTCGAGGCAACTCAAATTGAAGAGGAAAGTCCAACGTATGGTTCGAGAATCGCAGAATGAAGGTAAACTTATGATTACAACGAGGGAACTGCTAGTAAAACTTTAAACGCGTTTTTCTCGAAATTATGTTTTTGGAAACGGCGCACAGGATTTCTCGCCATCTAATGAACGGATTGACTTAAAATTTAATACACTTATTCAGTGCAATAGTAGTCTTCACCGACGTTTTTTTAAACATTTTTTTTTCATTACTTATTAACAGCAATGTCATTTTTCTCGAAAAATTGGAAAATGCATTCAAAATTTTTTTGGTTGGAAACGCGATAACAAAAAAAGGTGGGTCAAGTTTTAGCTAATATTATCTATTTTGAGAAAGAAAAAAACTTGTTTTTTTTTTTTCGTTTCAGATCAACCGAATGGGCAAAATCAAGTACTGAGCCCCTCACGTTCAAAGGTCCTTCCCGAGATTGTTTATAACTTTTAAATTATTTATGTTTTTCAATGACATTTGGTACACAATTTTGTTAATGTATATAGAAATAAATAGCCAAACGATTTTTCAATCATCTTATTTATTTCTTCAAAATTAATATTTCAAATAACCCTGATTTTTGAGTCGTCACAGTAGCCTCGCCCTTTTAAGCCGCCCCTTGAAAGGAATAAGATACAAATATAGTTTTACTATTGGGACTCAGGAGTGGTACTTTAAACAATATAACGTCGGATGGAGAACGATCGGAGCACTAGGCTGGGGGCCTTCGTTTGTTGTTTTATAAGCTCTGAATACGTGGCTCTATCGTGTAAAAGTGTGGTAGCGCTCGATAATTTTTCTCCCTCTCGATTTACAAAGAAAATTCACTTGTCGAATTCAAACTTCAACAATTCACCATCTAATTAATATTTGTTAAATCCGGCAGAAAATTCGGAAAACTAACCTTCAAGGGTTTATAAAAATCTATTGAACAACTGAATATTATTATACTTTGCACGTATCACAGCTGTTTGAAAAATGTATGCGAAGCAGTAAGGTAAAAGCGGCGTTTTCTCAGATAACCTATTTAACCTGTAAAGCTCAGCTTTGAAAATACTCAACCGGATTTGCCAAATTATAATTAGTTTATGAATTATTCAAGTTAGAACGTAGAGCGTATTTTCCGTGCAAATAAAACGGGGGAAAAAAATGATCGAGCCCTACCACTCAGACTGGAGTTGTGGAGCTCAAATCGGTATCAGCTCAAACTTTATTCTATTTTTTGAAAGGGTAAGAGCCAAATTTTTTTTCGTCGCCCTCCTATATACAAATCTACGTGAATGTGGAATTAAATTTAACGGACCTTTGGCGCCGAAGTGATATGATCTTGTGACCCTCGGGCGCGAAGAATCGCGCGATCTTAACGACTCGGTCGAACTTCCTGTCACAAATTCGATTAGTGCAACGAGATTGAAGTTTGCATCGTCGGAATGCAATGAAAAATCATATTTCTCAATTGCTTCAATTTTTGTATGACGTATGGCAGTCGGGATTTGTCTCAATATTTGGAGTTCAATATATTTTTTCCAATGTGCTGTTTTATTGTTATCATACAGTACTCCCAAAAATTAAAGGAACACAAAATTTCTTAAATTTCTTGGAAAAAAAAACAAAATTTCAAGAAAAAATTCAAAAAAATTTTGTTGCAAATTTTTAAAATATTTCAGGAAACAATATTGAGTCATATTGGACACGTTGAATTACTTTTTAAAAAAATCATTTTTTTTTGTTTATTTGTAAAACTTTTCATGAAACAATACTGACTCATATTAGACACCATCTATATCGCTCTCTACCTGAGAAAGTTTGTTTCTTACAAAAACTTTTAATTAATTTTTTTACCAAAACTTCGAAAAACTTTATTAAAAAAATATTAGCTTCGAAAAAAACTGTTAGTTGGTTTGTTCTTCCGAAAAAAAGATGCGTTTAAAAAAAAAAACTGTTTTTTGTATCCCTAATCACCTTTGCAGAAAATATCGAGAATTAATCGCATAAATGTTCTCAGATCGAGTAGTGAATACAGTTCGGGGGTATCAACGTTTAGAGAATGCAATTTAAGATGAGTGAAATTATGGTACGCAAAGGCCGAATCGTGTCTAATGAGTCCGTATAGTTCCCTGAAATGCTTAAAAATAATAATAATAGATAAATATTTTGATGTTGACATTTTTCGAGATTTTTTGCTTCAAATTTAACAAGTAACTACTGCAAAGTTGTGAAAAAAGTCGAAAAATATTGGTCTTTTCATGTTGATGATGATTACACGATGTTTAAGGACAATACACTTGTTCCTTTAATTGTTTTGTAATACTTTGATCAATCGGTACGAAAAAACGGTTCGATGGATCAGTTTGAAAATTTACAGGGCTATTGGGGGTACATAAAGCTAAAAAAAAACCTGGCAACATCAGTCTTCCCATCAATATTTCTAAAGTAGTGGTAGATGTATTGAAAAACAAAAAAAAAGTCATTTTTTGTACTTCTTTTCAAATTAATGTTAAGGGTGAAAAAAAATCTCAAAAACCAATGAGAGGGTCTTGTAGCAAATTTATTCAAGTTTTCAAATCTCTCCTTTCATTCCCTGTGCGATCATTGATTGCTGAGATATCGATCATCAAAGACCTTTTGATGAAAGGATCCTTTTTCATTCAGTCGGATATCTCAGAAAAAATTGACGTAAAGAAATAATTTAAAAAAAACCACAATGAAGCTGAATAAACAAGCTAATTGACCTATGCATTGATTTAAACTTGACTGAAAAAAATCTTCCCGAACCCGTGTACTCTTGAAGAAAAAAATGTGGCAATTTTTGTCTCGCGGTATTTTTTATAATTGCCGCGATAACCGTAGCCCACAAAAAATATGTTGTTAAAAAATCTCAAAACTAGAAACTTGAAGCTTCAAAATTCTTTTTTTTTTCATCTCGATACGACCATTTTTCCCGCAGTTACAACGATTTAAAAAAACACAAAAACTTTAGGAGATTTTTTGTTCCTTCAATTTTTTGGAGTCATGTATTTGGTTTTAAAACTTGCAGGAAAAAATCCATTGATTTTAAACTAATGGCAATCTTACCGGGGGATAGACTCGTGGCTTTGTAACGTCCCGACAACGATGGTGAACGACTTCTACCCTTTCTAACGAGGGATCGACGACTCTGCGAGGATTTCGGTGGTGGCGTTGAACGTCTTCGAACCGCAGGACTTCCGTCACCGGGTTTTCTCCTCGCCACTTCTGTCAGCTGACGTACCCGCAGAGACAGACTGGCATTCTCGACTCGGAGCTTCTGTATCTGAGCGCGAAACGAAATTCGCTCTTTCGCCACGTTGTTCTCGAGGGTCTTTATCGCGTTGAGCAAACTTTGTACACCTTTGTCTAAGGAAACAGACGAATAGTGTGGTGAGCTAAAAAAACGGGCAGTATAACGATATCTGTGGCACCTAATTCTGACCACGCAGTCTTCATATTTGACTCAAAATAATACTTTTTCAACAGTGTTAAAAATCGAAATACGACCCTTAAGGGGCTGAAACGGGCGTTTTAAAGTTTACATGAGACAACATATTTTCTGGTCAGATTTGCTTGAAACTTGGTCACTTCAATATAAATAATTAAACATGTATTTGTTTGGGTTTAATTGGTGTATTTATGCCTACCCAAATAAACACAGTTAAGGGGTTAAAATTACTACTTGACTGTCTACACACACTGAACAACGAGGAAAACATATAGTATTATATATAAAATAAATTTGGTAAGTTTCAAATAAATCTGGTCAAAAAATATGTTGTCTCACACAAACTTTAACACCTCTGTTTAACCCTCTTAAGGGGCGAATTTTAGGAAAAGCTGAAATACTTGTTCAATTATTTTTATTATAGAGTATCTACGCCAAGCTTCAAGCAAATGTGACAAAAAAATATGTTGTTCTATACAAAGTTTAAAACCCCTGTTTCCCCCCCCCCCTTAAGGTAGTACGAGCGCGCAATCGCGATGTCTATAGATTTTGTTTAAATTTTAACCAGACATTGTTCATATCATTTTGCACGTTTGAGTGAAATTTCAGAAAAGTCGAATATTTAGATTGGGAGATAATGGGTTTTAAAATTGAAACTTTTAACGCTGCAGGGTCTGCATTGAAATTTAGACGGATCAATTTTCTGTAAAAAATATTTGTCCCCTATAATAAGAAGACATGTGGCAACACCGCAGAACAGTATTGTTAAATATTTCGAAAAAAAAATAATTATCGTGTTCCTAAAGTTAAAAATGTTGTCATTAAAAATATTTGCATTATAAATATTAATATTTTATCTTGTTTATGTTATCTTCATTAACAAATAAAATTGTTGGTTCATTCATAACTAATTAAAAACTTTGTTCGATTAAAAATTACTTCCAAATAAAAATTTGTGTTGCAGTATTATTTTAAATATGCCGCGGAAACTCACGTCATTAGATACGTGGAACGATGCTGTGTTGCCATACGTCTTCTTATTATAGGGGACAACCATTTTTTACGGAAAATTATTCTATCTAAATTTCAATGCAGACCCTGCAGTGTTAAAAGTTGCAATTTTAAAACCCATTATCTCCCAATCTAAATAGTTGACTGTTCTGAAATTTCACTCAAACATGCATAATGATGTGAACAATGACTGGTTAAAATTTGAACAAAATCCCCAAAAAAAAGCGAAAACAAGACATTGAAAAGCTTGAATTTTGTCCATACCGTTTCCACTCTTTTTTCCCTTTTATTTGACAAAGGTTTTTTTTAAGTGAGCGAGAAGTGACGTAGCGAAGTCATGTAATTGTTTGCATAGAGTATCCATAGCGAAGTATTATTTTGAGCAGAGTTCGGCCTATGTCAGAAAAAACGATGAGAAAAGAGACACGAACCGCCACCCATCATCTTCCGGTTTTCCTCGACGAGCTGCCGATTCGCCAGGGTCAGTTGGTCAACGCATTTTTGCAGATGTTTGTTTACTCCGGCGGTGCGCAGTCGTTCGTTTTCGGCCGTGAGTCGTCTTATCGTGGCCTGCAGAACGGACGGATCCGGAAGGCCGCAGTACTCCAGTGGCAACGGATAATGGATTCTTAAGGACGTGTCTTACGTTGGAAAAGAATTTATGGGTCGTCGGTCGATTCGTCGTTGCTGAATATCGCAATGTCCCTCGTTAATGTGCACAATTTATCGAAAAGTAGCAGCGTAACAAAATTCGTCACTTTAAAAACTTATTCGCATAATATTTCAGTTTTAATTTCATATTATATTTAGTTTTTATATTTTTAGTAATCTTTAGTAATCTAATTTAGTTTTGTAAATATTTAGTTATTATATTTAGTTTTCAATTTTCAAAACTTTATCCGCATAAAGTTTAATTTTTTAAAACTTATTCGCAATTTAGAAATGATTGGGTGGGTGTTTTAAATCTCGCGGTATTCGTATTATCCTTGAATCGTTGGTTGAAATTGACGCGACGGTAAAAAATAATTTTGGGATTGCTCGAAAGCGAAGGATGTCAGAAAAAAGATAAATAACGAATTGTTTACTTTTCTTTTTTTTTTTTAAATCGATAGCCAAATATTTTTCGCTTTGGCCTTTTGATTACTATTCTGTACAATTGAGCAATAATTTCCATAATGTAAAACGTCCTTATGGTGTTCGACGCGTTTGGGGTTTATTGAGTAACGATCGAGGGTTGGAGTATTTAAAAAAACATACCTATCGAATTCTGCGGTATACGTGAGTATGAGATATCGTCGATTGCTCCCTCGATTACTCGTTGCCGATGGCGCAGCGACCTCGGCTCTCCGGGCGCGTAGCATTTCCAAATCGTCGAACGTCAGGAGATCCAAAGTAACGCAATCGCTCGTCTGCAAGAGTAACAGCGCTGGTTCGTTATTCGATTGAGCATACTCGTCGGAAGCGACGTAACGCATTCACATTACCTTCAGCAATCCGGACTGTAGCATCGTCACGAACACGTCGAATTGCTTGTAATTTCCGGTTTTGTGCGTTAAGTTCTCAATATCTGCGAACAAATTTTCCATTCTTTCTCCTATACTTGCGACATTTTGTTTGTACAGAAACTAATCGTGGACAAGGAGCACAAGTTTGTTTTTTACATCGAGGAAAACTGAGCGTTTACGTTCGGCGAATATTGCGAACGACTGCAAAGAATAGCGCAATTGTTTGGAGGAGGACACAAGAGTTTTCATTAAGGGATCATCACAGTCGAAAAATAGCTGATTTATGCGATATTTTTTTCGATCGTTAAAATACGATAATCAGTCACATTTCTGGGCAGGACAGTAACTCTATTTTTTATTTCTCTATTTTCAAACATCTGTATTCCAAAATATCTCATTTCTTAAATATTTCTCTGCCGAAACATTTCTATTCGTAAAAATCACAATTCCACAATAATTCACTTCCGAGATATCCCTATTCTTAAGGAGGTTGGAGCGTTAGCCACAATCCAAGGTTAAATTTAATTAAAAAAATACATGTTATTGTTTACACTATACTGAGTCTTTACGAATTTTTTGAACTTTTTTCACCACCAAACACCGGCGATAAAAAATAGTTTAATGTATGTAATTTAACGTGCGGTTAGATGGGCAAAACTTTCACACTAAAGGTTATGTAATTTTTATTGTTATTGAGCACCAAGATAAACCATTTCCAACAACGGATTAACGCAAACTGAAACTTTGTGAACATTTAGAAAAAAAATCCTCATCTTGCCCATCGTAAACCATGGGCCAATAATCTCGTGACGTAAATATGAATAGCAATAATTATGAATAACTTATAATTTCATTGTCAATTGTATAAAACATTCATTGTCGTAGTTTTTTCATAATAATCATCGATAATGTTATGTTTTTTCAAGTTGGTAGTAACACAAAAGTTTTTCTACTTTATGTAATAAAAATGTTAAAATGCATAATTTTACCCTTTAATTATATATTTTAAAAAATTAGCATATATAGAATAAATCTGTACCTCGTTCATTGAAAAAAAAATTAATAAACCGTCATTTGACTCAACTGAATCGCTCCAACTTCTTTAAATATCTCCATTCCACAATATTTCGTATCCGAAACATCTCGATTCTTCAAAATCTCATGTGACATCCATAACATCCGTATTCCAGCAATTTCATCTCGCAATATCTCTCTTCCGAAACACCTCTATTCCATTTCTAATATTGCATTTACTATCTTGGCCATGAATAAAACAAGTGCAACGCAGAGGCTCTTGGAATAGAGATGTTTCGGAAGAGAGATATTGTCAGATGTAATTGTCGGAAAACAAATGTTATGGATGTCACATGAGATTTCGAAGAATAGAGATATTTAAGTAGAGATGTTTCGGATACGAAATATTGTGGAATGGAGATATTTAAGAGTAGTGATATTTCGGAAGTGAATTATTGTAGAATTGTGATCTTTACGAATAGAGGTGTTTTGGCAGAGAAATGTTTAGGAAATGAGATATTTTGGAATACACATGTTTCTGAATAAACCTGCCCCAGAATAGAGATGTTTGAGAATAGAGAAATAAAGAATAGAGTTGTTGTCCTGCCGTATTTTTCTGTTCCAAATCAAAGCACTTATGAAGAACAGAAAATACATTTTTAAACGTTTATTTTTATTTTTCAACAGTTTTTTAACGCTCGAAAATGTCTTCGAAAAAAAGAGTCCTCACGGTATACACGGTTTCGGCCGTAAATATTATCTGAAGCAAAATTTGGAAAAAGATGATTAATTAGTATGAAAGCCGCTATCTTGCTATGGAGGTTTAAAAAAAATATAAATTGACAAAATGGCGGCTGTTTGAAAAAAAGGTATCGAATTCAGTCTATTTTTTTGACAGTTTTTCGTTAAAAAAAATATGATGTTTAAAACAAATCTTTCATAGCAAGATAAAGAAAGGCGTGATGAGTGTTGTGTCAAAATTTTAGACGAATAGCTTGAAAATTCTTCCTCTGAGAGTGTACATCGTTTTGAAAAACGACATTTCGAAAAAAAAACGCATCTGTCCGCGCCAAGTCTCACGCAGCTGGTCGAATCCCTTTTTCTGAGAAAGGCAAACTTGAGAAGGGCAACCGGAGTAATTTGAATTTCGTCCTAAAAATTGAACGGCATGTTTATAACCGTCTATACTATCGGATAATGCAAGGGAAATCGATTTTTTTGAAAATTTTACACTGTGATGATCGCTTAAACGGTGTTAAAGTTTGCGTCGTTGAAACGCAACAAACATTTTTTGTTTTGTTTTATTTTCATTATTATCGATAATTTTTTCTTGTTAATTTATGCTGTAGATTATTAATAACCATACTGAAAAACGTTCGAGCGATTTTTGTAGCCCAAATCCGATAAAAAATGCTTTCGCAGTGTACAAAATTAATTTTCGTTGCGTTCGAACGATGCAAACTTCAACATTATTTCAATAATGGTTATATCTATTTTGTACACAGAGAGTTCTTTACAAAAAGTTTTAGGGGTAGCACTACTCCAGGGCCGAAAAGTAGATGCAATTTAAGAACTTGTTGTGTATAAAAAAGGAGTAAAATGAAAATATTTTCGAAATACTCTGTTGTACGTCTTAAAGTTTATGAAACCAAGTGCAAAAGAAATATAAAATTTCCTCAAAGGCGGCCCTGGAGCTTTGGAATCATCTTTGGGGCAAGTTCTCCGAGCTTGCAAGTTTTTACCTTGAACCAAAAACAAACATTTTTCATAATCTGCATGGTTATAACTAGAGATACGTGGGTGATTTAAAAAAAATACTATTTCAATACTCATAGAAATGGCCAATCATTGAAAGAAAAGTTTCATTGTCAGAAAAAAATTGTGAAAAATTGGGTACAGAGGCGTTTTTAACAAATAAAAAATGTCAACATTTTTTATCATCTTTATGGCTATAACTAAAGAGATAGATGGCTGATTTTTAAAAATATTTTCATAAAATTCATAGAAATGGCAAATATTTGTAGAAAAGTTTCAGTGTCAGAAAAAAAAATCGTGAAAAATTGGGCACAAGAGGCATTTTCAACAAATCGAGAAATCTTCACGTACTTCTGTGGAGGTTTGAATTTAGAAGATACTGTAAAAATTTAAAATAAATCGGGTGAAACGTTATGCGACAAACCTTTTCTAAAATATTGTTTCGGGAAAACGCTCCTATACCTTCAATTTGTCTGCGCAAGTTTAGTGATAATCGCTTTCGCATTTCAGACCGCTTAGGATCCTTTCAAGGGCCTACACTTCGCGCGTGGCCTTAAAAAAAACGGAATTTTCGTAATTTTCTTCTGGGAAAACGTGTGCAGGTTTAAACATTTTTTTTTCGACGTTGAATAGTTTTAACTATCTTTTACAATCCTTGTATTTAGAACAAATCATCCGAAATGAAAAGAAATTAAACGCATTTAGTTTTTCCACGAAATTATCCAGCGCTTGGACGGACGATTTAAATATTGATTTTTTTAAATAACCGAAATCCCAAAGTATCGATTTTCGGTGAAAAAAAAACTATTCCTAGATTTGATTAAAAAAAAATGTTCCTCCAAAAAAAAATTTCTTCGTTCAAGCACTGCTTTTTGATACGTACAAGAAGCTTGTAAAACGAGAAGTTGAGCGGTGCAGTGATTTTTGCCATATCGTGGTCACCGATTTTGAAAAAGTCGTATTGCGAAAAACGCATTTAAATTTATAAACGCCCATAACTCTTCCATTTTTGAACGGACGGACTTGAAATTATCAGAGAATATTTTTGCAATCCTATATTCCGAAAACCCATCGAAAACCAAAAGTCGATATTTTCAAAAATGCCAACTAGTCGCAAGCCCTTAAAAATCTTTCTCAGTGCATCGCCCACATAGTCACTTGTGCGAATTAATCTCGTAATTTAAAGCCGAGAGAAAAATATAAACAAGCACTCTCGCGTACTGCGCATGCGAATCGGTGATAAGAAAAATCCTGCACATGCAGATGAACAAATAGTTATTTCAAGCGAATGATCGTCGGGCAGAGAGAGACTAACATGCGGTGTCGTACGAGGATTGCCAATTTTCGGAAGTGTATTTGTCGGTAACCGAGAGCTCGAGGTTACGTTGCGATCCTCCTCCGCGTAACGCAGTGACTCTCATTCTCGTGACGTATTCTCTGCCCCCTTTGAAAGCGTAAGTTGTGACGAGATTCGGGCTCGATTCGTTCATCGCCCCGGACACGCGCGACACTCCGCGTTTCTCACTCCCAAACCGCGACGTGTTCTCGTTTCCTCCTCTCGCGTTGTAACCGCGCGTAATAAATTTCGAAAAATTGCGACAATTACGACGAGGACTTTTACAGGCGCAGGACGGCTATCAATCGAGCGATATCGTCTCGAAATCGACGGTGTGTGTGTGCGCGAGCTGGTGTTTCGGCGACCCGAAGCCGGTCCGCAGCGCGAAAGAAAAAGCAGATAGAAAAAAGAACAAGTCAAATGACATCCGCGAGCGCCCGGTGACGTGGGTGCAGTGCGTGTCTGAGCCGTGTGACGTTTGTAACGCGTTCGTCGTACACGGCGAGCGCGCTTCGATGCGTGGTTGTCAGTTGAACATTTTTTATGCAACGACTAATATTTTTCAACGTTCGACGATGAGACTCGTCTCAATTCCCTACTTGAGGTTATAGGAAAAACCTCGTCTCTTTTTTTTTTCAATCCTAAACAACAATGTGGTCATTGTTCTCCAGAGATCCCACCAAAGACTTTCCCTACGAGATCGGCGACGCTGTCGAGTGTCCCGATAACAAAAGTCTCTGGTCACTTTTCCGTGCCAAGAAAAAAGTAAGACACCTAACCTCAAAATAAACCGAATTACAGTAATTCAGTGTTCACGTCATTGAAAAATAAGAGCCTGAGGGGGGCAGGCTCTGATTAGAAGTACAAAAGACGTTTTGTTTCCTTGAGTGCGAGAGAGATAATGGCGCTGACGGATAGAGAGAGAGAGAGAAACGAAATGGCGTTTACATGACCTTAATTTACGCTAAAAAAAACATTGAAAATGGCAGCCGAAGATTAACAGGCCAATTTTGTTAACGTAAATAGTTACAGTGAAAATTATACTTTTCCATTATTTTTCGTATCGTTGAAAAAATGTAAATGCATGCAAAAAGAATTTTACAGGCCGATTCGAAGAGTCAGCGTTGTAAATATTGAAATGTTTTTAACCGATGGCGCATCTGGTATTTTAAAACATCCTTTTAACGGAATATATTACTTATTCCGTTTATTCACTTTAAATGGAATATTTAATATTCTAAGTATCTGCAATGGTTTCTGATGGTATCTGAAAAGGAATCCTGAAAGGTAGTTAAATGTCGTCTAGTCTTGTGATTGATTGAAAGTTGTTTGCGGATCTTGCAGGGTACTGCGGGTGGCGAGGATGTCTCCGTATTCGTATTCGACGTCAAAAATGGCGAGAGCCAATTGGAAAATGCCAGAAGCACAGTCAAGAGACTCAAGACTCTGCGGCATCCGAGTATACTCACGTATATCGACAGTTTGGAGGTTGTACCATTAATTTCCCGCATTACACAGAAGTAATCGTTATTTTGCGTACCGTTATTGATTCATTATCTGAATCAATAACGTGAAAGAAAGTATCTGATGCAAAGATGGAAGAATCAATTAAAGGCTTACTAACACCTAAATGGAATTTTTTTAAATATCGATTTTTGTTTTTCGACCGCTTCTTGAAATGTTACATTCAAAAAATATACTCTGAAAATCTCTAGTCGATTCGTTGATAATTGAGGGAGTTACACGGGTATATAGATAGATAGGTAGATAGATGTATTAAATAGTGCACTAGGACTTGTCCACTGGCACCCAAACCACGTGTACATTTATGGTCCAGTGGAACTATAGTATTATAAAAAATTTATTTTAAGGGATAACACCAGCGCCAGAAAATAAGGCCTAACTTTGACTATTTATTTTGGGAGTACGAAAAAACGAATAGGATTTCTCTTGAGAGGGTTTATTTAACACATATTAAAGTACAAAAAAAAATTTGTTATAATTTTCATACCAAATGGCGGCGACCCATCTTGGAAAACGTGTTTTTTACAAATAGCTTCACGGGAGGACGGTTTTCTCGTAAAGTATCAGACCTGGAACAAAAGCCAAAAAAAATTATAATCTATATATTATTAGCTATGGGACTACGTAGGGATTTTTCTAAATCAAATTTTGAAAAAATGGTGCTCTTTGAAAGAAATAAATCGATTTTTTGGCCAAAAAATAAACAGTAAATTGTTTATAAAAAAAATTACTTTAAAATTTACATTTAATCAAAAAACGGCTACGTACTCCCATAGAGAATGTAATTGTGAAGCTACTATCAAAATTTCATATCGATCCATGCAAAGGTGTTCGAGTAATCCATCCTCCCAGTTGAAAAAAAGTTGTTTCGATAAGAACGCATTTGAAGTTGTACGAGGCGCCTGAAAAAAGTCCGAGGCGATGCGGCAAAATCGGTAATTGAACGTTTTAAAAAACGTTTTTCTCTACAGGACCAATTGCATATTGTTTTTATGACCCCAAAGTTTTTTTTTAAGGAAAAAAAAAAGATTTTTCCAAAATCCTACAGTGGTGTTATCCCTTAAGAAACGCAACACACTATTTTTTTTTTTTTTTTTTTTTTCAGTACTGACATTGAACTTTTTGGAACGACTTGATGCAATAAAAAGGCTCAATACCGGGTGTTAGGAAGGTCGATGCAATGCCTTAAGTGGGTGATAGGTCACCTCGTTAGGAACATATCTAACCTAGGTTACCTCAGTCCAAAGTCTAATGATTTCGAGTTATCATGGTAACTGTGATTTTTTGAAGAATTTCCCAAAATTAGGTACTAACTCGTTTATAATGTTCAAACAAACAATAATTGGTAACTAAAAACTTATTTGTGCCTTAGCTTAATGTGTTTTCAACCGACAAACACCAATACAATCATTTGTATCCATAGAGCTAGCTTTATGGGACGTGTTGAATAATTAAAAACTTGTTAAAAAATTAAAATACCTCTTAAATTGATGCTATTGAAAAAAAATAGCATCAACATAAGAGGTGAACGAGTTAGTACTTAATTTTGGGAAATTTTTCAAAAATCATACCATGATAACTCGAAATAACTCGAAACGCCGACTTTGGACTAAGGTAACCTAGGTTAGATATGTTCCTAACGAGGTGACCTATCGCCCCCTTAAGGCTTTTCATCGACCTTCTTAACGCCTTGTATAGGATAATGATAAAGCATTTTAAAAGATACATTATATCCGTAACGCATTCGCATAGGTAAATTCCGAGGAATGGCGAACTTCAAAGGCGTTTTTCTCAAAGTGACTTTTTCAAAATCGGTGACCACGATATCGAAAAAATCAATGCACTAATCAACTTCAAATTGTACAAGCTTCTTTTACATATAAAAAAGCAACGGTTGAACGAACGCGTTTTTTTTTTCAATGCATAGCTTTTGTTTTTATCAACGAAAATGCAGCGTTTTTTTGCCGAAAATCGATACTTTCACTTTGGACGGCGGCAATTCCGTTCAAGCACTAAATAATTTCATGCAAAAAAGTTAGAAAATCTACACACATTTTCCCAGAAAAAATGCACGAAAATTCCTCTTTTTTTCCGGCCACGAGCTAGGTGTAACCCGTTAACGCCAAAAATTAAACGCATACAGGCTAATTTGAAATTGCACTAACTTCGCGTGCGGCCTTATGGAGCATTTTATCTACACTCAAATATAATCAGAATAAAATAAAATAATCGTACAGAATATTTTAAATTTTTGATGTAAGTAATTGATATACGCAAAAGTTGTTTGGAAAAAATTCACAATCATTTGCTACATAATTATAATGTGATTAATAGTAAAGTACTAAAATGTCTCGTCCAGTGCTCCCAAACCACCCTGTCAAACGACGGTGCTGTAAAATATTTGGCTGGGAATTGTGGCAGATACGAGTAGGGCTTGCATTATGCGTTAATTCTTCGCATCTGGATAATATGGATAATAGTGAACCTTACTATCCACATATCTGAATTTTTCGGATAATTCGGATAATTCTGAAAAACAAAGGAAATCCGTTAAAAAGTAGTTTTGTTCACATTTATTAAAATTAAACCAAATTTTTCCTCTTTCCTCTAAAACTTAAACTAATTATCATAGTAATAATGAGATCATCAAATATCAAACAAAATTAAAAACAATCATTAACAAATAAAAAACATAAAACTTATTTTTTCCAAGATTCAAAAATTAACCATTCTCTCCTTTGTAGTGGCATATTAAGGCTAGTGCCGCGTATCTCGCGCACGCATCTTGCATTTCGGACAACATAACATAATAAACAGTAAGCAACTTCTACGTCGCGCGACTCGCGCAGAATTTTCGCAATGAATTACTATTGAATGCGTCTCACAAAATATTAAAAATTAAAAAAAAACATGTTTTAAATTAAGATTACCTCTTAGCTACCTGTACTGACTGCACACAATTCCGAAATTATTGCCTTACTATAGTTAGTTCTACGTTCGGATCGTACATTTTTCATGAATTTTACTATCCGTATCATCCGAATTATCCACATTCAGTTGCCTTTATTATCCGGATTTAAAAAATTGGCGGATATTCGAATATCGGGATTGCAAGCCCTAGACGGGAGGCATGATATAATTTTACTCAAGAGTTTTAGCCTAATAAGGTTACATATTGAGGGGTTTTTTCACTTTAGACGCGAAAAAAAGCTATCTTCATGAATCTTTTTGATAGGTTTATTTTATAGATATTGATATAAAAGTTGTTAGACTTAATGAATACTCTTTCGAAATGCATTAAATTTTTTTATTTATATATTTAATTCGCTATTTATAGACGAAAATGGTAGTTAAAACATGTCATACATAAATTGTAGGTCTGCGCTGTTGATGAAATCTCGGAGATGGGTCATCCGTAACAAAAAAATCAAACGGTTTTAGATTCAGTATGTTAATGGCTATAGCGCATATTATACGATTTTTGATATATGCAAAAATAACAAAATGGCCGACATTTTTCGAAAACAACACGTTTTTTCCCCCGTTTTGGCAAAAAAAGTAAATATAAATATTTTAAAAATCTTTGAAATACGCTATAGCTATAGTTGTAAAGAATATGTGGTCAAAATTGAATAAGGATCCGTTCAGTAGTTTCGAAGATTTTTTCAACAAGGCGTCGAAAAACGTGATTAAAATTTGTTTGGGTTACAAAAATTCATGAATTTAAAAAAAATGTGTTTCGAAAGTGTATTTATTAAATGTAACAACTTTTATATTAATATCTATAATATAAACCTATCAAAAAAATTCATGAAAATAGCCTTTTTTAGCGTCTAGAGTGAGAACACCCCTTAACAAATACAGTTTGAACACCAGAAATTTGAGACACAGCCTATATATTTTGCCACTTATGACTTTACCTCACATCCAGGACATATATTTCAAAATATGAAATTTCAACTACTTTTGCCTGGCACTCGATCTCTTCATACATCCTCAAAAAATAAACTTTTTAATAAGTGTCCCATTTTTCAAAAAAATTCCAAGCAAATTTGATATTTCGTCTTGTATTTAACGCAATGAATATTATTCGTTCCATCGACAGACGGATAAAGTGATCTATCTAGCCACGGAGCGAGTGGAGCCCCTGCAAAATCGACTAGCGAGGAAGGGGGACGTTGGCGAGGGCATAAAGAAGGAGCTGTACTTTTCCTGGGGCATTTTTCAAATCACAGCAAGTATCAAACGAAAAGCAGCTATTACGTGTGCTTTCGAGGCGTGATAATTTTCGGACATGTTGGATATTCAGGTTGCTTTCGTTTACAGAGAGCTCTGAGTTTTTTAAACAACGACGGCAATTTGCGTCACAACAATGTCAATTTGTACTCCGTATACGTGAACGAGGAGAGCGGAGAGTGGAAGCTCGGCAGTGTCGAATACATGACCACGGTTGATGCGCCCTACGTGCCACTGCCCTATAGTCTACAAGTTTACGCGCCACCCGAAGTCAGGGAGAACGCGAAGCCTGCCACAAAATGGTAAAACAACATGTGTACCCTGAGCCCTCCGTTCATTAGATGTAGAGTAAAACACATGCATACACATTGCATAAGGCTGTACGATGCTTCTTTTCTATTATGTTGACGTTTGATCGTTGGAATGCAACGGTATACGTTTTTTTCTGCTGTTCTTTAATTTTCTCTAACAGATTTAATTGGTTAGAGGAAATCAGGGTTATTTGAAAAAATTGTTTTCGAAGGAATAACACCCGTATTTATAGTCGTTCCTTGACAAATCCTTATTCCTTATTCTTTGTTCAGAACAAAGAACAAGGAGGTCTTATTTCTTAAGGACCGACTATGAATACGGATGTAAGTCAGATGATCGAAAAATTGTTTAAACATTTATCTATATATACATTAACAAAGTTATGTACCAAATGTCATTTTAAAAATATTAATAATTCAAGAAGTTATGAACAATTTCGTGAACAACCTTTAAACGTTGCACACATCAACGGTGTACTTGATTTTGCCCATCCGGTTGAACGGAAACAAAGAAAAACGAGTCTTAAAAAAATACATAACATTCCATAGGACTTAACCGAGTTTTTCTTTGTTATCGTGTTTTAATCATCAAAAGAATGCTTGATTTTTTTGTCAATTTTTCGACAAACGACTACAGCATTGTTGTTAATAACTAATGGAAACAAACATTAAGAAGAAAAATGTCGGTCAAGACTAAACTACTATCACACTGAGTAAGTGTACTAAATTTTAAGTCAATCCGTTCATTTGATGTTGAGAAATCGTGTGCACCGTTTTGAAAAACATTGTTTCGAGAAAAATGTTGAACCTTCCTTTTCAATTTGAATTGCCTCAAGCGACGAACGAGTGTTCGTTATTTTCACAGTAGCTTAACCTTTTTAGACTATAAAAATGATGCGATCATTATTTAGGCTCCTTATCTAGCGATTTACAACCCAAGTTTACCAAATATGAGTCTCGATAAAAATAAAAATAAGCAGTTTAACAAAATCCTTACATTTTGAGGATCTAAACTTCAAGTCCATTTTTTGTTGTTCTCCGCTATACTTTTTTTAATCACTCGGTGACCTAGAACATTTTTATCTTTTTATTTGAGGGGTTATAAAAAAATATTTTTAGAGGGACGTCAACGAGCGAAGATTTTTCTTCAATTTGCCGATGAAGCAAACCGTTTCCGATTTTTTCCCCTAAGTTATTTAGCTGTCAGTGAAGTAGTGGGATTTAAAAAATACGGTGAAAACTGGCAACTGTGGGCTTATAAATAAAATATGTAAACGGTAGATATTTCGTTTAGAAACCGACTGTAGACATCGCAGTTTGAAAAGATAAATATTTTCGAAACTTTGTTCGTGTGACAGCTACTAGTGAAAAAATCACGGAAATTTTCGTAATTTAGCTAAGTGACTTTTCCGAAAAAGTAGCTTAAATTTTTCTTGCTATTTTCTCGATTATTGGGTTATAAATGATGATATTCAGTCGGGGGAAGCTGAAATTCACTCCCCATAAAAAGTTATGGGGTTTTGAAGTTCCCGGAAACACGTGATAAAATGGAGCATTTTTGAACATTTCGACGCCTATATTGGCTTTGTTTGGGTTCCAAACTCAAAGAATTATAATTTTTTTTTGCTCGTAATAATTACTCGTCGAAAAGTCACTTATCGAAAGAATTACCGAAATTTGTTCATACTTTCCTCCTGTAGCGTATACCCATAAATAACAGGATTATTGAATGGAACGACAAGAGATGCACATGACAACAGTATACGCCGCCTCCTGCCTTCTATTCTCGTTACCTTTTGGTTTAAACATTTGGAATAATCCATAAAAATCGCGTTCCGCCAGTCCTTCCAATTAAAATCGTCGTGCTTGTTGCAAAATGAGTTTCGGGAGCAAAGCCAAGAAGGTCACTCATTTGTACAAGGTTCTGTTCGCCGAGCTTTTGACGATATTTTAAATTCGTACAGTTCGGTCGACATGTGGGGACTCGGCTGCCTCATTTGGGAATCGTTCAACGGTCCTCTCGCACAACGAGCGAATCTCAAGAGTGTCGAACAGGTACGCGAACCTCTTTACTCAAAAGCTTATTCGTTCGTCTACCGATTACTAAATGGCTTACACCACTGTAAACGTCTCAAATTAAGCCCTTTGCGCGATTTTTTTTGTTGGAAGGACAAGTAAGAGGATAATAATATTCGAGGATGTTATTAGTCATATCTTCAAGTAAACAAAAAAATTATATTATTATAAAAGTTTATATTATAGATATTGATATAAAAGTTGTTACACTGAATAAATATACTTTCGAAATACATTTAAAAAACAATTGTTTATTTAAGTCACTATTTATAGAGGAAATAGAGAAAATAAATAAAAACGGGTTTAAATTTTGTTTGGGTTACATAAATATATAAAAAGATTTTTAATGTATTTCGAAAGTGTATTTATTAAGTGTAACAACTTTTATATCAATATCTATAATATAAACCTTTTTAAAAAATCATGAAAATAGCCTTTTTTTAGCGTTTAAAGTGAGAAGACCCCTTAAGCTAATTTTAAAAATCAATTTTTTGCAAATTCTACAGTGGTGTTACCCCTAAAACGTGTTTCAACGCGACGAGAATTCCAAATGCGACTAATTGGAAGCTCTTCCCCTTTTTCCCGCAAAAAACTTAGTGACAGTTTCTCTTTTTCGTATTAAATTTACGCCGGATGTCTGGGTCGTGCAGCTGTGAAAATAATTCTCTTTGACAGAGCCTTCTTCTATGAGAAGGCCTAAAATAATGGTTTCTGAAAATGTAACATTTATCGAATTAGAAATGCCCAACAACAGTTGCCGGAACTTTCAACGAAAAACTTGAAAATTATTATTTCGCGAGTGATAATGACGAACAACATGTATCGTCGTAGGTACCCAAGCAATTGTTGACGGTGTACCGAGAATTGAGCGGCTCACATCCCGACGGCAGACCGAATCCGGCAGACGTGATAGCGCGTTGTCGCAGCAACGGTGGCTTCTTCAAGAACGACCTCGTCGACGCCCTTTTGTTTCTCGAAGAGATACAGATGAAGGAGCGTGGCGAGAAAGGACGGTTTTTCACTCAACTGGCTGTTCAGCTGGACAGTTTTCCCGAGGGCGTCGGGAGGTACAAAATTTTGCCCCAATTGCTGGCGGCGTTCGAATTCGGTGACGCGGGAAGCGCGGTTTTACCGCCGCTCTTGCAACTCGGCCGACAATTACCGGACGCCGAGTATCAGCGCCGGGTCGTTCCATGCGTGGTGAAGTTGTTCGCGTCGAACGATCGGGCAACCAGACTGCGACTTTTGCAGCAACTCGAGAGATTCGTTAGCCATCTTCAGCCCGCGACTATAAACGAGGCCATTTTCCCTCAGGTAAAAAACAAACGCGTTATAGTTTGACCCTTTCCTCACAAACGCTGGTCTTCCACGTCTGGGCGATGTCCATTCATGCTAGTCATTCACTACACCAAAGATCTCGGTTGCTAATCTTCAATTTTTTAAATCGAACTTTTGTTTCTCTGGATATTTCACGTTAACCCCCATAGTTTTCGAGTTACGGTGCGTTTTCGAAAACTGCGACACTTTACGAAAAGCTGAATGACCTTGCGGTCGGAAATCAGAATATTTAGTGGCCAATCGGAACCTCGGCCCTTTCAAGGCGCTCTATAAAGAAGTTTCCATTGCCAGGAAACAATACGCGAGCTTATGAGAGTAGGAAAATCGTAAAAAAGATGCTTAAGGGGATAAGGTTTAAGGGGGCTACTGTGACGAACTGAAAATCAGGATTATTTAAAATAATTAATTTTAAGGAATAAGGTGATTGAAAAATCGTTTGAACATTTATTTGTATGTCCATTGAAAAAGTTGTGTACCGAATTTCATAAAGGAATATTAATCAGTAAAGAAGTTACAAACAATCTTGTGGGAGACCTTCGAACGTGAGGGGCCTAACGGTGTACTTGATTTTGGTCACCCGGTGGATTTGATAAAAATACGAGTTTGTTTTCTTACAATAGATACTATTAGCTAAGACTTGACCGAGCTTTTTTATTTGATCGTGTTTCACTTAACGAAAAAAATTTGAATTTTTTTTGCATTTTTCGGAGAAGAATTACATGATTGTTAACAAATAATGAAAGAAAAAGGTTTTACCCAAAACGTCAGTCAAGACTAAGCTACTATTACACCGAATAAGTGCACTTAATTTCAAGGCAATCCGTTTAAAGTTTAAAGTTTTATTAGCAGTTCTATCGTTATAATCATAAATTTACGTTTAATCGGCGATCTTGCACCATATGTTGGACCTTCCTCTTCACTTTAAGCTGCCTCAACTAACGGACGAGTGTTCGTCATATTCACAGTAGCCTAACCCTTAAAAATCACCTAATAAGTAAAAAATAAACGCGTCGAAAAGAACAAGATAAAAAGGTATCGGCGCCTTTTTTAAATCGAAATCTGTACCGTTTCGTCCTAATAGAAACTTCGTAAAGTGTAGAAATTTTCAGAGATAAAAAACTTTCAGCGGCTCAAGGGGAGATATACACCTAGGAGCCGGAAAAAGGTCATTTTTGTGAATTTTTTCAAGGAAAACAATTGAAATTTCGAATTGGGGTTTTAATTATCTAAAAGTATATACACTAAAAAATGTGTTTAATTTTCTTTATTTAAAAATATCAAAAATATACAAAGATATTGTATGATCCTTGGAGCGCCGTAAAAAATCTGCGTATACGGTACCCACTGGCGTTTCTTCAAAAACTATCTGAAAAAAAAACCAAAAAGATTATTAAATTAGATACTATAATCTAGTACTTGCCATAGCCGATTTTGAAAATATCGATTTATGACAAAATGGCGGACGTTCGAACATAAATAGTGATTTTCGGCCAAAAATTAGGTATTATTTTGCCTATAAAACAAAAGTAAGTAACGGAAAATAAATCCTATGACAAGTACTGGATAATGGTGTATAGAATAACCACAAAAAACCTCAAGGCAATCGGTTCATTGGTTTTCGAGAAATTTTGGGTACCGATTTGAAAAACGTGGTTTTGAGAAAAACGCGTTTGAAAATTTGGGAATGAGTAAATCATGAAATTTGTCAACTCACATGGAATCATCGATACCAGGCCCATAGTGTAAGTCTTCTACGGTCGACGAAATGTTCATAGCTTCTAAATCCTCGACCTCGACCATCTAGGCGTGTATGCCTCCTTAAAACCACATCGAACGCCAATACCCATGTTTGTGGGGTTCGGGTGTCATATTTCACGTCGTAGGGTGAGGGCTAATAGCGTACTTGAATTATTAACATTTTTCAACGCATTTCGTCGTTTGTCCAAGGTTGCACGGGGTTTCCTCGACACGAATCCCGCTGTGAGGGAACAAACGGTCAAATCAGTCGTTCACTTGGCACCGAAATTGGATTACAACAATTTGAATGTCGAGACGCTCAAGTACTTCGCGCGGCTCCAGTCGAAGGACGAGCAGGGGGGCATACGTACCAATACGACCATTTGTTTGGGCAAGATAGCTCAACATCTTCATCCCCAAATAAGGCAAAAGGTATGCACGGACGATCCACGCGTACGATATTGAAGTTTGCATCATTGGGAAACAACGAAAATACATTTCTCTCAATTACCTAAATTGTTTTCTGCCAATTTCCAACCACGGAAATCACTCCAACGTTTTTTTAGGATTCTAATCAGAGACTTACAACATAAATGTGCAAAGATTTTCGATGCTAATAAAAATGGAGAAATCGAAGAAGTCGAAAAGAAGTTTCGTTGCATTCCAACGATGCAAACTCAACATCTACGCGTACTGTCTCGTGAAAACAACTCATCGAGCCAATCTTCTTCCCCAATCTCGTTTATGAAGCTCCTGACCTAATTTCTACGCTTAAGGTGTTGATCGGAGCATTTATTCGGGGTATCCGGGATCCCTTTCCACCCGCGAGAAGCGCGAGTGTATCCGCCCTCGCGATAACGCAACAATACTTTTTGCTCCAAGAAGTCGCCAATAGGATATTGCCAGCGTTGTGCTCACTCACGACCGATTCCGACAAGGGAGTGAGGGACAGCGCGTTCCGAACGATACGTGGATTCTTGTCGAAGCTTGAGAGGGTATCCGAAGATCCTGGACTACGCGAATCCATGGGTAAGAAGAGTTCTTGGATCTATACATTTTTTAACGCTTCATATTGGATTGCGTTCCAGATTTGGAACATTCACTTTAGTCTGCCCCAAAAAACGTCACGCGATAATTCACGTAATTTATCCTGCTAAGACCATTCATCTATCTTTCATAAATTTGTTAGTGTCGAAATATTTTGCCACGTGGAGCTTGTTATCGTCAAAAATGGAAGATGGCAAGGGCATTCCCTATGAAAAAGCACAATATTTCCACGAAATGTGTTCAGAAAAACTTTTTATTAATCGAAAAAACAAAAAAATATTCCGTTAGATGTTTGTAAATAAAGTGCAATCCTATGCAGTATGTATGTCAATATGTGGCTAATAATGGAGAAGGGGACCTGTAGGTACAGCCAATTGTGCCATTTTCAGCACATTCGAAAAATCCCAGTGCCCGGGACTTAAGGTCTTCCTTTCACGAACCCGAATATTTAACAATTGACTGATTTCCGTCTGGTATCAAGTAAAAATACACCTCAGTATACTGGTGAAATTTCATGCCAAGTTACCGAACTTTCAACGAAAAACTACGACTCCAAAAATCGTCTCATTCATACGGCGCTTTATGGAGACTACACGCTGGCCACATTTTCTATCTGATAGTTTATACACTAAATAACTCCAGACGCTTGATATAAGCTGCTGACGCGTGTAAAAAAATCTAAACGATTATTTTACACGCGGAATTTGAAGATTCCGTAACGAGAATAGAAACAGGGGGTCACCAAATGTTTAAAGATAATATTAATGTTAAAACATAGAAAAATGTGACTGGCAGAAGAATTTACGTAGCCGTAACTTTTCAGAGAAAACATAAAAATGTCTAAATGTACTGAATTTTCGCGAAATTTTTTATTCCAGTTTATCGTTGGGATGATAAGTGATTGTGATTTATTTTTATTAAGCGCCACTGTAATATAACCAATGATTTAGAAGGGCCCTCCTCATGTCCCTACAAAATACGGCCCTCCGCGAAAGGAATCTTAAACTATCAACTGTCAAAATTGAGCCCCATTTAGTAACAATTCGAGAGGGCACAACTTTGGTTCACCGGGTCACTGGGTCTCGGAATTGGAGGGTTAAAAAAATATTGACCATTTTTGCTGCCTCATAGGCCGCAAGTGTGCTTAGAGTCGACACGAAAGCTGAAACTCGATATTGCAAATATGTGCGTATTCAACAAGCCACAGAATTCCAATTAAGGGGTAAGGCCACTGTAACGGCCCAAAAAAAAGGTTTTTTCACTAATTTTTTGCTCCCGAAATTGAAGGTATTTGAAAAAAAACTTTTAATGGTGTTATCGGGCATACATTAAACTTTATTATAAAATTTTTTTACAGTAAAAAAAAACAAAATGGCGGTTCCACAGCTATCTTCCCGGGACATGTTTTGCTTCCAGGGCTCCGCGGCACGCAACACCACTGGTGCACTTTTGAATCTAGAACAAAAAAAAAAAACCATTAATCTAGAGGGCTATAGCTAGAGAATGTCGATCGGATTTTAAAAAGTATCAATTTTTGTGGATTTGGCGTGCGTTTGAAAAAAAAATTGATTTTTGACGAAAAAAACGGCAAGTTTTTTGTTAATAAAAAATCAATAAATAAAGTTCTTGAAAATTCCGATCGACATTCTCAAGATAATGTAAATGTTCACATCTGGTTAAAATTTCAAGTAAAAAAAATGAAAATTGTTCGAGTTATGCTGCGTGCCATTTTGAAAAACCATGTTTCGAGAAAAACGCGTTTAAAGTTGATAATTTATTTTGACACGCTTGGCGGCGACCTTCATTTCCTAAGGACAACAAATTTTTTTTCGCACAGGACCTTTTTTTGTTTATTCTAGAGGGTTTAAACTATTTTTTAAGCCAATAAAAAAAAATCGATTTTTCAAAAAATTTACAGTGGCCTTACCCCTTAAAGCGAAGTAGAAGATCTACCACGTCACATACGAGTGCGAGCGAGATAGCTGAATTTTTCGAACAGAGATTTCTTATGGCGGGTTTACACTCTCGCGCGAGTGGCGAGGCGAGGCGCGAGGCACGCGAATGTAAACGCTCCCTCGTGCCTCGCCTCGTAGCTCGCCTCGCCACTCGCGACGCTCGCGTCGGAGGCGGTTTTTTGGGCACGAGTCAAAGGGCCTCGCGAGTGACGCGAGCAAACTCAACGGATATCGCGAGAGTGTAAACTGAAACTCGCTCTACCTCGCAACAATACGCGAGCTGCGAGGCGAGATACGAGACGAGGCGCGAGGCGAGAGTCTAAACCCGCCATTAGAGATGAATCATATTTAGGGCAAAAGGAAATCATTAAGCTCTGCGTCAGGGAATTCTCCAGAGCCTAATGCTTTGTTTTTCCTAAAAAAATTAACAATCTATGAGAAAATTGCGTTGGAAAATATGTGAGGTTATGTTGACCTAGTACATGCCCTTAAAGGGACGGTTTTTCTCGTTTGTGGAAAATTCTTCGAAAACAATTGCCCGAATGACAATTTCTCTACTACAACTTCCTTTATTTCGAGTTTATTTACAATTACGAACACAGTTTATGGAACGGGCAATTTCTCGTACACAATATCCCGAATGGACAGTTCCCCGAATGGACAATTTCCCAATATGGTTTGTTTGTTTTTTGTTTGGGATGTTCATTCGGGAAATTGTTAATTCTGGTAACAGTCCATTCGGGATATTGTATTGTATTCGAGGAATTGTCCATTTTGGAAATTGTTTATTCGGTAAATTGTTTTCGGGGAATTGTTCTTTCGGGAATTTGTATTTAAGAAATTGTGTATTCGGGAAATTATTATCGAGAAATTATAATTTCAGCAATTGTTTATCGAGAAACTTTTCGCAAAGCGGTTTTTCTCGCAGTAGAAGCTACAAAGATTACGACGGACATATCACTACGAGTATTTTTCGTTTTTGCAGAGGCTGACGTGAACACAGCGACTCCGAGTCTGAGCAATGCAGCGGCCACGTGGGCCGGCTGGGCGGTTACGACAATGACCGCAAAGTTCTATCGTAGTCAATCGGACACCCCGAAGTCTTCCAACACTCACAACGCCTCGCGTATTTTACTCAACAAGCCCGCGTCTCTCGGTTCGTACAACGCTAACGATATAACGCGGTGATATTTCCCGCAATGATATCCAAAGTGTAAACTTTTTCACCCGTACCACAATTATTTACGAACGAATGAACAATGACCGTATTTTCACGGGCAATTGAGACGAAAACGCCGATTACGATTTGTGATCGCAGAACAAGCGAGCAGCTCGCAAAGCAGCGCGAGTACAACAGCAACGACGAGCAGCGCGACGAGCATGACGTCGTTGGACCACGATCACGATCACGACTCCCAAACGGCAAACACGAATTCCGACTGTGACTGGGACTGGGAAGCGGACAATTGGGGCGACATGGAACAACAGTCGTCCGCTCTGACGACCACGGCGATCAGTGCCGTCTCGCCCTCGACCAATTCGCCTAAAACGAATGATCATTGGACCAGCTTGGAGGAGGAACCGGTGAGAAATGAGAAAATCAGGAATTCCGGATAGCTGATGGCAAAGAAACTCACGATGATCAACGAATTGCTATTCAATTTTTTCTTTCCGCAGGAAGAAGAAGCCGCCGAGGGCGCGGAAGAGAAGAACGAGGTTTCCGAGGCTGGATGGGAGGATTCCGAGTTCCAGGTTCTTGATGATTTCCAATCGATCGAACAGACAGGTAAACGATTGCGCAAATTTACAGCGGAAAGAGGTTTCGCGCGCTCGAGAAATTTGTGGAATATTGTTCAAATTTTTCCCGGCTGGTCCGAACGACTTGAAAGTACTCACAGTCGACTTTCGATGATGTTACCTCCCGAAAAGTCGCAGCTTTGAGATGAAGAAAATTACAGATTCATTTACCAGAGAAAATTGTGATAGGAAAAAAATATGATGTTGAAGTTTGCATCGTTGTAACGCAACGGAAATTAATTCTTTACAATTCATGGAAAAATGTTGACCTCAATTTGCAGAAAAAGTTGTGGATGATAGTGAAGACGAAATATTTGAAAAATTGTTGCATTCGGACGATGCAACCTTCAACGTTGTAAAAAGGTTAGAAAATGACATATCGGTTGAGTTAAGGTATTCCTTTCACGAACCCGAATATTTAACAATTAACTGATTTTCGTCTACAACGATGTAAAAATACATCCCAGTTTTTGGTAAAATTTCAAGCCAAGTTACCGAATGTTTAACCCTACGTTAGCATACTGGGTCAGTTTGATCCGAACGAATTTGGAATAAAATACTCACCTTCGCAAAATTGAAAATTTTTAATAATTTTTTATAGCCAACTAATTTGATATTTTCCGAATTTTAATAATGCAGAAATATTTTTTACATGTCTGGAAGGTATCCCTGATTTTTTCCAGTAAAATCTGAAAGACCGATCTTGAAACTGCGAGTGAAACTGAAAAACCGACCGAAGGATTGTTAATGGCAGGTGGATGAAGTATTATTCGGGTCAAAAATTGACCCAGTGTGTCAAAATCGTGGCCAAATAAAAGTGTGTCAATGAAGGGTTAACGAAAAAACGCGACTCTAAAAATCGTTTCATTTATACGGCGCTTTATGGAGCCACATTTATATCGAAATGTGGCCACACTCGCCACATTTATATCGAAATTTATCAATTTTATCAATAATTTATACACTAAATAACTCTAAATGCCTGATATAAACTACTCAACGGGTGTAAAAAATTCTAAAGGTTCCGCAACGGCAATTCAAGCAAAGCGTCACCGAATGTTCAAAGAAAATATTAATGATACAGTTTAGAAAAATGTGACTAACAAAAAAAATTTCGCATACTCGACTTTTCAGAGAAAATGTAAAGATATCTAAATCTACTGAATTTGCGCGCAATTTTTTATTCCAGTATATCGTTGGGTATAATTGATTGTGACTTATTTTCATTAAGAGCCACTGTAATTTACCGATGATTCAGGAAGGCCCGCCTTATGACCCCACAAAATGCAACTCCCCGCGAAAAGAATATCTTAATAGCAAACCGATAAGATACTCGACGGCCGAAGCACGCATTTCAAGGTAGTCCTATCGCTTCACACTAGTCACACCACTGTTCATACTTGAGACTTGTGCAATTTATATTTTTAATATATGCAACAACAAAAAATGGTAATAACTAACATTTTCCACGTGTAAACTGTTTGTTGAATGTTCACATTTAATGAGAAAAATGAAGAAATAATTATTCCAACGATTCGCGCAGTATTTCTAGGTTTGATATTTGGCAACATTGATTCTATCTCCGTCTCTTTTTACTCAACCAGCCGAGTTTAACCTCCATGCTGTTCAACGTCGCTCTGTCAAAACAATGTCAGGTGCGGGAAATATAAAGCATTGTATTCGGGCCACGACTGATAAAAAGCGTGGATATTTTGTGTCGGCGAAATATGTCGGTTAAAAATGAAATATGCGTGGAAATTCGAATGAGTGAGACGCGGTTAGGACTACAGTCAGCTGTTGCCTTGCTGTCGCGTCTCTTTATCCTAGCAAGTGGTAATAAATCCAATACCGGAAGTCCAAATTAAACTTGATATTACATAAAAATTAGGTCAATAAGCGTATTTTTTTCTAACAGCACTGGATCACTACAAGTGTTAAGTATGTAAATCGGATTATTTTTAAGAATCTGCCGGATTCCCACTATTATATACACTTTTTTAGCGACCGGAAATTGAGTTTTTGTATGTCGTCTCGGAATTTCTTCACAAAAACACGCAATTTTAATATTTTTTTTCTCTCTAATTAGGTCGATAACCAACCCTAAAATTTTACAGAGCTATTAATACGTTTAGTGAAGCTCAAAAAAAAAATTATAAAAATCCTATGGATTGAAGCCTGGCGATAGGACTACCTTAACACGCGAACTATGCAATTTCATGAAAAAATAGCTGACAAATATTCCGCAAACTATCGTGCGAGTAATCGTTGATAATTGTACCAAAATGTGCGCGTCTAACGCTCACTCATCCAGTCACAGAAATTACGAGACATGTGTAATTTCGCCTCATTCGGACGATTCATTAGAGTGCTTTGTGCAAAACTGCGTGTGTAGGGGAAAGTAGCGACGAATACGCGAGCATCACCGCCTGATTAAGCACAATTTCAATCACTTATTGAAAATAATTACAATCTTTTATTATTTTTTCCAGTCAGCCAACGTTTCTCATCATTTGCATCAATATTTATTTTTCAAATATTCATTTCACGCTTCGTGAGACCTCTGTAATTTTCGATATTCGAGACAACGAGCGTCGAGCGCTAAAGGCGAATATTATCGAGCTTATTCGCCGCTGAACTTTCTCTTCCACGCGCAGAGCGACCTGATTCGGTCACTTGATAAAATTTGATTCTACAATCAAAATTCGTGCAAGGAAAAGCACCCTCACGGTTGGCGAATTCCACGAATTTCCTTTTATCTCCAGGGGCATCCAGCGGTATCAACAAATTCGAGGAGGCGAGAAGAAAACGCGAAGAGCGAAAATTGGCCCGGCAGCGACAAATGGAGGCAAAGAGAGCCGCGAAATTGCGGACCACAGCTCCGGCGAAGAAAGTTTAATTTTTACGACTCAATCGCTATCAAAACTACCAACGATTTTAATACCCATATCCCGTTGTACTATATAAGCATTATTGAGATTAGTTAATGAAACGAAAAAAAATAAACATTTCCATATATCCTAAGTACAAGCTGAAATTGTACTCCTCGAAATTGCCTCGTTCCGTCGAAGTATAAGCGTCTGCTCGGGATCAGTCGGTGGAAAAAAAAAAACGTACAGTTACGGACTTTCTTGTTTTCGTAGTAATCTCATTCGTATGTGGATGAAGAACAGTCATTGGGTAATTCGTGGCGAGAACGGGGATCGGCGTCACAAACGCGATTGTTCCACGTATGTTTCAAAGCGTATATTCATGCTATTGGCGTTACCGGGCTCTCTGACAAAGCCGAGACCCTCGTAAAACGGTATCAGACGATCGCGACAGTCCAACGACAATTTGTAACAGTGGAGACGTTTCGCCAGCTGGGATATCGTCGTAACGAGCAGCTTGCCGAGTTGTTTGCCTCTGTAGGCGCTGTTCACGACGACGTCTTCCAACCGCCCACGCTGAAAAGAAAAAAGCAGTAAAGGTCATTCACAGTCAGCAAACCTCGCCTATGACCTTGACCCTGATATGCGTACATGGTCGTTACGCATACGGAAAACAGGGAAAATCGGGAAAGCTCAGGAAATTGCCTCCTGGAATAATCGGGAAAAAGTCAAGGCGTTTTTAAAATACTCTGGAACTTTTCCATAATTTACTTATTGCAATTACGAAAAATGAAACCGACTTTCATAAAAAATGAAAATTATAAAAATCAATATTTTTGTACATTTTTAACATTTATATTATTCTTCATTATCTACAAAAGTTATGTCACTGTCAAACATTGAAAATTTCAAAAACTAAAAACTCTTTTACTCTAAAGCTCTATACATTTGCATTGGATTTATCGATACACAAACACAATTATTATTGTAGATAAGTGTTGATCGTTATTTTTTATTTACTGGCACAGCCATAAATAATTCTGTTTATAATAAACAACAGGTTCTGTATTGGCTTTTAATGTATTTTTTGTTTACTTTACAGTATATTATTATTTTTGTTATTAATAATTATAATAATAATTATTAATAATTCTTGTTCTTAATGTTAAAGAACAAGAATTAATAATACTCGTTCTTACTTATTAATGTTCTTAATGTTTCTATTATTAATAATAGTATACTATTATTTTTCGAATTTCCCTTTTTTTAAATGTTTATTTTAATATTTAACATTTTCATACATTTGATCCTAAGAAAATTATGTTCTTTATTTGACCCCAATCTCCGTGGAATATTTGTAAAATCTGTGTGGAAATCCTGGAAAAGTCCAGGAATTTCTAATTCAATAATACGTAACAATCATGGTGTAGTAGTTTTGCCTCCCTGTAACGACCTAAAGGTCATATATCATTGACCTTTTAAAAAACATACACGTTGCGTATCAATCAAGCCCATTGCTCGTCATCCCGCTGGTTTGGGTTCAATTCTCGCGGCGACCGTTTTTTAAAATTATTTTTCTTTAATTTCTCGCAATGTTCAACTATTCATTGTAGAATTGAAGTATATTCAAGCAGTTGAAAACTTGAATGAAGTATGCTTTCCAATGTTTCGGAAGAAAGTAACTGCTCGAACAAGGCTGTTATGAAATGTGCCTGGTGTGAAAAATACGTTTGTTTAAAATGTTTCTACGATGAATATCACCCTAAAGATTGTAAAATTATTTCTGATAGTGAATAAAAAGCAGCGTGCATAATTAATTGCAAGAATTTTCCGAATTTATATTTTCATTAAAAACTTCACCTTATATGAATGAACTGCTTGAATATATTTAAATTTTACAATAAATAATTGAACACTGCGAGAAATAAAAAAAACGGTAGCAGCGGGAATCGAACCCAAGCCAGCGGGACGACAGGCAATGCACTTGACCACTGCGTTACGCAGCTGACTTGGAAATGGTTGAAAAAATATTCCTCAAGCTCTACTCGGAGATCTTTGGAGAGCGTTTTATCCTTTCCTATGGCTCACTCAGGCGAAATATTTTAGTAACGTTAAGTGGGGACCCACTTCCTTCTCGAAATTCTCGAAACTTCACAGTATTCTAACTTTTCAATTGACCCAGGATACAAGCGGCTTTTAACTAATACAGGAGAAAACATTTCTTCTCACCAGAGCACAGTTGTGTATGAATTTCTGTTCTACAACCAGGGACGCGCTACCTATGACAGCCCCACTGTCTAGATCCTCCACAACGACTATGTAATAGCCTCCCGCGCGCCTCATCTTCACAAAGCAATCTGAGGACACGAAATGTTTGGATTAGCGCAATATTCTGCTGAGCACATTATAGATTAATATAATAAATATATTGATCCGTGCGAATGAACCTACTCAGGTACTGGTCCTTGCTGACATTGCCGACCTCTGTCAACTGGCCCAGCAGTTGAAGGAAGCCTGGAAAAATATTTGTTTTAATCCAATGTCCATTTAAGAGCAATGATTGTGAATAATAATGGAAAAAGTAAGCTGCGACTACATAGAAAAAATTCAGTTGCGTGATTGCTTAGTTGCACACTGGCTCATGGATCAACAACTGAGCGCAAGGCAATTTTACTCAGTTTTGGATGTCCGCATCAAGTTTCCCATAGTTCCCCTGTGCCCTTGTGGGAATGCGTTGCAGTAGTGCATTAGGAAAAAGCAGCTATGGGGAACATGTCAGGAAACGTTCCAGTAACCGGAAATAAAAGAGCGACAAGCGTGGGATAAAAGCGTAGGTTGTGAAAAGCCGCAACAGTACAGGAATGTGGACAAAGTTCATAACTGACGAACGCCGAACGACTAAAGAATGGTATGCGTGTCGGAACCTCTGATAAGGGACGATTAGAAACGGGCATTCTGCTGAACTTGAACCCCAATGTGCCCACATATGGTACCAGGTCCACTTTACCGTTTTCATAATCGGTCGATCGTAACGGTCGTACTAGTAATCCGTTTTCCTGCCGCTGATTGGGCAGTCGGTCGAGCAAACCGGGGTTGAACAAATTGAGATCTTCCTCCAGCGGAGCCTCCGGTTTGTCCTGATAACGGTTAAGAAATTGAGGACTAAGGGTCGGGGAATAAAAATCTGTGCTTTGGATGAATATACGTATCAATTGGCAAACAGTGCGCAAATTACTTTATTTCGCACAGTGCCAGAATATAAATGGATTGTTCAATCATGTCCAATGATGATTCGACAAATCGTCTGTAATAATTCAAGTCAACGTACGGTACGTTGGGAACGTTTAAAAAGATCGTATTTATGGAATTCACGAAAAACACAAAAACTTCACGAGATTATAACAAAATTCGTTGAAACAACAAATACTTTTGTGTGCACATGGGGGAGTAGACATTTTTGTTTGGTTTCCTCACTACCTTCGCTTCGCTCATGTTCGGGCTCCGCTATTTCCAAGGACGAACTCTGAGAACGAGAAACGTTTCTTTTTTTATTTCGTTTCTATCGAAAGACGAGGAGTGACGGGACTCCCACCACCAGACTCGAGGAACAACATCGTCGTCGTGGCATTTGAGAAACGCAACTTTCACGCTCGCGCGCCTCAGGGCATATCTCGATACACACCTTGGAGTGTTATTACTATCAACCGGTTTTTTTTAAACTTGATATGCGCGATCGGAACGCATCACACGCCTCTCCGCACCGCACACACCTCCGACGATCGCCGAAGCGATAAGAGATGACTGTGTCTGTGCGTTTGTTGAAAGGATCGACTTCGAAAGCCGAAGGTCAAGTGACGGAGCGGCGCGAAGAATCGCGAAAAGTCACGACTGCGGGTGGAATACCCCACCCAGGTAGCAAAATGTTATCCATATGGCATCCGAAAGATATGCGAAACGGATACGGATAACTTTTTGGTTGTCCAAAAAGACGCCGTTTTGTATTACAAAACGTATCACTTATGTCCGCTTGGCAGATAACTTATTCGTGTCCGATAGTTAACTATACGACAACTTTTAATGGTTACCAAAATGTCAACAAAAGGTTAACTCTTATCAGTTGTCGGTAAGTTAGCGTAACGTCACCAAATCGTTATATCCGAAAGATGTCCTCTTAAAGGCACAAAAATGCCAAGATACCACTGCCATCTAAAAGTCGTCTAATAGGCATCCGAATAAGGTTGACAAAATGACATCCAAATGGCATCGAAGAGTACTATCGAAAGGTTATCTATTTATTGGCCATATATGGATATATATATATATATATATATATCCTATCCATTTCTTCATAAAAATTAACTTGTTAATAGTCTAGAATATTTAATATAGCTCAATATTGCCGATTTTCAATTATTATATGATAAGCAAAGATGATAAAATTTTTTGTTACTTTCTATATGAACTTGCGTACATATATATATACTCGTTCGGATTGTAAAAAAAACTTTCATCAACTATGCTTACCATATAATAATCAAAATGGATATTATTAAGCTATATTAAATATTCTAGACTGTTAATAAGTTAATTTTTATAATAAAGAAATTAATAAGATATTGTCATGTCGGTTGAGAAGTGGGCTTGGTCATTATAAATAAAACATCAACTAATAATTATAAGTGAAATATAATTAAATATTATAAACATAAATTTAATGTTAAAATATTTTTAAAAAATTATGGTACAATCGTCATTGGACTTCGCTGTTGCGATTACGCCTTTTGGCGGTTGCGATGTTTACCGCTTTTATGCGGTCCCCCCACGGCGAAGCCAGTCGGCGATGCGAGCTTCGATCTCCTTCAACTTTGCGTCAGCAAAAACGCTTCCTACGACATCTGGAAAAGAAAATAACCAAATATTATCAATAAGATATTATTCAACGTTTGACGACTTCTATACAGCGAACTACAGTAGAACCTCGATTATCCGAACTAGTCTCGGTCCCAATTAGCTCGGATAATCAAAAGTTCAAATAATCGAAACGTGGGTTTTTTGGGACGAGATCATAAACAGCATTGTTGTTTATGATATCGTCCCAAAAAACCCACGTTTCGATTATCCGAACTTTTGATTATCCGAACTAATTGGGACCGAGACTAGTTCGGATAATCGAGGTTCTACTGTACTTCACAAAATATTGAAATAATATCCTATCTATTCATACATGCGCACACACTATACGTACCAATAATAATGCGAGGAAAATGAAATTTCGATATTTTCGGCTTGTCCTCCGTCCCAAGAACCCATACGACTCTCTGCGTCAATTCGTCATCGATGAGAGCGTCCAACGAATGCTTGACGATCTTGTGGACTGTTTTTCCTCCAATTTCTTGGATTTTTTGTCTCTAGAACATACAATTTTATAATTAAATTAGTAAACAGCCGCTCATCACGACATTCAGCTGAAAAATGAAAGATCAATTACATGAAGATCTAAATAAGAAGAAAAAAATTACAATTATATTTTGTATTTTCATTTTTACATTTTTTTACTTCTGGAATACCTCATCAGTGATGTAGCGTGTGAAATCAATTCCACCCTAGTGATCGGATATTCTATCTCCGGATTATATTGTTAATGTATGTGCAAGTAAACCGGCCATGACTGAGAGGCGATGTTTTTAAACAACCGAAACGCCTTCCAAGGATACATGTTTCGGGCAGTCGTAGCAAAGACGAGTTTCGGTTCACAGTACGCCCAAGCTGAATTAATTATTGTATCGTTCGTAAATTCTAATAAAGCTACCGCCTTTCTTTTAAATGCTTCTGGTTCAGTGATTCCAAAATAAGAAGATATAATCGACATCCATATAATATCCTACAGTTATTGAACAATGCAAGCTCTTGGTGGTGATCGGCGAGGTTCGGCAGGATTTGGCACAACAGCATTAGGATTTAAATCTACACGATATACCGAATTCAGGTCACTTTCTAATGCAATAGAAACTCTCCGCCTTTGCTGTCTTTGTGACAGTTCAAGAAACGGCTTCAGCGGCGGACCCATCATTTTTATATGGATAAACTATCTTTTAAACGTTTATAATATATTTGATTACATGAAAATATAAAGTAGAAAAAAGGATACTTACTTAAATTTTCAAGTCCTCCGCCAAAAACGTCTGCTCCAAACGATCCCTTGAATATCCTGAAAAGGAAACATACGCTTTTAGAATCGAATGGAAATTAATTAAATATGTATATGTACTAAACACATATCTGGGAAGCAGCTATTTTTTAATTATTCTGCAATGCAAATCGACAATCCTGAATTAGGATCGGACGAGGTTTTTTACGGCACAGTAAAATTGGTGACACAGCGCACTTCGTAGGTTAGGTTTGACGAGTGCTTTGATACGTGCCTCAACGAATTTGCATAGAAATATAAAAAATGCATAGGAAAGCAAACTATAAAAGAGTAGAATATTGTACTTACTCGAACTTTTAAGTCGATACTCGAAGTATATCCTACTTCAAACAATCCCTTGGCTAACCTAAAAAGTAGACGTACGCTTTTAGAATAAAAACACTGTACATTAAATATATGCATAGGAAAAAAGAATAATAGAACGAAAGACACTCGCGTATATATATTTCAACAGCTATATTTACTCGATTAAGTATCGTTACACGGAATTTTTGCCGGCGAAATGAAACGGTATGACACACTTATATTCGCACTATGACAAAAGTGATCCGTTCGATGTCATCTTTAGGACAACATTTGGATGACTTTTTACTGTTTCCGCCAATACCAAATATCTTAAAAGGCAGCATTTTACCGATATCTGAAAGATGTCATGGAAAAGACGTCTTATGTAATTCGTCTTTATGATATCCTTCGGACAACATTCAACTAGATACAATAGATAACCATAAAGCGATAACTTTTTGATAACTTAGAAAAGTCACCAATTGGATAATAATTTGGGATACCTTTTAGACATCCGTTTTCATCGCCGAAAGATATCATAAAAAAGATAACTTTACGGCAGCATTATACGGGATGTCATTTGAAAGATGTCGAATAGTTATCTTACGGTCATATCTTAAAGACAACCTGAGAACGGCAACTTATCGACGTCAATTGGACATTTCCCAGGTAGCAAAATGTTATCCATATGGCATCCGAAAGATATGCGAAACGGATACGGATAACTTTTTGGTTGTCCAAAAAGACGCCGTTTTGTATTACAAAACGTATCACTTATGTCCGCTTGGCAGATGACTTATTCGCGTCCGATAGTTAACTATACGGCAACTTTTAATGGTTAACAAAGTGTCAACAAAAGGTTAACTCTTATCGGTTGTCGGTAAGTTAGCGTAAAGTCATCAAATCGACATATCCGAAAGATATCCTCTTAAAGGCACGAAAATGCCAAGACACCACTGCCATCTGAAAGTCGTCCGATAGGCATCCGAATAAGGTTGACAAAACGACATCTAAACGGCATCGAAGAGTACTATCGAAAGGATATCTATTTATTGGCCATAATGGATATATACATATATCCTATCCATTTCTTTATAAAAATTCAACTTATTAATAGTCTAGAAAATTTAATTTAGTTCAATATTACCGATTTTCAATTGTTATATGATAAGCATAGATAATCACATTTTTTGTTACTTTCAATACGAACGTGCGTATATATATGCTCGTTCGTGTTGAAAAAAAATTTCATTATCTATGCTTGTCATACAATAATTAAAAATGGGTTATATTAAGCTATATTAAATATTCCAGACTGTTAATAAGTTAATTTTTATAATAAAGAAATTGATGAGATATTTTATACCGGTTTCGAAGTGGGTTTGGTATTTATAAATAAAACATCAACTAATTCATTATAAGTGAAATATAATTTAATGTTATACAAATTAATTTAATGTTCAAATGCTTGAAAAGTTGTGGTACAGTCGTTATTGGACTTTGCTGTTACGATCACGCCTTTTGGTGGTCGCAATGTGTGCCGCTTTTATGCCCCCCCCACAGCAAAGTCAGTCAGCAATGCGAGCTTCGCTCTCCTTTAACTTTGCGTCAGCAAAAACGCTTCTTACATCTGAAAAATAAAATGAACAATTATTATCAATAATATATTATTAAACGTGTGACAGTTACTGTACAGCGAACTACTTCACAAAGTATCGAAAAGAACCGAACGGTCTGATAGCGAACATCAACAGGAGTAGCAATACAGCAGCATTCGGATTTTCATTTAGACGATATGCTAAATTCATGTCACTTTCTAACGCAATAGATGCTCTCCGCCTTTGCTGTCTTTGTGACAGTTCGAGAAAAGGCTTCAGCGGTGGACCCATAATTTTTATATAGATAAACTATCTTCCAAACTTTTGTAATATATTTGAATGCCTGGAAATATAAAGTAGAAAAAAGTATGCTTACTTAAATGTTCAAGTCCTCTGCCGAAAACAACGTCACCTCCAAACGATCCCTTGAATATCTAAAAAACGAACATGCGCTATTAGAAAAGAATGGAACTAAATAAAATATATATATATATGTACGAAACACATATATTTGGAAAGCAGATATTTTTCAACGATTCGGCAATGCGAATGGACAACCCTGAATTAGGGGCGTTAGGGCTTTTTACGGCACATGCATCTTAGTAAAATTAGTGACACAGCAGAGGTTAGGTTTGACAAGTGCTTCGATATGTGCCTCAACGAATTTGCATAGAAATAGAACAAAATGCATAGAAATGCAAACTATAAAAGAGAATATTGTACTTACTCGAAATTTGTAGTCGATACGCGAAGTATACCTACTTCAAACGATCCCTTGGATAACCTAAAAAGCAGACGTACGCTTTTAGAATAAAAACACAGTGCATTAAATATGTATGTACTCACAGAGGCAAAAAGAATAATAAGATAAAAGGCACTCACGTATATAATATTTCAACCGCTGTGTCTATTCGATTAATTATTGTTACACGGAATTTTTTGCCGGTAAAATGAAACGGTGACGCATTATATTCGCACTATGACAAATCTGATCCGTTGGATGTCATCGTTAGGACAACATTTGGATAACTTTGTACTATTTCCCACCAATACCAAATATCTTTTAAGACAGCATATTACCGATATCTGAAAGATGTCATGAAAAAGACGTCTATTGTAATTCGTTTTTATGATATCCTTTGGACAACGTTGAACTAGATACAATAGATGACAATAAATAGATAACTTTTTGATAACTGAAAAAGTCATCAATTGGATAATATTTTCGGATGCCTTTTAGACATCCATTTTCATCGCCAAACGATATCATAAAAAAGGTAACTTTACGGCAGCATTATACGGGATGTCATTTGAAAGATGTCAAATAGTCATCTTACGGTCATGTCTTAAAGGTAACCTGACAATGGTAACTTATCGACGTCAATTGGACATTCATGCTGCCTGGGTTATGCTGCCTGGGACATTGGACATGTGCCATTTCCGGGTTTTAAGATTCTTTCGGTACCGGAAGTCGAGTTGGGGACCGATTTGACTACCAGTCGTCATGAATACTCCAGTGTAATCCGATCGGAGTTCAAACTGAACAAGAAAAGACGCAAATTGTTGTCACGGGTTGAATATCGACTTGTCTGTGTTAAGGCGAAGTAGAAGATGTACGACGTGACATATGAGTGCGAGAGAGATAGCTGAAATTTTCGAACAGCGATTTCTCAGAGATGAATCATATTTAGGGCAAAAGGAAATCATTAAGCTCTGCATCAGGATATTCTCAAGAGCCTTATGCTTTGTTTGTCCTAAAAAAAATTAATCATCTATGAGCAAATTGGGTTGGAAAATTTGTGAGATTATGTTGACCTTGTAATGCGCTTAAGGCCTTAGGCCACGGTAACGGGTGTAAAAGCATGTGCGAGTTTAACAATTTTTTTTCGTATGAAAAAGTGATTCACTCATAAAATTAATTACACATCTATTTAGTATGAATATCAAGCTGTTAGAATTTTTTTTTCGATGTACAAAATGGCCGACTACTAATATTTTCTTTTGTTATCTTTTTTTAGGCGCTCCGCGGTGTGACATTTAGCATCCACAATTTTTGTACCTAGAACAAAAAACAAAAATTCTCTTCAATCTACATTAGAATACCTAGAGAAGTACGTACGGAATTTAAAGAATTGTGTTTTATTCGAAAGTTGTAGGTATTTGAACTTAAGAAATGAGTATACAGTGAAAAATTTCGCCATAACTGCTCATAAACTGCTCATAAAATGAAAAGTTTTCGATTAATCAGAAATTCCGTACGTACTTCTCTTCAAAATGCAATTAGGAACATAACTTTTAAATTTGAAGTAAATCGAGTGAAAATTGTTGAATTTATTCGTCACGCCAATTGGAAAAAAGCGGTTTCGCGAAGTTTCGAGTAGTCGGCCATTTTGTGGAACGAAAAAAAAATTCTCACAGCTTGATATGCATACTAAATAGATGTGTAATTAATTTCATGAGTGAATCACTTTTTCATACAAAAAAATTGTTAAATTCGCACATGATTTTATACCCTTTACGGTGGCTTAAGGCCTTACGGACGTGTATAAAGTCAACATAACCTCACAAATTCTCGGACAAAGTTTTCTCATAGATAGTCTGAGAAAAACAGAGCATCAGGCTCTGGTGAATTTACTGACGCTGAGCTTGATACCTTTTTGCCCTAAATATTATTCATCTGTGCGAAATATCTGTTCGAAAAAAACAACTAGCTCTCTCGCAGTTATATGGCACGTAGTGCGGCTTTTACTTTGCCTTGAAGGCTTATATTAGTTGGAATTTTTGAAAATATCGATTTTTGGTTTTGAAGGGATATTCAAAATGTAACATTTCAAAAAATATTATCTGAACATTTTAAATCGATACGTTCCAAATTGAGGGGGTTATGGGTTTTTTAAATTACATTTTATCCACGTATAAACCCGAGCTTAAACTTTGAACGCGTTTTTCTCAAAATGACGTTTTCAAAATCGGTGACGACTATATCTATAAATTCACTGGACCGATCAACTTCCAATTTTACAAGCTTCTTTTACATAGTAAAAAAGCAGTGCTTGAACGAAGGATTTTTTTCGATGCACAGTTTAATTTTTTTCACCCAAAATCGATACTTTCATTTTGGATGGCAGCCATTTTTCCAAAAATCAATATTTCATTAAATCCGCCGTCCAAGCACCAAGCAAGATAATTTTATACAAAAACCGAATGTGTTTGATCTTGCAAATTTCGCATGATTTCTTTCCGAGCAGCAATGGTCACCGCGAAGGACGTTTTTAAAACAACGGTCTGCACAAACCATCGTATCTACCTCATTTTTAAATATTTTCAGTTTTAGAGATCGTTGTATTTTGGTAAATATGCATCTTTTTTTTTGTAGAGCCGTTTTTTGTGGCCAATGATCCTTGTTCATGTCCCAAAAATTATTTTTTAAGGAAAACAAAAATTAAATGCCCAGACTACTTGCACGAAAAAAATTATATATATGTTTTTTCAAAATATAAAAAAACCTTTGACGTTTTTAAAGAGGAACGTTTGTAGATGCGAAAAAAACGACAGTATCGACCGTCTTTCGAAAAAGTATATTTATTCGGAGCTTTGATTTGAGCATTTTCAGGATAGTAAAAGATGTAAAAAATCGACTTCTTGGGCTGATTAATTGTTGAAAACGTATATTTTCCGCATTTTTTTACTTCAATGACATTATTATTCACATTTTGCGCAATCGACGCATAAGTGCATTCGGTGCTCGTTGCCCATAGCCCTCCTGCATAACGGACACTTGCTTTTAGTTTTATGATCAGCATTCTAAATACATAATTTCCTATATTAACGCAAAATAAAAAATATGTATGAGCATTTTCTATGGTAACTCGCTCACATGTAGTAATAAAACACCGAATTTCACAAAGAAAATGTTTTCACTTTTACCGCACTACTGCAAAAACGGGATCGATTTTGTTGGGGGGGGGGGGGGGTTGAGGTTAATTCGCTATAAAAAAAGCGAATTTACGATAACTTTTTTTGACGACACAGTTAATATATATTTATTTATGTAATACAATAAAAGGACATTTGAAGAATATTCTGTAACATTTTCATAAATAATTATGCAGAAATGAGCGGTTGACAGCAAATCTTCTCAGACGCCACAAAAAAAAGTTACGTTTCAGTAAACTGCATAACTCATCACTGGATCATTGGAAATAAAAAAAAACCAAGAAGATTTCATTAGTTAATACGTTCCCTAAGATAACGCTGTCGAGTTTTTTTTATTAACTTTTTAATTGTTGGTTACACTTAGATGTCAAAATACCGTTTTTTCATTTAAAAAATAAGAAAGTTTGTTATTGTAAAATAAATTAAAATAGTAAAAAATATTTATAAACGCGGCAGCGTTACCTCGTAATTTATGTGTAGTAAGAGTGTGTGATATTTCAAAAGGATCGGTGCAGTATATTTTGAGCTAGAGAGTTCATCGACTTTGAAAATGCTAAATGTGAGAAAAACGCGTTTGGAAGTTTGAAAGATTTCTACATTAGAAAAAAAAATTAAACCTCAATAAGCGAGTGTTTTTTTCATATAGTTACACAGAATCATCGATGCCATGTCGATAAAGCATTCATACGACAAAATAAAATACAAACGCCAAGAAGAATACCTTACCCCACCCCCCTTTAAAGTCCTTTGACTCATTGGGTTCTAGATTTATTAGGCCAAATAGTGACAAAATGTTCTGGCCAACTTAACAATCGTGAAGTTAGGCGAGCCCGTTTCGACTTTTCGCCCAAGTCGGTTGGGCAAGGGCGTTTTTTGTTCGAAATCCGTTAGTGGCCACGGATGTTCTATTATAAATGCAAAATCCCAAAATCCAATCCAGTATGCAGAATAAAATGATCGCAGCACAAAAAGCAGTTCATTGACGGTATTGAGGTTATGTCTAGGGGAAACTGAGATTTCATAGGAAGAGGCCGCGCAGGGTAACACTGCAGAGCACGTAGTGTAGGTGGAGGTGATGTGTCATGGCCACTTCGCGAACTGGCCGAAATGTCAGACATGAAATAGGACCAACTCGTATGTGACGAGATCAGCCAAGAAATGGCGTATTTATTTCAACCGGATTACGTGCGTTACGTCTGTAGCTGCAACTCCCTCAAGCCTATATCGAAAATATATTTTTGTCGGCACTGCCTGAAAATTCGGTGCGGTTATTGCGTCTGTCGAGAGGTATCGTCTCGAATTTTCAACTCTTCACCATTGTATATGCATTATAGAAGAAAAAAAAGAAGCCCACGATTTTTCGACGCGTTCTAAAGTTAAATTGACGTTTGAATTTCTTTCCGTTGTACAGATCGATTCTTATCATTGTCCGAATTGCTTGGAGAATCCTCCCTCGGCCGAAGTTCGCCTTAAGAAACACAGGTGAGCTTGCCGAGACATCTAGTCTTGTACAGAATTTTTTTAAACAATGGATAGCCGTGATGACACCGCTTTTGATTCATTCCAGATGTTCGTACTGTTTCAATTGTCCTTGCTGCTTCCAAACGCTGTCCACGCGAGCCGGTCCAGCTCCACTGAGGCCTCAGCCTCCTCCGACGGCAGGCGAAGACGCTAAGACGCCTAAAAAAGTTTACTACTTGTTCTGTGCTCTTTGCAGATGGACATCCAGGGATGCGGGAATTCCAGATCAATTTGTCGGTAAGAAATATTGTTGGCACGATTAATAGAGAAAACGCCTATAAAGCCAATCAAAGACAATGCCAACATTGTTTGCCATTGTCAAATTGGGAATGTGATGCCATTGGGAATCACATCTGAGTTAGCGTCAATAGGAAGAAAAACATTCCAAAAGTAACTGAATAATAGCCGCAATATTGTAAGATAATTGGTCTACTGTTGTTATTCTTACAATGTTATAGCGAATGAGCATAAATTATGCTCGAAAAGTGGAGTAGCATCAATGGTGGCCATTTTTATATCATTAATGGCTTAAATGACTTTGCATGTATGTCAACAAAATTTTGTTGATATACATACAAATAATCGTATGTATATCAAAATAACGTATGTATATCAACAAAATTTTGCATAAAGCAATACAATAATTGCATATAAATTGCATATACAATACATACGTATTGTATTGTATACGCGTATTTCAATAATGAGAAGAAAAAAATTGATTATTTTTCTTAATTTTTTCGGAGACAAATAACATCATTATTGTTAATAACTAATAAAAAAAATGTTAAGAAGAAAAACGTTAGTCAAGACCTAAACTACTTTCACACTGAATAAGTGTACAAAGTTTCAAGTCAATCCGCTCATTTGCTTTCTCATGTCGAGAAAGCGTGTAACCCAATTTAAAAAACATAGTTTTGAGAAAAACCCGTTCCAAGTTTTACTAGCAGTTCTATCGTTGCAATCATAAGGTTACCTTCAGTCTGCCATTCCTGTGCCATATGTTGGACCTTCCTCTTCAATTTGAGTTGCCTGAAGCACCAGTCAAGTCTTCGTCACTTTCACAGTAGCCTAACCCCTTCAAACGTGTATGCAAAAATTGCTCGGCTGCCTTTGTACCAACAGGTTATAATAGTTATGGTAGTTAATATCGAGCTGTAATTAGCCTTCCGTCATTATTGCTACAGTGTTATAGTAAATGGGTGCAAATTATGAAAAAAAAAGTAGACCAACATCGATGGTGGCCATTTTCAGGTAATTAGTGGCTTTGAAACTGCACGTCAAAATTAGCTGGGTTTGTATAATCGGCTTAGAATAGTTATAGTGGTTAGTATCAGGCTATAATTAGCCAGCTGTCACCATTGTCACAAAGTTATAGCAAATAAGTATCAATTATTAATGATAAGTGATTCATTTGTAAATATGAATAGTTGCTCCTGACGAATCATTTATGATACAAAGCATTTCGAATATAGAATCGCATTCACAATGCCGTACATTACTTGCTTATAAAGTTTCATCAGGACTTGATAAAATAAAGATCGCTTCAATTATCTGACCTCAAAAGCAAATACATATTCACATCTGCATAATTATCTATGATTGGGAATTAAAAAACGTAAATATAACTCTTAAACATAAAAATTTAACTTAGTAATCTATTAATAATAATAATAGCGTGTATGTAACACAAATAATGTACTACAGTAAAAGCTCACTCTGAATTAAATAACACAAGCGATCGTTGTTAAACTTCCCAAACAAGAAAATAAGAAGAATGAGGATATTTACCGAATTGAATAATACAAACGATCATTGTCAAACCTCCCGAACAAGAAGATAAGAACAATGAGGACGATGATTGCAGCTACGTGCGCATGGCCCGAGCAGGAAAATCCTCACACCGAGAGGATCAACACGCTCATAGATCATCACAAGATTCTCGCGTCCCGCGAACGGCAGCAACGAGAACGCAAGAAGTTCCATCCGAAACGTCCATACTTGCAATTTGTGAGTATCTTGCACGAGAGAAAAAAGAATAAGTCGAGAAATAAAAAAATCGGCCAATTACCGAGAAGCTTACGTACGTATCTTCAATCGCGCCTGTGTACGACAGGAAAAATTCGGGCTGACCTCGGCGATGGCTCGAAAGCGATCGGGTCGTCCGCCAGTGTCGGAGGACAAATGGCAAACGTCGGATGAGCCCGTGCCGGCGGTCGCTTCCGAGGACGTCGACGATTTGCCGGAAGGAATTTTCACGGAACCCGTCGATATAACGAAAAGTACGGCGGAGCGATGAACAAAATACTGTGACTATTATTTACAATGTCGGCAAGCCCATGTCCCCGAGGATGATTGCACGATTTTTCGTGCAGTACACAATTCGTTAGCTCAAGCAACGCAACAATTTTCATTCACAGTCACAACGGTCGAACAACGTCTGAATCATCCGGAGGTTCAAGCCGAAAGTGTCAACGACTTGCGACCGCAGCGAAGACAATTCCTCGTCAAAACGTCGCACAGATGTCGAGCCTGCGAGCACAACGTTAGCAAGCCCGAATATTGTCCGCAATCTATCAAATTCAAGATACAGTTGGCAGCTTTGTGAGTATCGAAGTTATGCCCGTTAATGATCGAACATAACTTCGAGCGAGTTTGAATATTTAATGTAGCTTCCATTTGTGCAGGGTCCTTTCCCTTATTACATTCCCCACCATATTCTAATTCACATCCTCACCTTGCGGCCGCAGCCGACTTCCTCCTCTGTATCGCATTCACCATGACATTTCTGCCATGGGTATATGGAAACTGCGAAAAATCTATACCAATACAGCTAGTCCCACGTTCGCTTCCTAGTTTCGGGCCTAGTCGCGTTTCGTCGAGAAATAAATCATAGGATACAGTCATACACACACGTACCGGTACGTGTGCGTGACATTCGTGTAGAACTGGAGCTAGGTCACGCCCGTATTTATTTTCTCTCGAGACTACGAAAGTCCGATTCGAACCCGCGACTCCCGATGTACTGGTTTAGAGGCAAGCACGCTAACCACTAGACCAGCAAACCAGTTCAGTTTAAACGTTATCGCACTTTACTTTTGCATTGCACCGTGTAGGATTAGTATTGCGCCATATCTAGTGTATCGCGCATACGAAATAAAAAAATTAAACGCATTTAGTTTGTGCATAAAATTATCTAGTGCTTGGACGAACGATTTAATACAATATTGATTTTTGGAAATATGGCCGCAGTCTAAAGTGAAAGGTATCGATTTTTTGTTTAAAAAACCGCTCTGTTTTCATTGATAAGAAAAACTGTGCATTGTAAAAGAAATTCCTTCGTTTAAGCACTGCTTTTTGATGTATAAAAGAAACTTGTAATATTTGAAGTCGATCGGTGCAGTAATTTTTTTGATATCTTGCTCACCGATCTCGAAAAAAGTCTTTTTGAGAAAAACGCATTCAAAGGTCGCCGGTTCACGGAACCTACCTATATATGCCATCTATCTTTTTGCCCGCGGCTTAGCTCGCGTCGACTTGTGTTGAATGCTTCTCAATGAAATGTGCTGTTAAAATTTTCATTAAGGAACACGTAGAATTGTGTTGAGCATTAATAGTAAGTCTCAAGTAAATCTGAACAGATATTTCTTTGACCATACAAATTTTGCTACCCCCTTTTCCCCTTAAGGATTGAATTTCCCAAAACGCTGAAATTACATCAATTGTGTCTACGAGCATCAATACAAAGCTTCAAGTAAATTTGACCCGATTTTTTAAATTTTCCGTACAAACTTGGCACCCCCTTTCGTTTAGGGATTAAATTTAGAAAAATCCTAAAATACGTGTTTTCCTAATGGTGTTGAAGAGCTTTAATACCAAGTTTCAAGTGAATCTTCCGACCGGATTTTTTGTTTATCTTACAAACAAACTTTGCCACTCTCTTCCTGGTAGGGGTTGAATTTCGGAAAACGCTGAAATATGTGTTTCATTAATTGTGTCAGGAAGCACGAATACCAAATTTCAAGTAAATCCGACCAGATTTAAAAAAATGTTCATACGAACTATGCCGGCCCTTTTTTCCCCTCAAGGGCTGACTTTCGAAAAATTCCTTCTTAGTGGATGCTTACGTCGCAAAAGCAACCTACTGTTCAAATTTCATGTAATTCGCTTCCGCGGTTTTGGCTCGGCGTTGATGAATCAGTCAGGGCATGTTCTTTTATATGTACATACAACTCCCTAATCTTTGAACGAAACGACTTGACATTACCCGAGAATGTTTTTCAAATACTACATTTTTCCGTCACAGAAAATGTCCCGTCACAGAATCCGTCGAAAACAAAAAATTGATATTTTCCAAAATTTCGACTACGCATAAGCTCTCAAGCCAATGATTATCAATATGCAGAAGAAATTATCTCAGCACTGATCTACAGCCCGACCGTGTGGTATCGTAAAAATAGCCTTCTTCTCTTTGCCCAGCTATCACGTGCCGGAAATCCGCATCGTCACTTGCGAGCCTCTTCAGATCGGTAAAACGAGCGAGTTGTTACTGAAGTTTTGCAATCCAACGCCCCATCAAACTCAGATAACTCTCTTTCCTCTGGACACCCCGACGACGCCAACGACGATCACGGCTTCCGGCGAGGTCGAAGAGCTCAAACGCGAGAACATGCAACTGGTAGGTAGCCACGTGTTTCGCATACTTTGTAACACGAAAAAAACTGTTAATGAAATACGAATCGTTCGCAATAAGCGGGCTACTTCAATTTTGAAAAAGGTTTAGCGTAAAAAAAACTTTGTCAAATGATACACCGTTAAAAAATGTCTACCACTGTGTTTCAGGGTTGCGAGTCGCCGAATTTGATGCCCCTGGCGGTTCGTCAAGCATCCGTGATGGAGGATCCGAAGCCGATAAGAATAACTACGACTGCCGACATCAATTTACCCCACAGCTCGATCATACTGCCGCCCCGCGACGATACGGTGGAATACGACGATACCGTGGACTACCACAGCTTTCGCGACGATCCGAAGCTCGTTGTATGGCGCAAGGGCAACAAAGCCGTGATACGATTGCACGTGACGCCGCATGCACCAGCGGAGGACGATAAACACGACGAGCCGCTCGTCGTCGGCTTCGTTATGCAGCACGGTTACGTCAACACGATCGCGACCCTCGAGCACAAAACCCCGCAAAAGCTCGACTTGAGAGTCAAGCTTTATCTGACACTCGATAAAATTGGTGGGCAGATCTGAACCACCGCGCCGCCCTTTTTTCTCCGTATACGTGAATTCTACTAACTTTGTTTTTTCTACGTATATTTAACATTGTCGCGTTAAGAGGTCTACCATGTTCGGTCGAAAACTGATACGACGACTTCGACGTTGATTTAAAGAAAAAGGAATTCACTTTTGTGAAAGTTTCCAATTGGTTTCTCGAAATATATACGACAAAGAGTAGAAAACAATTCGAGATATTTTTTCGTTACAAAATGGCGACACACCGGCCTGATCAAAGCCATCTTTCGCCAAAGTTCACCTTGGTAGAATGTTTGCAATTTTTACCAAAATCAGCAGCACGAATATGAAAGCGTTTTTTAATGGTGATATAGAATATTGGAGAAGTGCGTGCGAATATTGAAAAATCTTTTCGCAATCAACATATTTATGATAATTCATGTTTACGAACAAATACGATCCTAATTAAGGTGTCCGTCATTTTTCGAAAAAAATCTACGACGTTGAAGTATGCATTGTTGAAATGCAACCAAATATTTATTTTTCCGAATTCCTTTGGCAGTTTTGAACTTCGAAAATTACGCGTCTGTTTTTTAAATCCCAAATAAGCGATCGCAACTTAAATCTACAAAACATGATTTTCGATGATAAAAATGAGGAATTGGGAAGGAATTTTCGTTGCGTACCGACGATGGAAACTTCGAACTCCATAAAAATCCATATTTTTTAGTTATCCGCGATAATTCGCTAGCGTTCGATATCTACAGCAAGAAACGCCTAAATATTTTGCTTTAGGTTTGAGGTGAAGCTACACCATGTGGCATTTGAGTGCGAGAGAGATAGCCGAAACTCTCGGCCGAATATTCCTCAGAGATAAATAATATCCAGGGCCAAAAACCGTCGAGCTCTGCGTCAATGAATTCTACAGAGCCCGATCCTTTGTTTTTCCTAAAAAGCTTGACCATATATGAGAAAGCTCTGGTCCGAAATTTGTAAGGTTATTTTGACCTTACGGTAAGGTTCCGAAAACTCCCCTTTCTCTGCGATCGAGCCGAAATTTCGCACAAACATTCCTTTTAATATTTCAAGACAACTCCTTAAGGGATTTTTGGCGACGCGCAATAGTTTTTGGGTTTGGGTTTGTTTGGGTATTTTTGTTTGGACAAACGGAGAGCGCGATAACATATATAGGTATGAACAGAGACGTAACAGATATATAATTTGCGCGCATTGAAAAAAAAAAAAACTTTAAAAGGCAATATCTCGAAAACTATTGCGAGTCGCCAAAAATCCGTTTAGGGGTTGTCTTAACATATTAAAAGGAAGATTTGTGCAACATTTCAGCTCGATCAGGAGGGGGGGGGGGGGGGGGGTTCGCTCCTTTATCCTGACCTTGCGCATACCCTTAATGCGTAAAATGAGAAATAGTGGAAAATAGTTATTTTTTAAATATTTCCACGAATCAATAGTAAACTTCCAATAAAGTTTATTAAATCTTAATCAAATCAATTTCAAAGTCCCCGTTTAAGTTTTCGGCCTAACACAGTGGCTCCTCCGGTTGCCGCTCGGCGATTAACAAAACCAAACACGTACCACGCTCGCTCACGTTAATTCCGCACGTTACAGTCCAAACTCACTCGATCGATATTGTAACGAGTATCGCACTTATTTTGCAACGTTTATGGCTGCTAATAAAGAACGTTTGAATAAAAATTGAGAGCCGCTGTTTTCAATTGTTTATTGATTTTTTTAATGATTTTTTTCGTAAGGTAGCAAACCATACATAGAGAATGGAGCAGAGTAGCTTAAAGCCTGCGACCGCGACGACCTCCCTTCCTGCGCGTCGAATCCGACGGGATCGGCGTCACGTCCTCGATACGACCGATCTTCATGCTCGAACGAGCGAGAGCACGAAGCGCCGACTGGGCACCCGGTCCTGGCGTTTTCGTTTTGTTGCCACCTGTTGCGCGCAGCTTAATGTGCAGCGCTGTGATTCCCAGTGACTTGCACTTTTCCGCAACATCCTGAAAACGTAAATTCGAGGTGTCGCGGTTATGAGAAATCGTGGGAGGGAGACGGAGACGAATTTGGAACGGGAATGAAATTTTGATCGAATGTGCTCTCTGTACACTGAGAAATTGTACAAAAAGGTACAATTGCCCAAATTAAAAGAGCCCTTTACTGTTCCACGCACATGAACGCAACCGAGATTAAGTTTTTTCACATCTGGCTGCTGCCTGAGCGTGGCATACGAACAAATCGACAAAGAGCTTCGTGTGCAGGAATTTATCGGGATTCTGCTGCTGAAAATCATCATTTGTATTTGCAAGGGAGAGGAGATGGCGTTGAAACTTTTTCAACATATATTTCGTGTGCTCAGCCTGGACGCAGAATGGTCTGAATTGTTTTTTATTTTCAGTCTGCATCTTTCGGGCGATTCGGATTAACGTTCGAACGATATCAATTTCGTACTTGAGGAAATCCTTTCACGGAGGCATAAGCAGGGCCCTTCTGGCGGAGGAAATACTTTGTCGGGGCATAAACAGGGCCCTTCTGGATCATCGGTAAATTACATTGGCGTTCAATAAAAATAAGTTACAATCAATTATTATACCTAGCGATCAACTGGAATAAAAAATTTCGCGCAAATTTGGTAGATTTAGATATTTTTACACTTTCTCTGAAGCGTCACGGCTACAAAAATGATTGTGCTAGTCACATTTTTCCAAACTTTTTCATTAATATTCTCTTTAAACGTTCGGTGACCCCATATTTTTATTGTCGTTACGGAATATTCGGATTTTTTGACACGCGTGAGCACTTTCTATCCGATATCTACAGTTATTTAGTGTATAAATTATTATTTCATAAAGCGCCGTATAAATGAGACGATTTCAAGAGTCGTAATTTTTCGTTAGAATTTCGGTAACTTGGATGGAAATTTTACCAGTATACCGGGATGTATTTTTACTAGGCTATACATAGACGAAAATCAGTTAATTGTTAAATATTTGGATTCGTGAAAGGAATACCCTGAATTACTTTTCTAGTGATATCACGAGTATAATATCTAATTGGTTCGATGATCTTAGTCTTTGCCTAGATGGTATTCCGCGAGAATATTCGTATTCGTTTTTCTCAACAGATTCTTGTGATTAAAAATTTTACGAGTCCATATTTGATCACCAGATTGCTGTTCAATCTTTTTTATATGCTGGAGATAATACACACCAGCGTATGTGTAAAAACTAAAATAAAGTCACTGGCTGTTTATTCTAAATAAATGAAATCTAAAAGTCGGAAGATTCAGGGTTTTTTCATGGAAAAGCCATCATATCCATTCTCTTATCAGCTTCATTCGTATTTAGCAATTAGATGAACATATGGGGATAAATGTAACGCTGTCCAGAGATTTCGAGATACTGGATTTAAAAAAAGCAGTTACCGAATGTTTAGAGACTTCGAGGTACTGGATAAAAAGGCGGTTACCGAATGTTTGGATGAGAAAGCCGAGAAATCCCTTTAGAATTTTCAAAAAATCGATTTTTTTTTACATATTTCGAAAGTATGATGCCCAAAGAATATACTGACCAAAGGAAAACTCGAAATATTGAATATTTGCGGAGCATATAGTCTGGAGCGCGGGGACAGCATGCGGTCAGGTAGCGAGTAAACTTTAAACGCGATTATCTGGAAACTACTTTTTCAAAAACTGCTCGTGTTGTAGCTCAAAAAGTTATCGACCGATTTGGATGAAATTTTGGGAGGTTACTCTCAGTAATATTATAGGAAGGATATACCTAAAGTTTGCAAGGTAGCGTGTAAATAAATAATTTCTTGGGGTCAAATATGTCGAAAAAATGGTCGAAAACTCGAACTTTGGAGTAAAAAGGTTCCCAAATGTTCAGCTTTGCACTTTTTCATCATTTTTTAGGTATATCCTTCCCCTTAATATGTCAGTAAACGAATGGCACTTATTAAATCTTTTCAGATCTCTTATTAAATCTTTTTCAGATCAACAGAAAAAGAGTGACAACTGCAGCACTTTTCGATGTCGCGGAAAACAGGCGACCCTTAATAACGCCGCCATGTTGTTGGTCATCCCAAAAAAAAATTTTTTTTTCAACTTGACAGTTATAATAAACTCATTTCCAAATTTGAAAATGATCCGATTATTTTATCCCACCTAAAAAAATTCCCGAAAAATACCTTTTTTCACGCTCCTGAAGGGATTTCTCGCCTTAAGGGCAACGATTAGTCTGCGAGCATGAGACTCGCTCTGAACCAAGATAATGAAGATATACACGGGACCACTGATTTATTATCAAGTATATGCGAGACAGTCCCATTCAGAAGTAAACAAACGTTCAATTTTTTAAATGAGAAATAATTTTGGAAGAGCAATGAATTTACCTACTTCCAAACTACGTAGAATATCTTACTGTTTGAATGATGAAAAATGACAGTAAATAAATTGAGAATGTTTTAGAGCGGTCTTCTTGTCCGTGGTAGCAAATTGTTAGCAGGGCTTGCCCGTGGCATACGCCAACACTTGAAAAACTTGTGTATCCGTATGCTCTGGCACTAACATCGGATCACGTTTCATCACGTTTTTCATACTCTGGGCACTCATAACTCGATAATGAATGGTTAAAATCGCATCGTTTTTTCTTCATCGACAGGAATATGTTCTCCGCGACTTGTGCGATGCAGCGTGTTAGAAATGCGAATATCTCGATAACGGGATGGTTAATGTATTCAAAATGTTACAAACGTGTGCAGGATGCCCTGGACAACATTAGTATTAAATTACAACATTATCCGTCGCACACCATTTTTTGCATGTACTGTCCGCAATTTAATTGCAACTAATTGAAAATATAAGCGAACCCAAGTAAATCGAAACAATTTGAACAGCTACGTTATTTTCGAATGGCTCGTAATAAATTGATTCCTACCTTACCGGTATGTTTTTATAGACATGAATATCACGAAAATTTTTGGTTCAATGTAGTTTTGAAAATTCTCTTTTTTTCCCCAAAATACTGGTATTTGAATCAGAGCAAGATTTTTATTTCAAGCGTACCCAAAACTTCATCCCAAATTTTTCTCCCACGTGTTGAACGCTTAAAAAAAAAGAAATTAACGATCTTATATGCCGTTAGAAGTAGAACAGAATCTTTTTTTTTCTTCAATAGACGTTCATTTGCAAGAAAACTTTGTGACAGAAGCGTGTTTTGTTTCAGAATGAGTTATGTATATAAAAAAATGGTATTTTACCTGGGCAGCCAACATAGCGGCATAGGGAGAAGCCTCGTCACGGTCAGCCTTGACCTTCATACCACCGGTAACACGGGCGATGGTTTCTCTGAAAGAAAAATACTTATTTGCAACCTTGGTCGTTCGTTGCTCTGGTCTACTTTTTTTTAAGTCACTGTATTCGTAGAAGCAATGGATTAGCCGGTGTGATGCAAGCTCCACACAATGGCTCGTCCCCACCATGACTTATCCGCACGATGTTCACATGTGGGCCATGATGGGCCATCGTGTAGTGCTCGCATTAAGCTTAGGACCCTACACATGGGTACCGCAAACCCCACATTATTAGTGAAAAATGCTAACATTGTTCTCGCTCTGTTCAATCGCATTTTTCACGGTGATACATTTTTATTAGGTTTTTCTCGCAAAGCCTATTATATTCGTCAGTTCTCAAGCGTTCGATTCCTAAAAAAAAATCTCTACGATAAAGAGTTCGTTAGCAGTGTTGATTTGAAGTGCTGGGGTGTGCGTAGCCCCAGTGTAGGTTATTCGTTTCGTACGGATAGTGTAGGGTTCTAGGGTTAACCCTAGAACTTTTAAGGGGAGGGAAGGGGTTTGCACTTTTGAAAAATCGATTTTTTTCGTCTTTTCTTGTAGTTAAACATTTCAAGAATATAATCCCAAAACTTCAAATCAATCAGAGCAACACTCTTGAAGTTATTGACTACTTAGTCTCGCTCCTCTAACACTGTAGCTCCGACTTCTCTAAATTTTAAACGCGTTTTTGTCAAAACCACTTTTTCAAAGTCCGTGTTTACTGCCATTTGAAAACTACATGACCGATTTATTTCAAACTTGGTACACACTTTCTACATATAAAATACCTCCCCCCAACGGTTAGTTTGAGATTTTTTTTACATTAAGGGGGTGTTCCACCCCCAAAATGGCGGAATTATTCGTGAAAAATAGCACTTTTCACTTTAGATGACCACCAAAAAATTTAGAAATGAAAAAAAAATTATCAGAGACCGTTGGGGAGAGGATTTGATGATATGTTGACTAAACTTTAATGGTACTTGATTTCAGATAATTTCTAGCTGAGATACAGTGAACACCGCAAATCGTGTTTTTCCAAAGGCGTTCTTGGAAAAACTTTGTCACCGGCTTGTTTGTGGATATTTTTGCGTACAAATTTCACAGAATGTTCTTGAAATGACACTTAACAATGTACAAAACGTTTCAATAAATTTACTCTATCCATGTAGATGAAAAAAATTCGCCAATTTTTTTTTTTCACGCTGAAACCCCCACCCTCCCGTCAAACGCACAAGAAACGATGGGCCAGCATGTAGAGTTTGCATGAGGAAGTACAGTCGTTCGATCCAACAGGAAATAGAGGGAATACAGTCAATGCATACAAGGTACGAGCGGGTTTTCTTTCACTCTCGATATCTGCGGTAACAACCTTCCAAAACCAGAGAATTTTACAAGAACTTTTGTAATATTATATTCACAATGGAACCAATCTTTTTTTGTCTTCGGAAGTTCACACTACGATACTTAGTTTATTTTCCAAAGTAGCGTTGAACCGCAATGGTTGATAAAACAGACTTAGGGGGGGAGATATCTTTAGGCAAGGATAAAATTTGCTCATCATCGTGATTTTTTTTAAAGGAAAGATTTCTTCACCATTTTTTAGACTTGCGGAACGTTTGATTAATCCTTTTGGCCGTTATATGGTGTTTTTTAAATTTATTAATCGTTAAAAATGATGCAAGTATGGCACAGTCTTCTAAACTGCATTTTACTGCTGCTAAAAAACTAATTGACCGATTCTGATGAAGTTTGGTATAAATCTTTCCACCCCTATTGTCTAAAATATGATTCTAAATGTTTGCAAAAATAAAAAAAGTATCTTTTTTTATTGCAAAATGTACCTATTTTTTTTCGGAGAAACTCAATCCTTTGGTTTCAAAGTATACCATTTAATCGATTTTCATAATTTCTTACTTTTTCTTGGTTCATATTCTGCGTGTGAGTGTTAATGAATGAAAAATCTTAGTTGGTTTTGTTCAGATTAACCACGCCAATGCGGTGTGTCTTGCCATCTGACAACATTTGCCACAACCTGTTTAGAAGACTGTGCCATACCTCCGTCATTTTTTAAGATAAATTTTGAAGAATACCATGTAACAGCCAAAAGTAATAATAAAACATACTGCAATTCTCAATAATGGTGAAGAAACCTTTCCTTTTGACAAAAATCGTGAAAACCAGCTATTTTTTCCTCACTTAAATCTCCCTTTTTAAAAAGCCCTTGTACCCTTGTAAACGATGTCTGAGAGGGAAGTGAACAAGCAACAGTTCATTGGTAAGAACAACAAGACATCCGATAGCTGAGAACAAGAGAGACTTTTCTTCCGATCGGTACTATCGCCGGATTGGAGGATGGTCAAGCGTACAATGTCGAGTCTGTGATGGACGGGAAAGCTACGAGGATACACTGCGGAACCCGCTAGTGGAGGAGATTTGTACCTGCCGGACAGATCCGTAACGTGGACGAAAGTGTCGTTGAAACTGGCGAAGATGTGAGCAACGCCAAAGACGATTTCACCCTCGCGCACCTGAGGTCCGAGTGAGACCTGCACCTCCTCCTTTTGGACCTTTCCTCGTTTGGGTGCCATTTTTCCTTACTGCGAATTGGCAAAACGTTCGACGAGGTTAGTTTCGATAAGAGATTAGCCAAAAAGAGAGGTTAGGTTTCGCGTGTCGCAGAACGAACAATTATTTAATTCGAGGGATAGAAGAGTTATCGAGGATAAAATTGTGGCGGTATATTCGCGAAAATGCTAGGTTAGAATGTATCTGGTGACAGCGACCATTGGGAAAAACACATGAACCGATGGTCAAGCCCTCGTATCGTTATCCGCGAACATCCCGTTAATGATAAATCGCAACATATATTTTCCGACGTGTATGCACTCGCGCGTACGAAATGAACGACTTGAAAGTATTATTTACATTTCGTTATCGTTGTTTCGCGTAAAACATGAAGAAATATCACCTACTCCGAACTCTCGTACACGGCTCGTATGGAACAGGAAGTTAAAAAGAGGGAGAACTTCCGACCCGCAGTTTTTCAAGCCTACGCGCTCCCCCGTTGTGCAATGCTTTTTTTTCGTTTTATCCTTCGTACAAAGTCGCGGAAATGACTTTCAACGCTGTACGAGTAAGAAATAATATTCTCGCAAGGATCACAATCATCGAAGCGATACGTTTGTTTAAACAATCTTTAGTTAATCACGATTAGCGAATTTAAATTGTTAACCTGGTGGTGAAACGGCGAAGCTCCCTACAGTGGCGCCCTCTGCACCGCTGACGGCAAAATCTCGTCACAACGGCGCAAGCGCGTCAAGCGAGGCGTCTGTATATCCAGCCGAGACGTTTCGAACTTCCCCTCTTCCCCCACTGCGCTAAGCGTCAGCTTGCTCGCTCGCTCCCTCCTTCGCACGTTCGCCTCGACGCGAATAGGTGGACTACGTCGTGTTGCGCGTAGGTGGCGCTATCTGACGAGCTCAGTCGATGATCGTCCTCGTATCGAGGTGCAGGGCAAGCCAGTGGAGGTCCGCTCGCCATATTTGTTGTTGTCGCTGATGGGGTAGACTTTCGTGGAACAAAAAAAACTGCCAAGTGCTGCGGAAAGTTTGAGTGAACGATCGCCCCGACCTCGAAGCGCGTTTCACTCTCGTTTCCCATCGTTGTTAACGTCAAGGAAAAAAAGAATAAACAAAAGAGAATATTTAAAAAAATCCTCGTCCATCCTTGTAGCCCCGCGACGCCTGCCTTTTTACCCGCGACACACACAAAACCGACAAAAGCAATGCTACACATCGCGACATAAGGGAAGAGAACAAAAGTATAAATACGTAAAGTGGCGGGTTACACGGCTCAGCTGGCCCGTTTAGATCGCGCGCGAGTGTGTGTGCGTCAGTCAGTTTCTCTTGTGTTATCCATCGTGTGTATACGAGATAACGTCGCTTGTGATACACATTAGTAGTCGTACGTTGTGCAGTGAATTCTCGGGCAACCAAACAAAAAAAAAAAAACGGTGGCTCGAACGAAAAGTTCGAGCGCTAAGAGGTAAGCCACAAAAATGAATAATTACACGATACAATAATCACAACACAACACCACAATAACAAGGCACGTTGAAAGGTCGCGAAATTCGAAGAATTAAGGCCGAAATAGAATACGAAGCCAACGGGGGATGTTAGGCAGAGTGGGGAGAAAGTTATCGACGCGACGTTGGCAGATTGCGAGGCAGGATTTCGGTTTGATATTTATCCTGACGTGAGCATAACGATAGGACGAGAAGAATGGGGGGGGGGGGGTCTGAGAGCGAAGCGTTACAAACGGTGCGCGGCGAGAGCAAGAGGGATGGCGTGTTTACACGTATTGGTGCGCGGGGGTCGTCGGACCTTCCTTCGCGAGTCTGTCGACCTGTCAAGGTCCTTTTGCTTATCTCGCTATAGGACAGACCGGGCCAATACACATGTACGTCATGCGTGCTACGAGTGTGCACATTAACACACACTACGGTTTTACTGTTATTTCTCACGTTGCCCATATGTTGTTTCGTTCAACTCTGTCGATGCGCCCATGGAACTGTGTAGGTGTCCTCTTCTATACGCAGCGTACACGCACACGCACCACACTCTGCTCGCAGCCATCAACGCGCCGTGAACTCTCATAGAAAACAAGTCTCGTTCGTTTCTAGGCTCTTGTGTACTGCAACACGTCGCGACAATCGGCCCGAATCACTTTTTCCTTTTTCGCTATGAGCGCTTTTTGCTCGAGTGTACATTTTTATGCGATGGACGATGAAGAGAGAGAGAGAGAGAGCACGGCAGGCGAATTTTATTGCTTGGGGAACAATAACTCCTGTCGCTGGCGTAGAGCGGGACTATCGAAAGCGATAGAAATTTACGAACGGAAATGGGAAATGAGAATTAACGTATTTCTTTTACGATTCCGAATGTTTGACAATTGCAAGGTAAAAAAAAGCGTTTTTTTTTTCGGGAATATTTTTAGAAGGAAAAAAACAAGTGAGCCTGGCAAACATTCAGGTATCTTTTCATGTATATTTGAAATGTATAGAAAATATATTTCAAATTCCATGTGCGTCTCGCCACTGCAGTCCCCAATCGGCGGGAAAGATGCAGCTCGTAATTCTTGACTGAACCAAATGAACCATTAAGAATTTCAATTGTCATATATTTTCTTCCGTGTGAATTTAAAAAAGCAGAAAAAATCGTGACATTATAACTTTTCTCAGGTTTGAAAAAAATATGTAGAAAAAACACTTTAACGTGCTATAACAATGATTCAAAAAGACCTTTTCGACGACTCTTTGAATTCACTTTGAAAAGATTTTCATACTGAAGAAAATAAACTTTGGTTTGACTCAATAGGTCGTTTCGTTTTTTCGTGCTATCACGCCTGCCAATTTGGAAAAATCGTGAAAATGAAAACTGGAGAAAACGCGCTTCAAAGTTTTCAATAGGAGGAAATATCAATATCAAATATTAATTGCCTCTCTGCTTCAGGCCTTGTACCTTCGAAAATATTTACAATTGGCCTCTGGAACTTTGTAAATATATTCTCGGATAGTTTATCTATCGATTTAAGCAATTTAAAAAAAAACGATTTTTCGGACCTTCTAATTCAGGCTCCCGCCTTAACTGATTTTTGTCTATAATCAAGGAAAAATACATTCCAGCGTACTGATAAAATTTCGAGTCAAGTTACCAAACTTTTAACGAAAAATAAAGATTCTAAAAATAGTCTTATTTATACGGCACTTTATGGAGATGACACGCTGCCCACATTTATATCTAATAATTTATACGATAAATAAGTCTAGAATTAAAAAAAAATTTAGCTGCCTGATATAAACTGCTCAACGCGTATTAAAAATTCTAAAGGTTCCGAAACGACAATAAAACAGGGGGTCACCGAATGGTTAGAGAAAATATTAATAATAAAACTTAGAAAAATGTGACTAGCAGGACTCACATTCCTTGATTTTCTTGATTTTCTTGAAAGTCTTGATTTTCTTGAAAGTGTTGATTTTTCAGAGGAAATGTAAAAATGTCTAAACCTTCGAAATTCGCGCGAATTTTTTTATTCCGGTTTATCGTTGGGTATAATCATTGATTGTGACTTACTTTTATTAAGCGCCACAGTAATTTACCAATGATTACGAAGTGCCCCTATGCCCGCACAAAATACCGCCCTTCGCGAAAGGAATGCCTTAAGGGGTTAGCCTACTGTGATGACCCGAAAATCGGGGTTATGAGAAATGTTTTGTCTTCGAAGAAATACGGAGGATTAAAAAATCGTTTGAACGTTTATTTGTATGTACGTTAACGAAGTTGTGTATCAAATTTCATTGTAGAATATTAATAATTAAAGAAGTTATAATCTATCTCGTGATGGACCTTTAAATATGAAAGGCTCAACGGCGTATTCTATTTTGGCTACCCGGTTGAACTAAAACAACAACAAAAAATGAGTTTTTTTGCTCAAAATAGATGATATTGGCTAAGAGTTGACTGAGCTTTTTTTTTTATTGTGTTTCAATCATTAAAAAAACACGTTTTTAATCATTTTCCCGATTTTTGGAGGAACAATGACATCATCATTGATGAGGTTGAAGTTTGCATCGTTGGAATGCAACGAAAATCAATATTTCTGAATTCCTCTAATTTTCTTTTGGCAGATTATGCCTCCGAAAATCCTTCAACCATTTTTTAAGCTATTTATTTATCGATCTACAATATAAAGCGATAAAAAGTTCAATAATGATAAATACATGAAAAATAGAATATAAAACAAAACTTTCGTTCCGTTCCAACGATGTAAACTTCAACAGCATCATTATTGTTAATAACTAATGAAAACAAACGTTAGGACGAAGAACGTCGTTCAAGACTGTTACACTGCTTCTACTGCTACACTGAATACACGTAAGTGTACCGAATTTCAAGACAATCCGTTCAGCTCTATCGTTGTAATCATAACTTTACATTCAATATGCGATTACTGTATGAGGTTGAAGTCCGCATCGTTGGACCGCAATGAAAATGAATATTTCTCAATTCCTTTGATTTAGTTTTGGCATATTTCGCCTAGAAAAATCACACAATTTTTGAAGATACTTATTTAGCGATCTACTATCTAAATCTACGAAAAAAAGAACTTGTATAATATTCAAAATAAGTAAATTAAAGGGGTAAAAAAACTTTCGTTGCGTTCAAACGATGCAAACTTCAACACTATATTTCTGCACTATGTGTTCGACCATTCTTTTCAATTTGAGTTGCTTCAAGTGACGAACGAGCGTTCGTCATTTCCACAGTAGCTTAACCTCTTAACGAGCTGTCTCGTTTTTTCCAACGAGTTTCCAACGAGTTTGCGTCGTTGGAATGCAACGAAAATTCTCGATTTTTAAAATTGCTTTCATTTTATTACTAGCTGATGTTTTTTTTTCCACGGTTAGGTTATGGTTCCATAATAAGCATCTTCAAAAATATTTCAGTAATTTTGGTAGCTCAAATGTGTCGAAAATTTGGGCAATACGAAAAAAAAAATAAGTTAAAGTGGAAATATTTAAATGATGGGATAATAAAGCGAGACAAATGCTGAGGTTAAAATGTTCATCGTTGAAATGCAACGAAAGTTCTTTGCGATATTCTTATTTTTATTGTCCAATATCATATTTTGCGGATTTAGTTTGTGGGTCCCTAAATAAAAATCGTAAAAAAGGTTTTTAGCGCTCTGCAACCTAAATCTATAATTCATGATTTTTAATAATAATAAAAAAAGGAATTCAAAAGAATTTTCATTGCATACCAACGATGCAAACTTCAACCGGATGGGAATAAAAATATCAAAAATAATCAAAAATATCAAATAAAAAAAGAATTGTATCTCCGGCAAATATTTATGGAGAATGATTATTAAAAAATTGGTAATGGCGGAATAATGGTAATGAAAAACGGGAAAAAATATCGAATCGAAAAATGTTTTTGATGAGGCAATAAAAAAAAATTGTTACTTGAGCTGTGAAATATATTCTCGTTTACTGTACGGGCTTTTCGCTATTGACGATAATAAAAAAAATTATTAATTTCTTGGAAAACATATGAGTTATTAAATTATTTTCCCATTTTTTCGAAAGTTTGATATTGCATCTTTTGAGAGATGCATTCAAGATTTTTATTTTTCAAATACCTCTACGAAGAATATATTTACTTTGCATTTGAAAAGTTCCCTATTGATGCTTTTAAACGAATAAAGTTAAAGTTTGCATCGTTGAAATGCAATTAATTTTTTCTCAATTTTCTTGGGTCAAAGTTGTGCCACCAAAATCATTGAAACATTAGTGAGGATTTTTATTTGGAAATATACAATATAAATTTGCAGAAAAACGATTTGAAATGATATAACGCAGTTACGATTTTTAGCAATGTTTATTTCCACGAATTGTAAGATATATATATATATATATATATATATTTATATAAAAAGACGTAATATGAGAGTTCAATACAACGATGTCCGAATGACGTTTCGGCGAACTATTTTATATTTATGCCCATGAGGTTAGCTTCAAAGAAATGCTTTCGTCGTCGTCGAGATCTAGCGATCGAATGTCTCCGCTCTTGCACGTCGTCACCTCGTCGGATGGGGATTCTACGATAACCGTGTCGCCGCGATTTAATGACGGATTCTTGTGTATCTCGACGAGACAAATCGAAAGTGAAGAATACCATTTTTCGATATCGATATTAGTTTTCGAGATATCGAATTTTTTTATTTAATAATTTTTTTTTTAAATCCTTATTGGAACGTATATCTGTAGTGTGATGAAGGGGGTGGGTCTGGCGGGTGAAACCCCCTAGCAGAGTCAAGAGGCAGAGCCTCTTGTGGGGGTGGAAGGCTAAGACAAAAATATAGTGTTTAAATGAATGAATGAAATGAAATGAAGTCTAAGACAAAAATATAGTATTTAAATGAATGAATATCTGGGATATATGTGGCTGAGATATATAAGTTTAGATTAATGAATATTTGAGACATACGTGTGTGTGCGTGTGCGTGTGTGTGTGGCCAAGCAACAGTCGATCCCTTCTTCTAGTCTTTGTCTAGGTTTAGGCGATAAGGTACCTCCCAGCTTCGTCCGCAGCTCTCTCGTATGCAGCGACAAAGATTTCGTCGTCAGATAATAAAAAGCGAAAAATCTCAAAAGTATTTGGAAAAACAAACCAATTTATTCCACGCGGAAAAAAAGAAAGATATCTAAATTCTTATCAAACTACTTTCTCTTCAGTATTTGGTTCGTGACTTTTCGATATTATTATAATTCAAAATGAATGTACTCGCTTTCTTTCACGCGACTATTTTTCCTCCGATTGCTATCGCTTTGCGGCACTCGACATTTTCGCGCCATCTCACTTTTTATTACGATTTACGCGCGAGTATAATATTAAAATCGAAATGCCCACGGCTAAAAAAAATCGTCCGAAAAACCGTTGAAGCAGGAAATGAATAAGTATCGTCGAAAACAAAGATCAGCTGTTGTGGCACGCAAGCGACGTTTATACCTGCTTCTCGATGCAACACGACGAAGATCGGGTAAACGAACTCAACTTCCAAACAAAGACGTGCTCAGACGCATTTCACGATGGCCTCGGTATTATATGCACATGTAACCCACATATGTGGTGCGGAATTATTATTTTTTACCCGTTGTATATTATATCTCATTTCGGCTATCAGCCCATCTCGTTATTTTGAAAATGGTCCTTACGTTTTTCTTATTCAATTTTTATTTTATCGAATCGGTGATTTTCGGCGCAGGATGATCCTTGAAATGACCTCTATATGAAAGTGTTGATTTTGATCCAAATACGATTTGGAGACGTTAGGCTTTACGTAATGTTGAGTATGGGGGCAATTGGCTACTTATTGTGAGAGGACTGTCTTTGAAGTCGAATGTCTCTGAAACCACCTTTGGATATATATATATATATATATATATATATATTAGTGCGTGACTTGTTCATCAGGCCCGTAGTTGCATTAAGGGTTTACATCCACCTGAGACGGCTAAAAGTAAGGTTATGTTTAAGCTTTTTTTTTATATAAACCTGAATTTTATTGAACAACCATGATATACATTTGAAAGTATGACATTTCATCTACATTGTGTGAAAATTTGGTAAAAATAATTCAAATGGTAAAAAAGTTACCGTCGTTTTCCTGGGACGTGTTTTTGTTGACAGCGCTTGTGGTACCAGACGTGCCCGTGCCTTTTTGATCTGAAAAAAAATGTTTCTTCAAGTAGATAGATAAAACTAGTAATTATCGAACCGGAATGAAAAAAGTTAATTTTTTCGGGTCACGGCAGTCACTGAAATAAAACAGGCGATTTTTCGCCTCAAAATTGTTCAGTACTTATGATGGAAAAAAAACTATGCCAGATATCGAAAAAAGGGCTCGATAAGTACTAGATTATTGTGTGAAGCATTACTCTGCAAAACTTGATCCCGATCGGTCCAGTAGTTGCGGGGATATTTCTGGTACCGATTATGAAAACACTGTTTCAAGTAAAACGCGTTTAAAGCTTCGACTACCTGCGCCCCAACCGTTAGTCATTGCTCACCCAGTCAGTTACAAAATGCTATAACTTTGTCATTACTGCGAATTTCCTTATGGAATTTTCTGGGTAGACACTCAAAAGATAGTACTTTCGAATAAGCACCTTTTCGAAAAATCGATATTTTGACCTACCCAGGTGTATGTAAGCCCTTGAGGAGTTTCGATACCTCCCTTTGACTGCAAGAGTGAGGATGAAAATACAATGAGTTTTCGGCGAGCGGCCAACTTCTTGCGAATGAAATTTCCTGTAAAAATAAATGATTATTGGGTAATCTCTAGCCCATAATATTGCTGAAAACTATTTCTTTTATTATATTAATAGTTATCATTTTTGCGGATGAGGTTCTGAAAACCCCTACCCTCCGATTGAGCGGAAATTTTGCACAGACCTTCCTTTTGATATTTTAAGACACCCCCTAAAAGGATTTTTGGCGATACATAATAGTTTTCGAGATATTTAATTTTAAAGTGATTTATACTTACCGCCGACTATATCTATATATGCTATATCTCAGTTCTGACTATAATATATACATGTTATCGCGCTCTCCGCTTTGTGCGGATCTTCGTCTAGCTACGCAGATGCTCCCCCCCCCCCCCCATTGCTATGGGGCCGGCTCGAGGCTTGCTAAGCAGTTCGCTGCTCGATACAGCGCTCACTTTTTATTTGTATTGCCTTCGATTTCGGTTGATCTTGCCGTAAAGTTTTAGCCAAATGGCTTTCGAATGAAAGTCTCTATTTTCCCTTATAATTTGATTGTTGGAAAACTCCTATAATTTTATTTCTGTGCGATTTTTTTCATCGTGTTATTATCGGCCAAATGACAAAATGCATTTTTTTCACTTTGGGCGGTGATTAGGGTTCCACGTACCCCACGATTCCGTACGTGCATCCGAAGTGCCCATTGCCCATGCGAGTATTGCACGCACCGCACAGTTCTATTATATGAACACACTCTCCATACATACCATAAACGCATTCTTCGGGCATCAATGCATTCTCCATCGAAAATAAAAATAAAAATTAAGCGTTACACCGACAGCGAAAAACGACAGTCATACGGGCGGGAGGTGGGGATTATACCGCGAATACTAGATGAAGATCCGCACGAAGCGGAGAGCGCGATAGCATATATAGATACAGCCAGAACGGAGACGTTGTAGATATAGATATAGTCGGTGCGTGGTAAAATAAATAATTTAAAAAATCAATATCTCGAAAACTATTGCGAGTTGCCGAAAATCCTTTTAGGGGTTGTCTTAAGATGTTAAAAGGCAGGTCTGTGCCAAATTTCAGCTTGATCGGAATGTGCGGGTTTTTTGGAACCTTTTCTCAAAAAAGACTTTGGATAATGATAAACATAAATAAATGAAAAACGAAGAAAATCCTAGATATCATCAGAGCATTGTATTCCAATCCAAATCAGGTTAAATTGAGGCTCAAAGAACGAATGTACAGGTAGCCGCTGTAATTTTGTAATAAAGGGTCATCCCACAAATAATGCCGTTTTTATATACTTTTATTTTTCGAAAAAAGAAATTGCTGTTGCCGAGAGCGCGCGGCAGATTTTTTCATATAACTGTCAACATTTTTCCCTTCATTCTCATTCTCACATCGCTAACCGCTGAAGAAAAAAAAAACGGTTTGAATGAAGGACAATGTTCGAGTCGAGGTGAAAGTCATTTGCATTATGTCATTGCGCGAGGTCGAGATCGCAGTGAAAGGCGACCCTCGCGAAATTGGATACAAAAAAACAGTTTCGATACCAGATTTAACACATGTAAGTCGAAACTCCTACAACTTCGAGGTTACGGGCTTGCCATTTCGTTGCACCAAACGCCACCGTGAATCCTGTTAAGGACAGTAATGTCGGGTGAATTTGGGGGTTTTAGTGACACAATACTTCTCTATGAGGTAAGGATTGAGTATGCTAAAAAATAAAGAGTTAAGACGGAACGACACCTCATCGCGGTCGGTATGGTAGAACAATTATAGATACCCAAAAATCTCTGAAACGGCTCTTCTGATCCCGTCGAAACTTTGCTAAACGACGTCAAATAGATAGACGAACAGCTGTCTGCCCCTCAAATTTTCTGAATTTGAGAAAAAAATGGATACTGGCGTATGATAAGCCAATCTACGTTTTTTTTCTCAAATTCCGAAAATTTGAGGGGCAGACAGCTGTTCGTCTATCTATTTGACGTCGTTTGGCAAAGTTTCGACGGGATCAGAAGAGTCGTTTCAGAGATTTTTGGGTATCTATAATTGTTCTACCATACCGACCGCGATTAAGTGTCATTCCGTCTTAAAGCAATTCGCCGTAGTTGGACGGACCACATACAAGCACCGGCACGCGGCTCCACGCTATGCACGGTGTCCGGACTATAAACACGGTAAGCTTTAAAGAATACCCTTTAGGGTTCGACGGCATCAAAAATGGACCAATTAGATTGGTCTGTTCTACCTCGTCCAGAGATTTGTTCGGCAGTTCCCAGATCCTACCACATTCTTATAGGGATTCGAAACGGATGCCGCACGTAGGGAATCCACATTGGATTCCAAGTGGATTCCGCGCTATTTCCCAATTGATGTCGTTTGAGATTTTTTATGGGAAATTATCAACCGGAATTTGTTGGATTTCAAAAAAAATATCCTTCCGAGATCCCGTGCATACATTTGTCGAGAAGTCATAAGATGCACCCAAATCTCTCATTGGAATCCTCATTGGAATCCAATTGCGTTGTGCACTGTTCCCCGATGAACGCCTTTTGGGAATTCTTACCACGTTGGAATCGGAAGTGTGAGAAAAGTCACGCGAAAAAACTCCGCGTGTTGAAACGTAACTTTACGTTCCGTGAACGTGTACGTATGTCGTGATATCATGTCAAATTTCAGTAAAATAAATACCAAACATCATTACAGTTGATTTTGAGTAATGCGGTCCAAATCGACTTTTAAGATGTATGAATCCACTTGGAACCCTTGAGGATTCCAAGTGGATTCATACATTGAATTCCAATGTGTAATCCCGAATAGAATCCAATGTGAGCGTGCCATTTTAGTATAGGGACCCAATGCGATGATTCATTGGAACCCTAGCAGGAAGTGGGAACAAGTATGGGAATCCAATTGGATACTTAGGACAATTTTTGTACTGGATTATACAGTTTTAGAAAATGGCTCTCCGAAGGCTAATGAAGGAACATTGGAAGTAAAATAAATAGTATATAAATTGATTCTAGAGATTAGTTTAGCTTTGTAATCCCTAAATGACTTATCCCGAAGTCGAGGGTCAGCTAAAGCGCTCTTTCCCCCCGGAAACGTTAGGTATACCCCATGCCATTGAAAACCTTCGCCCCGATTCCGCCTTATAATCGACAGGTATACAAACATATACAAACACATATAGCATGCTTGATAGCACAGGATCGACAGCATACAATGTATGTTTTCAACGCATCCTCCGGGTGTCCTCGAGTAAAACATAGGAACTTTAATTCCATATGTATGAAGTTCGCGTCGTTGGAATGTAATGACTATTATTTCCTTCTAATCGACTATACTTTTTGGCTGATTTAAGCTGCAAAAATCACTTAAACTTTTTTTTTTCTCATCAATAGAGTTTTACAACGTAAAACGAAAAAAGAAAAATTAGAATAATAATAAAAATAATGAACGAAGAGCAATGGCATCAAATTTTGGTTGTGCTCCAACGAGGCAAACTTCAACACCATAGTTCCGTCGAATTTCCGGTCACCAAGAAGCTACATCATTTCCAGCACACACTGACACATGCAAAACACGAAAAAAATTAATGAAAATATTCCAGCGACGACTAAGATGACGGAATGTAACGTTTATTATTCACCAGGGCAGCACGTGGTCCGAGCGCCGTGGGTTTCTTCCGGGAAGATAGGGGTGGGGGGTGGGTGGGCGGGGGTGGCTCGTACGCAATTTCGATCCGATCCATTCGATCGTCGGGGGTCGTTGTCGTGGATCTAAAACGGTGAAGAGAGAGAAGCGCGCGTGTGGTCCAGCAATCATTGCTGCCCATTCGTGTCGCGGATAGATCGTACGAGAATTTAAGCTGGCGGGCAATCTGGCTCGTTCCCCCGTGGTGGTGGGTGGAAGTGGCGGCGGCGGTGGCGGCAACGGTGTTGGGGGTGGCGGCAGCGGTGGCGGCACTGGTGGGGGCGGACCCGGCACCGGAGGAGCTGGTGGCAGCGGAGGTGCTAACGGATCTGGGGGTACGGGAGCTCCCGGTCCTGCCGAAGATGCTGCCGGCCAGGTTAGACCGATGCTCGACTGGGTTGATCCTGGGGATCGATACTCTTTCGAGGATTCGGACCGTTTCGAGGAGGACTCTCTGTGCAGCTGGAGCAGCGAGGCCGAGTCTCTGATAAACAACTGGCGAGGATGGCGACGACCACCAGCTGGCTTTGGCACGTCGAAAAAATCATCCGAAGGTAAGTCCGGGATTAAACTTTATCCTAATTACCATTATCTAGGATTAACCTGTGTCCAAATGACGGTAAATATTTTGAAAATGGCTTTTCTTAGGAAATCGTCGACATTTTGCGCTTTCCAAAAGAGCCTATTCGAAAACACTATTTTTAGAGGCTTTTTATGGAGGTAGAATTTTCAATGTTCACCATTTAGGTTGTTCCTTTTCAATGCAATGACGTTGGATTTTGTGTTGTTGGAATGCAACGAAAATTCTTTATTTATTGTACGCAATCTTTTTAGAGATTTTCTTTAGGGCGATTTTTTTGGGGGCAGTATTTTCGATGTTAAAAAACCGTAATCTGCCTTCATAATATACACATATCTCGAGTGCAAAGGGATAATACGTATTAGTAACACCTGATACTATCTATTTTACTCGGGTAGCACCCCAAAAGCCCTTCCAATACGTGATCATTTTCCCGACCGGTTCCTAATCAGTTCCCGAAAAGATAAACGGTGAATCGCTCCCGGCCTAAGACCTGTTACATGGCGAACCTGATCCACGCTGAAAGGCCTGACCATTGCCTGAAATTATCTAGGGAAGGGGCAGATAAAGGGGCAGTACTTTTTCCCGATTCAAATTTCTACACGGGTAGTGAGGTGGTAGGTGTACTTTTCTTTCCTGGTCGGGGTGAGATTTCCCTCATAGACTTGGCACTTAGTTCGTCCGTCCATTTTCGGTCCTGGTAGGTTCTCGTTGTTTTCGCAACCTCTTCAACGACCCCGCGTGTGCGGGACGGATCTGCCATTTTAAAGGTAGGTTCCAAACCAGCGAACGGAAAAAGCTTTGGAATGTCGGCCCAGGGCCGAACCGACTGTGCCACTGTTCGCTCTCGAAATTCTCGGAGTTCTGCTCTTGTTCAAAAGGTCAGCACGAAAAAACAAACCCTCCATTGCAAGGTTATTGGTCAGTTCTGAAGTCCCATACTCCTTGACCCGTTAACTTCCAGCATTAAATTCGAGCTCATCAGAAATTTAACACTCCGCGCTTCATTTACTTTTACGTCAATCGCGAATCTACGTTTACTTCTTTTAGAGTATTTGCCTCAGAATGACCCGGAAGCAAAATCTTCTGTAGATAGCATCCAAATAGGCATTTACATTTTAATGTGGTATAACTGCTTATCGCCCAAACAAGATGGCGGTTGAAGGTGGTGTTGAAAAAGGGGAGGGAGGTGGAGTACGGAAAATATGGAAGGACAAGATAGCAGGCGAGAAGTCACGTTCAACAATGTGGATAGGCTTACGGATGTGTGGAGAGAAAAAAAACGAAGCGAAAGAGAGCGTAACGCGTGCATGTATTCAACTTACACGACACTCGAGTACGACGATGTACACGCACAGGCTAAGGAGAGTGACGAAAAACGAGGCGAGTACTTGGGACACCGGTGTGTGTGCGAAGACCGCGTCGTTTTCCTCTCACCGTGAGCACACGAGAGTAACATCGCCGTCGTTGTACTCTTTCTTCTCCTTCTTCCTAGTCTTTTTCGTACTCTTCTTATTCCACTTATTCATCATCGTCAGTCGTTCTTTGCCTTCGTCGCTCTCCCAAAAGCGGCCTTATGCCTCCACCTCTCTTTTCTTATTACCACGTCCGTGCATTTCGTACTGACACGCGTATGCGCGAGTGGGTGTACATACATATACAGACATTTATTACATTCTTGTCGGGAAGACGCTTCGTCACTGCCAAGCACGCTAAGCTATTGTCCCATCTCGACGAGCATTAACGATCATCATCGTTGGGAGTTTCTCGTACAGCTGTGTGGATGGTATGCTCTCCACTCTGCGTTTATCTCCAAGTCTTGTGAATCTCGGGAATGAGCCATCCTGGTCCACTCTCATCCACATGTCTCTCCGGGCTGTCTGCACAACATCTCTAATACTCGTACTCTCATAAGCTGCGTCATCCTTATCCTTATCTTTAGTTCGCTCTTGTCCTTCTCGGGCAAGTTTTCATCTCCGCGTCCGGGAACATCTAGTTGTAGATTCAGAAGCCGTTGTCAAACTCTCTGTCGATTTTAAGGCTAAGAACTTGGTCCGAGATCCACTTTCAAACGAGAAACTAGTAGAAGTGTCATTGTATTTCTAGTAAGGTCTTGTTGGGAGCCAAAACTCGTACCAGGTTTTTGTATCGTGTGTCCTGGCTTGAATCCCTACGGTGCACACCTGGACCGTGTTTCATGGCGGGTCATAAGAGGTTGCCATTATCGCAACGAAACTTTCCTCGCGTGCGTGTGGCGCTTCGCCGCTAGATGTCTCATTCGGTGGCCAATTGTCGCGTAAGTGACAAAAGCCCGCGCGCTATATACATGGACTCGTGTTTTCATAATGCGAGTAGTACGACAATGCTGTTCACTTTATCGTCGCTCGGAGTTTCAACGATTGACTCGTACGATTCAGTTCATGGCCTTGGCTCATTGTCAAGTCTCGTTTCAACACCGCCCAATGAATCGAGCATTGGATCGTATTGCTTTATACAGGAGCCTGACGAGAAAGTCCGTGGACGTCGATAGCACAGGCTACCGGGAATACATGGAGAAATAAATTACGGTGGCTCGATGACGAAACCTGAGTCATTCAGGTTTGATGCATCGCTGCAACAAGCCCGCGCTCGACTGATACACCCGCATCGGAGGTATGACCACAGCAGAAACGTGTGGAATCCCTGACTCATCAATTGGAGGATTCGTCACTCATCGTCACTCGTATATGCCTTGTGTAGATTTATGTACGCGGTATGCAGGTTAGGTTGGTCCAGGCTCGTTACGGCGCTTGGTCACTGCTTCCGTATCCATTACCTACTACCATACCTTAGTATTCGCATTACCTACTACCATAACTTAATATTCGCGTCAATAGAAAATATGTTTACATACTTCTTTTAGTAACTCTCGTACACGATTCATTTTACTCGTCTTCTACCACAGTCCGTTACGAGACCAGACAGCTATCGCATAGTCGTTTGCAAACCGCACGAAGGTCAATGTTCCATGATATGTTGGCGGATAAACCTGAAAACGGTTGCCCTCTGGAAAAAAACGAATGGCATCTTGCAACGATTGGAATGACTGGTGAAGAGTTCCAAAATAAAGAGAAAGCCACCGGAGAGTACGGAAACAAGAGGGCGAAGTGAAAACAGTGGCAGTGAAATGTCACTATGGTGGTTAGGGAGCGAGGACGGAGATAGGTGGAGGTTCGTAAGGCTGTGGGTGACGAAAAATCAGAATGGAGGCGATAAGGGCGGATTGGAATTGTGCTGGGCAAAGGAAGAAGTCTCGGGTGACGACACCAACGATAAAGACGATACCAACGAAGGAGGGATAGTAAAATCTTGACATATGCCAATACACGCACACACATATGCAGAAGGCTAAGGAATAAGGGTTATTTGTTTGGGAAATTCCGGGGATGCTGTGAACAGGAAAAGCTGGAAAAAGACACACAGCGTCCACTAGATTCGCGAGAAGAGAATAAAGTCTTGAAATGCGGTGGGTTAGACGACTGCATGGACTAATATCAAAACCTATACTCGGCGTTTGATACAATGGTGGGAATGGAAGGATCAGTAGAAAAGTACGAAGCATGGAGAACAGAAAGGAAGGGAGGGCGAGAGAGAGAGAGACAGAGAGAAAAAGGCAGAAAGAAAGTACATAAATAAACAGGTCTTATAAGGTACGGGAGAGAATGGGAGATTGGACTCTTCGTGAGCTCGTGAAACAAAGGAATGGAACTATGGCGGTGGGTGTACAGAGTGCACGGTAATAAAGAAGGGATTGTTGTACGAGACGAGCGAACCCTCTTGTTCTTTCTTCGAAATAAAAGTGAAACTGACACGTCTTGCAATCGATATTTGTCTTAAAAAGCTGCGAATCCTTATGGTTTGTGTATAACCATGAACTTTGGTTGGTGAATTTTGTCTCGTCCTTTCTTACGTAGAACTTCGATTCACCAGGGAATATATTCTTCCAACTTTATCGCGATACTACATCAAACATGCAGCTATATTATTCTAACTCGTAGGCGCAACCATTTTCGTTGGCAAAAAAGCATTCCGTATAGGAAATCTTATTCGACAATGAAATTTTGAAATTAGGGCCCTTCACTTTGTTTCAAATGGGTCAAAGATCTTGGCAGTGACTGCGCAGTGATCTTGGTGGACAACACTCATATTCGGATGCTAGGGTTGTTATTTATTTTTCACGTAGGAAACATTCTAGGGTTGTTGTCGACTTTTCACATTGGACCATATTTTTGTTTTACAGTAGACGTGAAAAAGATACGAATATTTTCTTTACGATACGGAAAGTATTCAATTTTGTTTTTTCGCAAAATTATCACAACCAAAATACGTTTTTATGGGCCGTTAAGCATCATGTATGATTCGAAAAGCAGTCTAGATCTTTCTGTGAACTTTTGTTTTCCAAGCAAACTATGTGTAGTTGTTGGCCGCGTGGTGTGAATAGGCTTACGGCTGTGTGTCACATAGCACGTAGCAATCGACTACGGGTTGACGACGAGAGTCACGTTTCTGTCTGCCTACTTCTACCCGGAAAAGACTTGATGCTTGGTGTTGTGAAGATAACCGGAGAGTGTGCTCAACGTCGTAAATCATGCCTGGGTCCTTGATTCAGACAGACGAGGAAACGCGCGCTGTGCAACGTCGGGAATAAATCGAAACAAAGGAAATGGGACTGCAGCAGGCAAATCTACGCATAGCGATTGTCCAGCGTGTCTCTTAGGGCATCACATCTTCTATCACATTATTTATGTTCGACTTTAAATCCAGGACAGGACATTGATCTTTCTTTTTGTTGGATTTTTTTCAAATTCCCTGCCTCCCTCAATCATTTTCCGTTTGCTACGGTAGCCTTCCACCCTCGCGCAGCCAGTTTGACGGCTGCGCAAGCACAGCTCGCCAATGTTTCTCCGCCACGAGAGAATACGTATGTGGCAATAATCGCTATGCAAGAGCATGCATATAAATAATCCGCGCGTGGATAATGCAACGGATCGTAATAAAGAGCGGCACAGAGAGAGCTCTCTTGTGTACAGCATTGAAAAGCCAGTGGCTCGTTAACGAGGAGTTCGTCGATTTATTTCCCATTAGCTTAATGCATGAGGCAAAACTACGTACATTCGGAGAGTATAATTGCTAACAAAAAGCGACTGTAGTGCTTTAGTTACGGTATAAAGAGCATCCAAGACATGAAACGAGTCGCGCTCGCCTCGACTCCCCTGGCAAGGTTTCCTCATTTTCACTCTCCCCTACCGTGTGCTCCCGAGCATTGACTTCTTTGTGTTGCTTCTACTCGGCTGTTTCTTCCTTCGAGATTTCATTCCGCCATTCACAAAGCTTCGGTATTCATTACAACGTGGTGGGGCTGAAGATTGAATGTCGTGCGTAAGATGTTAATGGCGTAATACTTGTATATGTATTAAATATAGAGGCGGCCTCATGCCCTTCCTAATATCCGAAAATAATAAGTGACGTTGTTCATTGTTGTCCAATGCGCACGGGAAACACGGTCTTCCGGGCCTTAACGAGGCGATGGTCGCCACGGCCAGGTTGTCAACAGGCTCTGGGTAGAAAAGGTTGAAAACAGTCAAAATTGTGGTAGAGTGAGAGGGACTTACATTTATGGATATATATGTATGCGTGTGTGTGCATCCAGGGTTTAACGTTTCTTCGAAGCGAGCACGGTAGGGCCACCTACCGGGGGTGAGTGCGCGCTAAAGTGCCTATGGACAACGGGGCGAGGGCAATGGCGGCCTCGAGGGGTGAGAGAGGTCGTGTGCTCCGGGCCTCGGGTCGATGCTACCCGTTACATGTGATGTATAGCGACTATAGTAGAACTTCCGATACGTCAGTATTATGGTTTTTTGCTGTATTGAATTAGCTCTGGAGAATGGCGAGCTCTTGAACCTTGCCGTACATATCCATCCATAGGATTGACTATCTATGGACCCCCCATACGTATTCCAACTAGTCTTCACACAGTGGTGTACAGCTCTAAATGGACTATAATAGCAAAAAGTTATTCCCATTCCATAGGTGAGTTAATATCGTTGGACCTAATCCTTGAAAACGAAAACTGATAGCAGTACGGGTCTTTGTCTGGGGAACTAGCAAGTTTGGTCACGGATTTCTTGAGTGCAGAGAAGGAGACAACAAGTGTTAATTAGGAGGAAAATGCTTCTACAGCTGTTCATTCGAAATGACTTCACTTAGAGCATCATCATTGAGACTTTTCAACTCCAGCTTGTATTCTTTGAGCCTGGGACCTCCATTTCAATGGTGGGAGATTCCAAACTACCTGGGACTTGCGGAGCCACAAGGTGTTCGGCGGTTGTAGCGAGTGGGGTGGAACTTTGGTACGTCGCGTGGGAATTCGATACCCAAGGCCTGTTGATCACCTAATCACCCCTTGACCTAACCATTCTCGATGTTCGTACGTGGCGCTTTACCTTTGCATGTTATATTATTACATAAGATTTATTGTTGGGCGAATAGATGAGCCTGCTTTGCCTGATCACAAGATTCCCTTCTAGCCTGAATCACGGACATCTCTTGAATGGCTAACGAGCCCTGTTTCGAAACGTTGATTTATACTCCTCTCCTGTATTATCATTGATCGTGATCATTTACTATCCGATAATGTGCCGTAAATTTGATTAAAACCTACGCTCCGTCGAGCGAACGACGAGCGAGAGGTACTTACATAGATAGTGGAGTGTGGAACATATTATCTCGATGTTATGTACAGTGGATTGCGCATATATGCACGTGCAGATACAGGTATTTGTATGCATGCGGGTATATATGTATATCTTTGCCTGCGTTTGTTTGTATAAATTGATAATATTCGTACATTGCGCGCAACGGAGGGTCCATCAGAGTAGCATTACATTGCAATTCTCGAGGCCAACAAGAGCATATGGTAACTGTATATGAGAGAGTGCGGCCTTGGGCAGCGACCTTAATCCTTTCCCCCGACCCCGTGCCTCATGTACACGCGCTCAATACGCAAACGATCAACGAATTATCGAAAGATTCTTCAGTAGGATGAGCCACTGGCATTCCAATTTCGAAATTTATCTTATTTCGTCCGCTGACTCGTGCTGTAGAAAAATGTATCCTTTCTGTTTGATGTTGGATATAATCGGAGGGAGTGAGGTGAATAGTGTTTTTGCTAGAAAATTTCATCATCTTTTATATCAATTAGCGAAATCTTTATTGTGAGCTCTTGCGTTTTGTATCATTGCATATGCCCCATCGAGTTTTCCGCTGAGCTGTTAAGTGAACTTGACGCCAACAATTGAACGGTATACGTAAAGAAAATAATTCGATGTAATGAGGAGATCGAACGCTCGTTATACTTTGCAGGTAAAGAAACGTAGAGCACGAAGTAGCGGACAAAAGAAAAGGGAATATTTTCGAAAAGGGACACGGAGCGGGTCAAAGGCCTCCATAATTTTTTATCGCCCCCGCTAGGGCTGCAGGAATATAGCCCTTGTGAGCCTCATTGAAAGGCTGTACCCGGTCATCAACTTTTTCCACTCTTATAATAGTAAACCACTCGCACAGAGGCAACCACGAACGCCTGCAATTGTTGGACAATACTTTGCGTTTTCGTCTCTTTGTTTCGTTTCACTCCCTACCACTTTATCCCGTTTAGCCGTACGTCAACTTCTGGGGAAAAAACAGTAGTTTAGCACTGACCAACGGACACTTCGACGCTTGCAAAGAAGATGGGCCGTTGAACCCAAGTTATTAATACGAATGAGGGCATATAAGAACTGGGATACCCTCTACGATTTTGGAGACGAAATTTCATTATTGCCTACATTTATATTCAGTTAGGCACTTTTTATTCGCGAATACATCGTCTCCGCATTTGCGTTTGTTTTATGAAACTTTGTGCTCCGAACTATGAGAGTGTTGCGAATATACCACTCGTCTCGGTAGCTTATACGCTGTATTCTTTGTCGTTATTCTGTTTGACCATCGGGCCTCGACGAAGGGTCGTCCGCCGTGCTCGCGTGCCTATTAGGCACCTTGCAGTTACGTAGAAACATGCACATACATACACTGTGGAACCGTCCATCGAGAACAATGGAAACCGGGAGCTCTATGTAATCACCGGATAGTTTGCCCGTTCAGCTTGTCGAAGGCTGGTATCTTCTTCGTTCGTCTTTTGGATTGGTTATTCCCCTATGTCGTATCCCATTCGGGCCTCGTCGCGTCTGCTACAACCACTATTTTAATAGTGCGTGTAGCAGACGCGAGAATATTTAAATAGCTGCGTAACACGGTTCGAAATAAATGAAGACATCCTCTACCGTGTCTCCCTCCATCGTTGGGGGGGCGTTTTTCTGTAATTTCATATCGATCCGCGTCCTTCGAAAAACAGCATAATTTTCGGAGAACTTGTGCCAATTCAAAGTGCCATGGAATTTGCTATTAAGTAGTCATCCAATCTTTATCGATCGCGGTGTCATAGGTTTTGAATGATTCGCATATATTTGTACACCTAACGTTGATAGACGAACCTTTGGATGCGTACATATGCAAACCTAAACCAACTATTCAGCTCATTGTCACAGGAAGATGGCGCCTGAAGCAATTACTATTTAGCGACGAAGATCTAATTGTTCCGCGACCGTGCTGGTGAGGTCTACTCAAATGCGTGCTGTGCTTGTGTATCCTAAAGTTTATGACTATGTACATGAGATAGCGAAGACGAGAAGCACACTACTCCCCGAGCTGCTTTGTCGCCGGTGTGTAAAATGCCAAGTAGCTTTAAAACAGGGCCAGACCTCATCAGTGAATAAGAAAAGGCGTTCCACAACCATGGCCAATATAGCGAGATAAATAGGAAAAGGGGGAGGGGGGGTATTCGAATATTTCCAACCGTGCACACCTCCATACCAACGTTTTTAGACTATACAGTACACAAATTTTCTTAATGCAAACAAACTACTTGATAGCTGGCTATTGTTGGTGACCAAGCGGGCTTCCCGCCTTGCTTGGTCGTTTCCAAGTGTGTGGGTGGTGTATTATATACATTTTACTGCTGCACAAAGTATCTACAACTTTTGGTTATAAAATAGTAGTAACAAAGCTTCTCCGTGGCGTAAGCAGGATACCACGTATATAAGGAGTACCGTCGTTATCCTTTATCACCTCCAATTCTACATAATCCTTAAGTTACGACTTTCTGAGCGTGCGGCTATGCCAGTGGCCAATATCGGTTTCCCAATGGTTAAATGTAATGACACTTGTCCAGCTATAGAATCGTGCATTTAGATTATGGTATTTAATGTGCATACATGGAGATAAGCCTCGAGCATACGCACTATGATACATTAGTGCAAAATGAAACTTGACAATAAAAGCATTGTAAGGAATGGTGTAGCATTCTCATAGACTGCCTAAGTCAGTTGATCTGTCGAGGTGTTCTCGAGAATTTTTCTCTAAATGGTCGACCTGCCCATCGTACAAGCGGTCATTTTCACTTCATTATGCCACGAACGTTTATGCGCATTCTGATGAGCTTACACCTAGTTGGAATATTTGTAAGTATCGATTTAATTTTCGATGCATAGTTTTTTTTATCAACGAAGGAGGTGTTTTTTTCACCGAAAACTGATACTTTCACGTTGGATTTCGGCCATTTTTTTTTCTTCAAATACCAATATTTTATTACATCCTTCATCCAAGCACCGTCACACCCGGATGGGAGGAGACCTGCTGCATTATTCGATTCCCCTTTTTTGCCTATGCTAAGCGCAATAGCATGGGATGGGGTTAAAGGTGAATGTTGGTGAGAATTCGATTATGGGTTAATTGACTAGACTTAAGTCGGTGATGTTAAAAATTAGAAGGTTCTGACAGAGCAAAATAATGTCAGAGACAATTGAGGTAACCTTTGAACTGGAACAAAAACGTTATTATTGGTTCTTAACGTAATTTAAGATCATTAAACGCTCTTTTGAAAATTTGCAATGGGCTATCATTATTCGGTGTACCTATTTGAGACGTAATACAAAATCACGAATTCAAGAAATTTTACGAAATTGTTCACTTTCTAAAAATTTACCTAAAAATCGTCAGATAATTGTTAATAACAAATGAACTATGCAATATAAAACAAAATCCTACGTCCTTCCATAGACAATGTATTTTTCAAGATATGTTCATCATTTCAAGTGTATCGGTTAAAAATTGTTTGAGTTATGTTTCCGGCCAACTTAAAAAATGCAGTTTTGAGATAACGCTGCACAGACGCCATTTTGAAATTAATCGCTTCAAAAAAATTATTGTATACAGTTATTAATATGTATGAAAAACACCCTTTTTTGTAATCTCGATTTATTTAGTAGTTTTTCTGGAAAAATAATCCCCAAAAAGCCTACTTTTTCGGCCTCTAGAGTGGCCTAAGGCCAAAAGTAAGAGAAGGGTTTATCTTTCGATTCGTCGTTGGTTAGGATGATCCGTGGGAATCTGGTTCGAATTTCGTGTTTGGATATAATACTGGGTTATGAATATTTGGTTTGTCGTCGCGTTATCTGGGAGGCATAAACATTGTCGCGACTCGAATTCGAGGCAGATCACGAAGAGCAGTCGAGAAATTTCAAAGAGTGTTGCTATGAATAAGATTCACAACCAGCCCGTATGGTCCACATCGGGTGTTTTTATGTGATTGTTTGGGTTTTAAGATAAGGAAAATTGTTGTGCGGCTAGGTTCTGTGCGTCCCGTTTGCTCAAGTGCTATCATGTACGTTATAATAAACTTGTGACGGCAAATGTCAACTGTGGATAACTGAGGGAAAAATTCCGTATGTATATTGGGTAGGATGTAACAGCACTATATAATTTCATGCAAAAACTAAATACGTTGTTTTCTTCGGATGATTTGTTTCCGAGCAGAAGTGGTTTTTCAAACAGCGGTCGGCACGAACCATTGTGTTTACTACATTTATAAATATTTTTCAATTAAAAAATTGTAAACATATTTAAAAATATAATCTTCAATGTAAAAAAATTGAAATATGAAAAATGCACGAACATTCCTTTTTTCCGGCCACGAGCTGGGGCAGAACCCATTAAGAATGGAGCTGCATTATACTTAACTAGACTTTATTGCGTCTAAGAATAATGTCTATAGTAAATAACAATCGGAATAGAAATAGTAAAAAAAAATCAATTTGAAAAAAAAAAAAAAATATCTCTCCGGCGGGGAATCGAACCCCGGTCTCCCGCGTGACAGGCGGGGATACTTACCACTATACTACCGAAGATGTTGAGATATCTCCAACGAATTAGTCGTCATGAGGTTGTGAATGCATATGAATATATAATTTCAATCGACAAGTCCCCACGTAACATACATTACTATTCGCTGCTTTGTACACGTAGTATACACTCTAAGCATCTTCTATTTAAATCCAGGTGTATTTTATTCTACGTTTTACCCTCTTAGAACGCTACGATTTCTTTACTTCGCAATATTCGCGTTCCGTGGGCTGGTTTCATAATTCCATAAACTTAGTTATAGTTGATTTTTCTATAATATATTAAACGTATCTATGCCTAAGTTAGTTAACCCATGGATACGTTCTCGAGAATTCTTTCTGTATGGTCTACCTGCCCATCGTACAAGCGGTCGCTTCTAAGTAGAATTTAAATATCTCAAAATACTTGTCCCTACTCAATACGAATTTGAAGCTATATACGTATTGTTTCGCCAGGCATATTCAAAATTTACTTTTTGGACTGAAGCTAAACGAAAAAAGGATTTTTCTCTTTTCAAAGAGATATGAAATGCCCTTTAAAAACTTTTAAAAAGTAAAAAATGGACGCCACGTATAACAATCCTTCCGAAAACTGATTGCGTTTGAACGCAAAAAAATTCTGATTGAACTCAAAATATTTTTTATTTGAATTCAAACAATGACTTTATTAAATGTTAAATTGAAATGTACAAAAAAGTGAAATGAATTCTGATAAAATTGCCAACCAAGTTTACTATAAATATTGTACACAAAATTGTTAAACCGTAGGAATAATATTTTTCCAATTATTTGATTTTCATTAAAAAAATCATATTACTGCCATAACATAAAATTGATATCACCATTATACAACTGTACAACGAATGAACAACACAAGTACACTGGAAATGCTGTGCGACGACTTGACGTGCACCCGAGTGGAGTTGTAACTCATCAGCGCCTAGCGACAAGCTAGTAAAGTTATGTTTCGAATCGCCATTAGTTAGCCGTTTTAGCTATTGACTACCCACCCTCGTAACGCTTCGGTCCTATAGTGACTGAATACAAAAAATTAGATGGTGACTAGATAGAAAGAAATATCTCATGGCTGTATAATATTTCTGACTTAGCTATGACCTAATTTTTTCAGCTAGTGACTGTGAACAAAAAAATATGTGGCGACTAGATTCAACAAAATTTGCGGGTTTATATACAGTAGCCTGCAAAAGTTTCGGGCCATCCTATTTTTCGTAGATATTGCATAGAAATACGATGCTACGGGAAATACAAAGAAGTGATGACACTTATAATTGGCATTGAGATGCTTGATATTAAAAAAAATGTGGTATAAACAGTAATATAACTCTTCAACAATTAATTATCCAACAGTTTTCATTTAATGATTGTGCAAAAGTATTGCGCCATATACTATTGCGTATGGAGACAAAAATAACATAACATGGTTTAGTTTTCTCTCTAGAGTCAATACTTCGTTGCCATGAACACCTTAACAGTGTTTACAGCAGCACATCGTCGGGGTATAGACGCAATTAATTGCGAGATGCGATCTTGTGGCATCTTTTCCCACTCATATTGCAAATGATCCCATAATTCCGTCTTGTTGGAGTGATTCTTTGTTCCAACGCGAACCTTGGGCTCTTGCCACAAATGTTCAATCGAATTTAAATCCGGTGACTGCGAGGGCCAGTCGAGAAGGCGCACTTTTCGGCTTTCAAGGAAATTCTTCACAAGACGCGAAGCATGTTTAGGATCATTGTCGTGTTGAAATAGTCACCCATTCGGCATATGTTCTTTGCAAATGGGAGCATATGGTCTTGCAATATATTTCGATACATTATAGCGTCCACATTGCCTTGGATTTCTATAAGCGGACCAATACCGCTATCAGAAAATGCTCCCGAAGCATTAACATTTTCACCACCGTGTTTTAGAGTTGGAATTTGATATCATACATCGTATCTGGTACCTGCTAAACGTCTTACGTACTTGCGACCATCACTTCCGAACAATTGAAATTTGGATTTGTCGAAAAAAAGAACTTTCCGCCAATTCAATACTGTCCAATGTTGATATTTTTTGGCAAAATTCAATCTAGCCTTCTTATTCTTTGTGCTAATGAGTGGTTTCTTTACACCGACGCGCCCAATCAATCCCACAGCCTTAAGACGTCGGGATACCGTACTCCGACTGATATCAGCAAGATTTTCACTGCGTAATTTTCGCGAAATTATTGCTGCAGATTTTCGCGGATCTATGACGCACTTTCTTTTAATTATTTTGTCCAAGTGTTTTGAAGTTTTTCGTGGTCTACCGCTTCGACTTTTATCACACAACGAATTTGTTGATTTATATTCCGCAATAATACGGTTTACTGTGCTTTTTCCAATAGATAGAGTATTTGCAATATCACGCGAAGTCTTTCCTTTTTTAAATAGATTTAACAGAACTTCGCGAATCTGAATTTTTGTGTGTTTCGCCATTGCGGCAGAAATAGAAATCATATTTTCATGATTCTTTATCTTTCGAACTAACACGAAAGAAAATGCGAAAGAAAGCGCAGGAGAAAACGTAAATAAACTGTGTGGCTGGATAAGGTGAGACAGCGGCCCAATATTTTTGCACACTGACCAAACGCGTTCGTCACCGTACACAAACTATACACTATACAAACAAAATAATATACCACGCTGTTATGCATATCATATCTCCCTCAAACATTTGAAATGATGGAGAGGTTCAGGCATTAAATATTTTATCGAATAACTGAGAAAAAATGGTTGGCCCGAAACTTTTGAACGTCACTGTATCTCAGATATAAAAAATAGAAAGAACCAGGAATTGCGTTCATGAATTGGAAAATAATGTCTATCTCACTGTCTGCCGCAGTGACACGGCTTACACGATTTATTTGCGTCTCGATACAATAAAATATTCGGTAAAAAGTAAAATCACCGGATAGCAGTGCTAGCGAGGTGTGTTACGCAGAGCCTTTTCGAAATTCGTCTTTCTCAAACCAATGACTCGAGAGGAATGACTTCGTGACCCGAGACGTATAAGTCTCTCACTTTACATCTTCTAGGCCTCTATGCAACACAACACACTCGTGGATCATGCACCACACACTACCACCGGGGTAGGTTCTTCTCAGAACGCCTTGTCGTCTTTTCGACACTCGATGCCCACCACTTGAACCTCCATAAACATCGCCAAGAAATTGAAAGCGCTGTTGAAAAACCCATGGCGATGCGACATACATATCTTTTCGTGTTTTTTTGTCGCACATTTACATTTTGCATATTTGTTTTTGCAACATTTACATCAGTGGACCCTTTTACGATATTCTTCGTTGTTCATTAATTACAGTTATATTTGCGCTGTAAATAAATTAATGGTTCAATTTTAAATTATCTCACACAAATACTTAGACCGTAACACGGTTTCGATCCCGGGACCTCTCGGTGATGAGTTGTGACGTCCACTGAGCCCTTTCTACTTGTTTAATTTCTGAATGTTCGTGTCGTACATACATGTTACACTACACAATGTTAGATTATTGAAAAATGGTTGGATAAACAAATGTAAATAAAATTATCGGGTCAATGATTCAATTGCGTTCGCATTGAGAGCGATAATCGCATAGAATTACATAACTTTAAATTGTATTTGTCCGATTATTTATTCCGGCTAGGGTGAACACAGTTGGCAAGTCTTGGCTAGGTCATCGCAAGATACCGACTTGAGGATTTTTGTGGCGGCTTACCTGCCACTCGTGCGCCTGGCTGATACGCCACTTAGCGGTCAAGCGACGCTAGCGCCCAGACGGCCGAGAAAACAATCTCTCGTGCCTCGCGCAACGTTCGGATCTCAATCTCGTACCTACATAGTCTAAGTTCTTCTTCGAGACGCTTCGCGCCATTACTTGTAGCACGTGCTCACGCGATACTGCGTTCTTGATCTCTGGTTGTAAATACTCGTAATAAGTGTTGTACCGGCAATAAATATATATCTCTTGTTATCATTACAACCTACTAATCATTATTCTTTGGGCCTCTTGTCCCCATAAGTGGTGACCTCGACGTGATCTCTGCGGATTACGTGTTCGGAGATTACGTGGTGTGCCACGACGTGACGCGCAAAGTGCCGGTCGTTCGTTTTCAACTTGCGAGTTAAAATAAAACTGGTGCAATGGCCACACGACACTTTCCGGCGCCAAACAAAATGCTAGACATTAGTCGTGACAGTGAGAATCACAACGCCGCGACATTAGACTATAACTTTCCGTCTCTGGCGAATGACGCCGACGTGAATACGAGTGCGTCGACACATGCCTTCGCTCATCATGCCCCGATCGTTGAGGCGATCCAGAATTGCAAACTGCCTGCATTCTGGAAAACAAACCCGGAAATGTGGGTTTTTCAAGTGGAATCCGTCTTTCAGTCTCACAGCGTACGATCTGATGCCAACAAGTACCATCTTGCTGTCAGCGCACTCACTCCAGATATACTCCTTGCAGTAAGCGACATCATCAAGGCGCCGCCGGTGACCAAACAGGTATGCAAACCTCAAAACACATCTCATCAATCGGCTCTCTGAGTCGGCAGACCGACAATTGTATAAATGTCTCGCCGAACTCGAGCTCGGTGCTAAGAAACCGTCCGAGCTCCTTCGAGAGATAAGGTTACTGGCCGGTGATCGAGCCTCGGAGGACATTCTGCGAGTTCGCTGGCTCGCCTTACTTCCACCGACACTACGGAGCCTCCTGAGGGTATTTCAAGCCTCGTCATCGTTGGAAGAGCTCGCCAAGGATGCTGACACCTTCCTCAAGAATGGACTTGGCCACACCGTGATGGCTGCATCAACGCATTCTCGACGCAGCCCTTCGCCAATCCGAGGTCACCCCTCACTGCGTGACGCTGCGACGCTCGAGCTGAGGGAAATTCGAGAGTTGCTCTCGCAGCTTATCACCCTTAACAGAAACATCCTCGCCGCTGTCAACAAGAACAACCACAGGGGCCGAGGCCGCTCAGGCACACGCTCTGCGACTCCCGCAGCTGCAAACACAGCCGCTGGTTTAAGCTTTTATCATCAGAAATACGGAGCCAACGCGCACCACTGCCAGGCGCCGTTCTCCCACTCGAACAATGCAGCCCAGAAATCGGGAAACTAAATGTGCTATCTTCTGTCCAGGCGGTAGAGGATAGCAACAACAACGTTGTACCCGCAGAGTGCCGCCTGCTCATCTACGATCGATACCTCAACCTTTAGTTTCTGATCGACTCGGGATCAATTATCTCGATTATGCCCAGACCTGGACCGTTCCGTCATGCGAAGCCCACTGATTACAAGCTGTACGCAGCGAAAAACACTGTCATCGATACCTTCGGACAACAAACGTTGAAACTCAATATTGGCTTGTGACGAGAGATCCCCTGAACATTTGTCGTCGCCAGCGGTATCACAGCGATTATCGGAGCCGATCTTCTTGTCCATTGCGAACTTCTGATCGACCTGAAGAGGCACGGCCTCGTCGATCGCGCGACGCTACTTTCAGCCGGCTGCAAATTGGCCCAAGCAGCGGTTCACATCGTCTCTAGCGTCTGTTCAACGGACGTGACTTCTTCGGCGCTGCAGTCTGCTTACAGGCAATTGCTCTGTAAATACATTGCTATTACCAAGCCAGCGCCAATATCACTACGAACAGAGAACCCAGTCGCACACCATATTGTCACTACAGGTCCACCAGTCGCCGAACGCACACGTCGTCTCACGGGTGACAAATTCCAGGCCGCAAAGGCTGACTTTGAAATGCTGCTCCATTATCGTGTCATCCGACCTTCAAGCAGCCAGTGGGCTAGTCCCATTTATATAGTGCCAAAAAAACTTGGTGGCTGGCGTTCGACTGGGGACTACAGAAAACTCAATCATCAAACCGTGCCGGATCGTTATTCAGTTCCGTACATTGAGGACATCGTCCAGCGCTGTTACGAGCGTAGTCTCTTCCTCACCTTTTGGTCTATTCGAGTTTTGGTCTATCACCTTTGGTCTAGACACCTTTTGGTCTATTCGAGTTTTGTGGAATGCCACCCGGCCTGCGCAACGCAACACAGACTTTCCAACGTCACATGGATACCATTCTGCGCAACGTCGATTTTGCAGCTTGCTTCATCGACGACCTCATCGTTTTCTCGAACAACGAGGAGGATCATTTGCAACATCTGGAGCAGGTCTTTGAGATCCTGCGCAACAACAACGTGGCAATCAAGCCAAGCAAATGTCAATTCGGCATGAGTAAAGTCACCTATCTCGGCTATTCACTCGACGCCAACTGATTTACTCCACCAGATGACAAAGTCCAAGCAATCCTCGCGCAAAACAGTGCGCCACAAGCAAAAAAGTGCGCAGATTCCTCAGGATGATAAATTATTATCGGCGCTGCGTACCTCATGGCGCCGAGACCCAAGCTCCTCTCAACGAGTTCATGAAGAACTTGAAGAAACGCGACAAGACCAAGGTCCCTTGGACTCCAGAGTCGGAACGCGCACTTGAACGGTGCAAGCAAAGCATAGCCTCTTCCACCAGAACGGCGTTCCCCTCGCCCTCGGCACCACTCGCGGTCTCCACAGACGCCTCCGGCTTCGCCATGGGCGCCTCTCTGGAGCAACTGGAGGATGGGTCCTGGAAACCACTCGGTTTCTTCTCACGGAAACTCTCCCCAGCCGAGACCAAGTACAGCATGTACGACAGGGAGCTCCTCGCAATCTTTGCGAGTATCAAATTCTTCCGGCACATCCTCGAGGGACGCGAGTTCGTTATCAAGGCCGATCATCGCACACTAGTCACCGCTTTCTCCCAAAGAATGGATGAAGCTTCGCCTCGGCAGCTACGGCAGCATGACTTCATATCACAATTCAACACCGCCATCGCCCATATCAAGGGAGAGGATAATGTGGTGGCTGATACGCTCTCTCGTATAAGCGCTGTAAATATGCCGAGCGTTCTGGATTCCGAAACCATTCGACAAGCTCAGGCAACCGACGACGAGTTAGAAGCGCTGCTACAACACTCATCACTCGTCCTGCGAGAGATCACCGTTGAAGGACATCATATCTTCTGCGACGTCTCGACGGGCGGGTTGCGGCCATATCTGCCTGCCAGTCTCCGGAAAGGTGCCTTCGATGTGGTCCACGGTCTGGCACACCCAAGCGGTCGAGTAACTGCTCGTCATCTCCGAGACAAATTTGTCTGGCTGGGAATCAAAAAGGACGCCGTTCGCTGGTCGCGAGAACGCATGCCCTGTTAGCAGTCGAAGGTGTCTCGCCACAACCGCGTCGAGCCCAAGCATATCAACGTACCGGACAATCGATTTGACCATGTGCACCTGGACCTCATCGAGCTTCCACCCGTGAAGGGTCTACGATACTGTTTGACTATAGACAGATTTCTCGATGGCCACTCGCTGTCCCACTTGCAAACATGGAGGCTGACATGTGTGCCACTGCTTTCTACACGCATTGGATTGCGCAATTCGGCATACCGCTGACTATCATAACAGACCAGGGAAGCCAGTTTGAATCCCGTCTGTTCACAGCTCTCGCTCGCATGGTGGGCGCAAACAAGATACATACGACGCTGTACCATCCTCGGCCCAACGGCATGATTGAGAGGTGGCATCGCACAGTAAAGGCTGCTCTCATGTGCAATGCTCCGACACCGTGGCCGGAACTGCTGCCATCAGTTCTCCTGGGACTCCGCACCTGTATCAAGGAGGATCTCAACGCCTCACCAGCCCAACTTCTGTATGGCACGGAGCGAAGAATTTCTGGGGAATTCTTCGTAACTGCCAATCCACCTGCTGACCCGAACTTCCTCGAAACGTTTCGGGAACACACCCGCCAGGTCCGACCAACGCCAACAGCGCACCACACTAAGCCGTGCTGCTACATCCTCAAGAATGTACCATTTAGATCCTCAAGGATGATCTTAGATTAGATCCCCCGTAATCCCGCCTTCATGAGGTCATCGACCGGGTGGACGATCGGGTGTTCAACGTGCGCATCAATAGGGCCGAGAAGGCAATTTCCGTGGATCGTCTAAAGCCGGCGTTCATCGCAAAAACGGACGTAAAAGAGGTGCCTAACCAAGTAAATCTCAGGCATCACCGTCATCGCCCGATTCATCACAGCCTGAACTTCAGGTATCTTCGGATCATCGGTCGACGACAATGGATCGACCCATCAAAACCTACGCTAAAGTCACTCAAAGGGTGTCGTTCCGTTCCTTGCCCAGTCAGGTCAGCCGCCACATCCATCCCCCCCTTGCGGGGGGGATGGATGTGGCGGCTGGTCTGCCATTCGTGCGCCCGGCTGATACACCAGTCGGCGGACAAGCGACACCAGCGCCCAGACGGCCGAGAAAATAATCTCTCGTGCCTCGCGCAACGTTCTGATCTCACTCTCGTACCTACGTAGTCTAAGTTCTTCTTCGAAACGCTTCGCACCATTACTTGTAGCACGTGCTCACGCGATACCGCGTTCTCGATCTCTGGTTGTAATACTCGCAATAAGTGTTGTACCGCCAATAAATATATATCTCCTGTTATTATTACGACCTACTAAAAATTATTCCTTGGGGCTCTTGTCCCCATATTTTTTTCATTCGCAACGCCATCTGTAACTCAAGTTGCTTAGCCAGCTATGAGCCAATCGCTCGATAAAACTACACGTAGTCACATAGTCACACTTTCCAATTTGTCACCAAGATGTGCAGGGCAGTAACTAGCCAAGGGGCGCATAGCCGCAGTAAGCTAGTGTTGGCTAGGTCATGGCAAGATGCCCAGGTGAGAATTTTTTTCTTTTGCAAACCCATTTGCCACTCAAGTTGGTTAACCGCCCATGAGTCATTCGCTCGGTGGAACCACACGTAGTCACATAACCTCACTTTGGCATTTGTGATCAAGATCGGCTGGGCAGTGGCTAGACAAGAGTTGGGTAACAAAACATCCACAATATTACTCGCTGATAGCGAGCCAACTATTGGGCAGTTCGTATGAGCTCAATTGGGCGAGCAGTTACTAGGTCGTAACAGAAACAGGCTACCACAATTTCTACTCGGGCATGGTTAAGACAAAAAGTTCGGCGAAGGATTTCGTCTTCCTAACTACTCAGCTTTCAGGTTGAAAAAACATCAATTGCCGCAATTTGTTATGAAAGTGGAAATCAAATTTATGATCTTGCAAAGTGCAGATTAACTTATTGATTTGATCCGTACTAGACCGCACGATACGTGAAATATTATTTTGCTTGCATACTTTAATATGATATATAAAAGTATAATCTTTCTTCTCTACCACACAATTATTTTTCATTACACGAAAAATATATTTTGTCGCATAGACCACGGCATCGGCAAGTTTAACGGTCGAATGACGGTGCCGTCGTCTTGCTGGTGGAAAAAGAAATATCTTGGCATTACTGCTGATCCTTATTGCTCTCTATTCGATGGTTTGTCCAAGTACAGTCGAAAAATTTTCAGTAGTGGACACAACGTAGATCTGACATGGTGACGTGAATTGTGTGGACCGATGAATACACCTATAAAACTATCAATGATATCCCGTCCGAATTACACCCGCGCAAGAGGCAGGAGATCGCATTACTTATAAACCTAGCAGTTGATACGATGTTACAATTAAAAATAACACAGCCGTCAAAGTTGTTTATGCAGGCAGTAGGAACGGAAATTTGTGTACCTTCTGGAGGTTTTTTTCTTAACCATGCACGCCAAGTCGTTGCACAGCATTTCCAGTGTATTTGGACGGTACATACGTTGTTCAGGGTGTATACAAATTGTGTCACCACTCCGGCAGGCGATTCTCCGAGTCACGTTTGGCGAAGATCACCGCCCAACATGGACCCGCGAAATTGACCTTGACCGCAAGACTCAAGGTCAAAATTTTTTATTGGCTTGAAAAATTTTACTAAATGAGGAACAAAAGTCAGAAAGGAACCATGGGTCGCAAATGAGTCCGTCACCCAGAAAATAAAAAATAAAAATTCGGAAATATGAGTTTCCCGGATCGTAGATAGGAGGAACACAACAATAGCGAGTTAAGCACCAAAATAAAGCCCTCCATCACTTAGCCAGTGGATTCTATTATTCGAAAAAAAAGAACTTCACCATTGTCCGACTCTCACCCCGAGGAGGTGGAGGACATGGTAAATGACACAACTTTTGAGGCCACTGTTGTCGCACCTTAAAAAGTCGTGTGTGTGCATGTGTATATGTGTGTGTATGTGTGTGTGCGCGCGCGTGCGTGCGTGCGTGCGTGCGTGCATGAGCGCATGTGAGATCAGGTAGCGATCAGGTTTCCGTGGTTTGTCACTCTCAGGGTATTTACCGACTCCTAACCCTCGCTGCCGTCTTTTTAATTATCGCCCGGTCGATTTTATCGCGGGCCACGACGTTGGCGGTGGCGTCGAGGGTGAAAAACCGATCCGTTTATACCGATGGCTCGTAGCTTACGGGCTTGTTCTCCAGCTTCCACATTCCGACCTCCATTACGCAGACATGCTCGCAGCCTTTCCTATAAATTGGTCTGAACTTTGGCTAAGAGTTGTCGGTTTCGTCTCAACTGGGCCATTCCATCGTCTATCTGGCGTCTCAGATCCTCTGGCGTTCTGTTCGCTTTGCCAGATCTATAAACGATGACTTTTAGCTCACCCCACAAGAAAAAATCCAAAGGATTAAGGTCTGGAGAATGTGGTGGCCATAAATGTGGCGCAGGCCGACGGCCTATCCATCGCGTTCCAAAGGCTTCGTGAATAAAAACACAAACTTGCCGACCAAGATGTGGTGGGGCGCCATCGTGCATAAAGAAAAGGCCTTGGCGAATCTGCCGCGGAACAATTTCTCGTAAGCGATGGATTAAATCGCGCTGCAGAAAAACCAAATAATTTCGACTATACAACCGCGACGGAAGATAGACCGGACTAATGATGTTGTCACCAACGATATCTGCCCAAACATTGACGCTGAATCGACCGTGGTGGCTCGTTGTATCATCGCATGAGGGTTTCTCTCAGCACAGATGCGAATATTTTGCCTATTCACAATGCCGGTGCTCGAGGAGCTCGCCTCGTCAGTGAACAGGGCGTACTCAAGAAATCGAGGGTCTCTTTGCAATGACCGAAGCATCCATTCCGGCAACAATTCCACCGAACTTGATTGTCCCCAGGGTGCAGGGCTTGGACATATTGCACACGATACGGTCGCAGGCCCTCCTCGCGAATTATGCGACCAACTGTCATATGCGCTACACCAACGCGAGCGGCTATTCGGCGTAAGCCCATGACGGGAATGGCCCATGCAAGAGCGCTCCACGCTCCTCGATCCTCCAATGGACTCGAGGACGTCCTGCTCTCCGATGTTCAGCGCCCTGGATGGCAAACCTTTCCTGGTTATTAAAACGCTCATCAAGACGTTGAAATTCACGCCGATCTGGAATTGCACCAGGCCTCAGCTGTCCCCCATGAGCACGCTGGAGCAGCTACTCTCCATAAATTTCGCGAGCTCGAACAAAATTTCCGAAAGCCTGATCAATAGCGCCAATCATAAGGCGTTGGTCTTGTCCATCTTGCAAACGACCACGATGGTGACGTCGGTAACGATTCATGGTCACACACTATACGACCAAGATAACACGACCAGACGATCAAACGACAAGGCAGCTAGACACGGCCAGACAGTAACAGACGATAATACCAAGAGAGACGACCAGACAGTTAAACAACCAAGACATTCAGACGCGATTGGACATAAAGACAGAGACACGGAAAAACAGTCAGACACAATACAACATAGAGACACGACCAAACCATTCGAATCCCCTGGCTGAGTGATGGAGGGCTTTATTTTGGTGCTAAACTCGCTATTGTTGTGTTTCTTCTTTGACCTTCATTTTTGGGGTCAAGGTCAATTTTGCGGGTCTATGTTGGGGGTGATGTTCGCCGAACGTGACTTGGAGAATCATCAGGCGGAGTGGTAACACATAATTTGTATACACCCTGTACAGTTATATAATGGTCACATCAATTTTATATGCTGTAGTAGTAATATGATTTTTTAATGAAAATAAAATATTTGTAAAAATATTATTCCTAACGTTTAACAATTTTGTTTACATCATTTCTAGTAAATCTGCTTGGCTATTTTATACAAAAATATTTCACTTTTTTTGTGGGAAGAGTTTCCGCTATTTAGTGGCTAGGATGTAGCAGCACTAGTTAATTTCATGCGACAACTAAATGCGTTTGATTTTTTATTTTGGATTATTTGTTTTCAAGCAACAATCGTTACCGCGAAGGACGTCTTTCAAACGGTGATCTCCACAAACAATTGTGTCTACTACATTATCAATATTTTGCAATACCAAAATTGCAAAAGATACTCAAAACCATACTCCTTAAAGTAAGGGAAAAAAATTAACCTGCAAACGTTCTTCCAGAAAAAAAGCGAAATTGACTGTTTTTTCTGGCCACGGGCTAGGTGTAACCCGGTAAGAATAATGTTGCATTATACTCAACTATACTTGCGTCTAGGCATTACGTCTTCATAGTAAATAAAATATGGTGCATTGAAATAGGAATGTTTTTAAAATATTAATAATTGGTTTAAAAAAAAAAGTCTCTCCGGCGGGGAATCGAACCTTTTTTTTTTTTTTTTAAGTAAGTGTTGTTTTTATTCCATGTGTTCTTCGGGTATCTATACATTGGTGGTTAAAACAATCTAAACAAAAAAAACCAGTCTTATACTATGGTTTACATCTAGCACATGTGCGGCCCGTTGCTTGCGGACGTCTCGCATGTGGTCGTGTTGTATTATTTTCCTTATTCATCAATTACTGTTTATTTATTTATATTTTGGCGAGATTTGTGTGCCGACGTGTTAGTTTTTTTTTTAATTTAGTTAAGATACAGGAAAAAAAATGTTAATGCGCTTTTAGTGAGTGTTAATAAAAACCTGTAGTCGTTATTTGCTTTTTGTTACTTATATCTAATTGGAATATTTACATGTGTGTCTTTTTACAAGGGTGTGGTTGAGTTATCTATCTGTTATCGGCGGTTTGCGAGCACGGTGGCGTTGCGCTGTTGCTGTAGTTGTTGTTGTAACCGTTTCTGTCGTTTCCGTCTTCGTATTTCGTCTAGGTGTATGTCGTCGTTAGCGAGCCACCAGTAGTTGGTCGTTATTCGGGTGAAGTCGTTCGTGTCTCTGTCTGGTATCGTTTTGGAGTAGGTAGTGTTATTTGTGTCTATTTCCTCGTAGCTGGTGGGTAGTGATTTGTTTGCTTGATTTCTGCGTATATGGTATATGATTGGTACGTTGTTGCTATCTTGTATAATTCCTTTTTTGTCGAAGTGTGTGAAGGACTGCGGTGTAATATACCCTGAGATGGCTTGTTGTGTTCTATTTATATTGGGTGGTTCTGCTAAGGCCTTGATTATGGTGTTGTTGCTGTCTGGGAGTTTATTATAATAATCTCTTGTGAGTTTTATGATAAAGTTGTCGATTCGTGGTGTTTCTGCCATTTGATAGAGCGTTTTGTTACTAACCATGTGGGTTGGATTGTCAGTGTATCGGTAGACGTGAAGTGCGGCTCGGAGACGAATCGAACCCCGGTCTCCCGCGTGACAGGCGGGGATACTTACCACTATACTACCGAAGATGTTGAGATATCTCCAACGAATTAGTCGTCATGAGGTCGTGAAGGTTAAGGTTACCTTCACAACCATATTCATAAGTGAATGTATACTTCAAATCGATAAGTCTCCATGCAACACATATTACTTTTCGCTGTTTTGTACACGCAACATACATTTTAAGCATCTTCTAATTACATTCAGAAGCATTTCATTCTACGTTTTTTCTCCTTAGAACCCTAGTATTTCGGCACTTTGCAATATTCGCGTTCTGTACTCTGGTTTGATAATTGCATAAACTTAGTTATATTTGACTATTCTATACAACATTTAACATATCGATGTCTAAGTTAGTTAGTCCACGGATATGTTCTCGAGAATTCTTTCTATATGGTGTTCCTGCCCATCGTACAAGCGGTCGCTTCGACTTCATTACTCCACAAACTTTTATGCGCATCCATTAGGGCTTATACTTAGATAACATGTTTGAATAATTTCAAGATATGGGAAATTGTTTTACGGCTAGATTCCGTGAGTTCTGTTCACTCAAGTGCTGTCTTGGGGACATGGTCTAGCACTACATACTTGTTTCCGCTATTAGCCCAAAGATTTACGTGCGAGGTTCGTCATCGTACCTTATAGTCGACTTGTGGCGGCAAATTTTAACTGTGGGTAACTGAGGGAAGATTTTCCGCTCTTTAGTGGCTAGAATGTAACAGCACTACATAATTTCATGCAAAAAGTAAATACGTTTTTTGTTTATTTTGCATTATTTGTTTTCGAGTAGCAATCGTCACCGCGAAGGACATCTTTCAAACAGTGATCTCCACAATCAATTGTGTCTACCACATTATCAATATTTTGCAATACCAAAATTGCAAAAGATACTCAAAACCATACTCCTTAAAGTAAGGGGAAAAAATTAACAACCCGCAAACGTTCTTCCAGAAAAAAAGCGAAATTGACTGTTTTTTCTGGCCACGGGCTAGGTGTAACCCGGTAAGAATAAAGTTGCATTATACCCAACTAGACTTCATTGCGTCTAGGCATTACGTCTTCATAGTAAATAAAAGATGGTGCATTGAAATAGGAATGTTTTTATAAATATAAATAATTGGTTTAAAGAAAAAAAAATCTCTCCGGCGGGGAATCGAACCCCGGTCTCCCGCGTGACAGGCGGGGATACTTACCACTATACTACCGAAGATGTTGAGATATCTCCAACGAATTAGTCGTCATGAGGTCGTAAAGGTTAAGGTTACCTTCACAACCATATTCATAAGTGAATGTATACTTCAAATCAGATAAGTCTCCATGTAACACATATTACTTTTCGCTCCTTTGTACACGCAACATACATTCTAAGCATCTTCTAATTACATTCAGAAGCATTTCATTCTACGTTTTTTCTCCTTAGAATGCTAGTATTTCAGCACTTTGCAATATTCGCGTTCTGTACTCTGGTTTGATAATTGCATAAACTTAGTTATATTTGACTATTCTATAAAACATTCAACAAATCGATGTGTAAGTTAGTTAGTCCACCGATATGTTTTCGAGAATTCTTTCTATATGGTGTACCTGCCCATCATACAAGCGGTCGCTTCGACTTCATTACTCCAAGAACGTTTATGCGCATTCTTTAGGGCTTATACTTAGATAACATTTTTAAATGATTTACAAGATATGGGAAATTGGTGTACGGCTAGATTCCGTGTGTTCTGTTCGCTCAAATGCTGCCTTGGGGACATGGTCTAGCACTACATACTTGTTTCTGCTATTAGTATAAAGATTTACGTGCGTGTTTCGTCATTGTACCTTATAGTCGACTTGTGGCGGCAAATTTCAACTGTGGATAATCGAGGGAAGATTTTCCGCTCTTTAGTGGCTAGGATGTAACAGCACTACATAATTTCATGCAAAAAGCAAATACGTTTTTTTTTTTCAATTTTGGATGATGTTCTTTCGAGCAGCAATCGTCAGCGCGAAGGACGTTTTTTTAACAGTGATCTGCAGGAATCATTGTATCTACCACATTATCAATACCTTGCAGTGCCGAAAATGTAATATATACTTAAAACCATAGCCTTTCAAGTAAGAAAACAAAACTGATAACCTGCAAACTTTTTCTGTGAAAAAAACCACGAAACTTGCATTTTTTTCCGACCATGGGCTAGGTATAAACCCGTTAAGAATAAAGCTGTATTATACTCAACTAAACTTCATTCTGTCTAGAATAAAGTCTTCATAGTGAATAACAGTTGGTGAATCGGAATATAAATGTTAAAGAAATAATAATAATAATTGCTTGAAGAAAAAAAATCTCCGGCGGGGAATCGAACTTTTTTTTTCTTATTTTTAATAAGTGTTGTTTTTGTTTATTATGCTCTTTGGGTATTGTTACATTGTTGGTTAAAAACAATTTAAACAAGAAAAAAACCAGTCTTATTCTAGGGATTGCGTATTTTCACATGTTTGGCCCGTTGTTTGCGGGCATCTCACATGTGTTCGTGTTATCTTATATTGCTTATTGCTACTATTACAGTTTGTTTTTTTTTCGTTTTTTTTTTGGCAGGATTTGTATGCCGGCGTGTTCGCTTGTTGTAGATAACAGAAAAAAATAATCGTGTGCTTGACAGAGAAAAAAGAAAAACCTGTTGTCTGTGTTTGCCTTGAGTATTCTTATAACTATTAGTAGCATTTACATATATACATATATACAAGCGTGTGGTTAGGTTAGTTGTCGTTTATCGGCGGTTTCCGTTAACGGGGCCGTGGCGCTGTTGCTGTTGTTGTAATTGTGTCGTTTTCGTCTTGGAATTTCGTCTAGATGCGTGTCGTCACATACGAGCCACCAATATTTGGCTGTTATTCTTGCGAAATCGTTGGTGTCTCTGCCTGGGATAGTTTTGGAGTAGGCAGTATTGTTTGCGGCTAATTCTTCGTAGCTGGTTGGGAGCGATTTATTTGCTTGGTTTCGTCGGATGTGGTATATGATGGGTATATTGTTCCTGTCTTGAATGATTCCTTTTTTGTCAAAGTGGGTGAAGGATTGTGGAGTTTTGTATCCGGAGGTGGCTTGCTGTGTTCTGTGTATGTTGGATGGTTCGGCTAAGGCCTTGATTATTGCGATGTCGCTGTCTGGGAGTTTGTTGCAGTACTCTCTTGTCAGTTTTATAATGAAATTGTCATTCGTGATCTTGCTGCAATTTGGTATAGCGTTCTGTTGCTAATCATGTGGGTTGGGTTGTCGGTATATCGATAGAAGTGTAGGGCAACTCTAAGACATCTGCTCTCGAATTTCCTGAGCATAACACTGGCGGAGGTGTTCCACCATATGGGGGTGCCGTGCGTGACTAATGGTCTTATTAGAAGGAGATGGCAGATTATTTTGGCTCTGTGGTCTAGTTTTTTTTTGCAGAAGAACAGTCCGCAGTCGCTTCCTAGCCTTTGTTGGCTTTGCTGAGTTGGTGGAGTATATGCTCGTTTAATCGCAGTAGGTAGTCGAGTTGCACGCCTAAGTATTTAACTATTGTTTTGTGCGGGATGCCTGTGCCGCTTATTTTGGTGCTGAAGTTTTTGATATTTTCTCTTTTTTTTGCTGCCTATGTATCTTAGTGGCTTGTGGAATAGTATTGTTTCACATTTTGTTGGGCTTATTCGGAGGTTTCAGAGGAGGTAATAAGCGTTTATTTCGTTCGCTGCTTGTTGTAACTTATTTCGTATGTATTCAGGGCCGCTGTCTTCTACGTATAGGAAGAGGTCGTCAGCAGAAGCTAGTGAGTGCGTGTCGGTGTGGGGTGCATTGTGCAAGTGGGTGCATTCTATGGGTTGTGCATTCTATGGGTGAAAATATTGAAGAGGATAGGTGAGTTTACTGTTCCTTGAGCTAGTCGTTCGGTAATTTTAAAAGTCTTGGTGGAGAGATTTTTAAGCAAGTGGATTAGTCCGTCTAGCCATACGGAGTCGAAAGCTTTTTCAATGGCGATGAGACAAGTTCCAAACATGTGATTCGCGTCGAGTTGCGTGTTTATGTCGCTGGTCAGTTTGTTTATGGCGTGCGTCGTTGAGTGGTTGTGTCGGAAGCTAAATGCTGGTCGGGAATTATGTTGTTCTCGTCTGTATGGCGCGTTATGGCGTTATTGATAATTATCTCGTATACTTTGCTGATCTTGGGTGTTAGCGAGATAGGTCTGTAGTTGGCCGGGCCGTGGAGGCGGGGAATCGAACTCCGGTCTCCCGCGTGACAGGCGGGGATACTTACCACTATACTACCGAAGATGTTAAGATCAAAAACGAATTAGGTACCATATGGTTGTGATGGTCTTATGAATGGATACTTTAAATCAGTGTCTCCATGTAACACACATTACTATTCGCTTCTTGGTACACTGAACATACATTCTGAGCATCTCTTATTTCCATTCAGAGGCCTTTAATTCTACGTTCTTTCCCACGCTACTGTTTCGGCACTTTGTAATATTCGCAGTCTGTATACTGGTTTGATAAAAAACTTAGTTATATTTGATTGTTTTATAAAATATTTAATATATCACCACACGGAATACACAATAATGTTTATAATAGCAAAAATGAATAAAATTGAAAAAAAAAAAAAGAAATATTGCATCGGCCGGGAATCGAACCTTTTTTTAAAATAAGTGTTTTTATTTTGTCTTCATACGTATACATACATGTTATAGCTAAAAACAATCTAAACAAGAAAAAGCCAACCTGGGTCTGGCATAATGCAGTTACATGCCCCACATTTGGCCCGTTGTTGGCGGGCATCTCACGTGTGATCGGAATATTTTATTGTTTGGTATGCGGGATTTCGCATTTTGTTTGTGGCGTGACTTGAGTGCCTACGTGGTATGTTATATTTTGTAAACAGGAAAAAGAAATATATGCTTGGTGAAGAGAGAAAGAAAACCTGTTTGTCTGTTGCTGCTTTTCGTATACTTACATTTACTGGGTTATTTTACAAGGATTATGTACATATATAAAGGGGGGGGGGGGAGGGGCACTAATATGGTTGGCAATATCAGCGGCCTATGTTCGCGGGTCCGTTACGTTGCTGTTGTTGCTGCAATTGTTTGTGGTGTTTACGTCTTGGGGTTTCGTCTATGTGGATGTTGACGTTTGCGAGCCACCAGTAGTTCTCCGGAACTCTCGTGAAGTCGTTTACGTCTCTGTTTGGGATGGTTTTGGAGTAGACGGTATTATGTTTATCTATTTCATTGTGGCTGATTGGGAGCGATTTATTTGCTTGATTGCATCTGATATGGTAGATGATGGGAATATTGTTGCTGTCTTGGATTATTCCGTTCTTATCGAAATGTGTGAAGGATTGTGGTGTTATATATCCGGAGGTAGCTTGTCGGGTTCTGTTAATGTTGGGTGGTTCGGCCAAAGCCGAATAGTAGCCGTTATAGTAGTCTCTTGTTAGCTTTATTATAAAATTGTCTATTCTCGGTTTTTTTTTATCTGGCATAGAATTCTGTTGCTTGTCATGTGTGTCGGGTCATCTGTGTATCTGTAGATATGTAGGGCTGCTCGGAGGCATCTTCTCTCAAACTTTCTTAGTTTTTCCATATTACTAGCTGACGTGTTCCACTATATGGGGGTAGCGTAGGTGACTATTGGCCTAATTAAAAGGAGGTAACATATTTTAGCTCGATGGTCTAGTTTTTTAAAGAAGAATAGCCTGCAGTTTGCCTTCCAGGCCTTGTTGGCTTTACTTAGTTGGTGGTTTACGTGATCGTTTAGTTATAGTAAGTAGTCTAGTTGTAGTCCCAGATATTTTACTTTTGTCTTGTGTGGTAATTCTGTGTTGTTGATTTTAATACAAAAACTGTTGATCCTGTCTCTTTTTTATCTGCTTATAAATTTGAGCGGTTTGTGAAATATTATTGTTTCGCACTTGGCCGGGCTTATTCGGAGATTCCAGAGGAGGTAGTAGTTGTTTATCTCATTTGCTGCTTGCTGTAGTTTGTTTTGAATGTTGTCTGGGTCGCTGTCATGTACGTAAACTATTAAATCGTCGGCAAAAGCTAGAGAGAGTGTGTCGCTATTTGGGGTGTTGTGTAGGTGTAGAACTCTGTGCGTAAAAATGTTAAAAAGCATGGGTGAGTTTACCGTTCCTTGCGCCAGTCCTTCTGTGATTCTAAACCTGTTGGCGGAGAGTTTTTTTTCCGTCTATGGTAACAACGTTTCTGTTAGCAACTATGTCCTATATGACATATATACACGAAATACACAATAATGTTAATAACAAAAATGAGTAAAATTAAAAAAAAAAAAATTGCATCGGCCGGGAATCGAACCTTTTTTTTTTTTTTTTTTTTTTTTTTTAATAAGTGTTGTTTTTATTTGTTTTACAGTTTCGTGTACATGGTATGGTTAAAAACAACCTAATTAAGAAAAAACCAATCTGTATATGATGCGCAGGGCTGTTTTCGCATGATACGGCCCATTGTTTGTGGGCATCTCACATGCGTTCGGTGTTGGTTGTTTGCTTATTTATCTTTGTTTCGGTTGGTTTTTTGGGCGTGTCTTGTTTGCCGACGGTGTGCTTGTGTTCATTATTGCAGGAAAATGATCGTTTGATAAAAAAGAAAAACCTGCTTGTTTGTTATTTTACGTGTGTCTTATGATAATGGGGTGGTTACATTTGTACTGGGGGGGGATAGCTTATGTTCGCTGTTAGTATCTATGATCGTCGTTCGCGTGGTTATTACGCTGTCGTCGCCGCTGTCGTTCTTTGTGGCGCTTTCTTCGGCGGATTTCGTCAATATGCGTGTCGTCGTTCGCGAGCCACCAGTATTTGTTAGATGCTCTGGAAAAATCGTCTATGTCTCTGTCGGGTAGGGCCTTGGAGTATGGTGTGTTTCGTTCGTCGATATCTTCGTATGTCGTTGGCAGTGATTTGTTCGCTTGGTTTCGTCTTAGATGGTAGATAATGGGTATGTTGGTGCTATTTTGTATTATTCCTTTTTTGTCAAAGTATGTGAATGCTTGTGGGGTAATGTATCCGGTGTTGGCTTGATGGGTTCTGTCTATATTTGGCGGTTCGGCTAGAGCTTTGACTATAGCGTTGTCACTGTCTGGTAGTTTGTTGTAGTAGTCCCGTGTTAGTCGTATTATAAAACTGTCGATTCTCGGTATGTTTGCTGTATTGTATAAGGTTTTATTGCTGACCATGTGTGTGCGTTCGTCGGTGTATCGGTATATGTGTAGGGCTGCTCGTAGGCACTTCCTTTCAAATTTCCTAATCCTCTCCATGATGCTGGCTGAGGTGTTCCACCATATAGGTGCGGCGTATGTGATGAGCGGTCTAATTAGTAATAGGTAGCATATGACTTTGGCTCTGTGGTCCAGTTTTTTTGCGAAAAATAGTCGGCAGTTCGTCTTCCAGGCCTTGTTGGCTTTGTTGAGTTGGTATAGTATGTGTTCATTAAGTCGCAGCAGATAGTCGAGTTGTACTCCTAAATATTTCACTGTTTTTTTGTGGGGTATTGTGGTGTTGTCGATTTTAATACTAAAGTTTTTGATGTGGTCTCTTTTTTTTGCGCCTAGAAACCTTAGTGGTTTGTGGAAGAGGATGGTTTCGCATTTTGTTGGACTGATGCGGAGGTTCCAGTGGAGGTAGTAGTTGTTTATCTCATTTGCTGCTTGCTGTAGTTTGTTTTGAATGTTGTCTGGGTCGCTGTCATGTACGTAAACTATTAAATCGTCGGCAAAAGCTAGAGAGAGTGTGTCGCTATTTGGGGTGTTGTGTAGGTGTAGAACTCTGTGCGTAAAAATGTTAAAAAGCATGGGTGAGTTTACCGTTCCTTGCGCCAGTCCTTCTGTGATTCTAAACCTCTTGGCGGAGAGTTTTTTTTCCGTCTATGGTAACAACGTTTCTGTTAGCAACTATGTCTTATATGACATATATACACGGAATACACAATAATGTTAATAACAAAAATGAGTAAAATAAAAAAAAAAATGCATCGGCCGGGAATCGAACCCGGGCCGCCCGCGTGGCAGGCGAGCATTCTACCACTGAACCACCGATGCTTATATCAGAACGTCGTATATTGCGCGCTCACATTGCAATAATGCAAACCACTTGGCTTTCGCTGTTGCCGTGAGTCGCTCTCCCTTTGTATCGTTTCCTCTAGAATTACTATTTTTCTCTAATATCACTATCTACAATAACATTTGTTCAATGTTTTAAAGGTTATGCACAGTGTAAGAAACGCCATATGTGAGGATAGCAGAATATAATATTTGTTGAAGTACTGTGGTATCAAATCGCGTAGACAACATTTGTTCGATGTTTTAAAGGTTATGAACAGTATAAGAAACGCCATATATGAGGATAGCAGAATATAATATTTGTTGAAGTACTATGGCATAAAATCGCGTAGCCTCCCATACGCTAGTGTGTTTTTCTTTATGAAGCACGTATGAGTAGAAATTAGACGATGTTTCGGGTTTGGAAGTCTCTCGAGAACTGATCGTTGCCTTGATGGTCGAAACGTCGATCCCTTGGTGAGCCATGGCGCTCACCAGCCCCTTTGTACTGCTCGCGTAAGCAGTCATCGTCTTCGTATAAACACATCGGGTGACTGTCATCCGAACTGAGATGTTGATAATCACATCTGCATCGTTAACGAGAGCGTCGAAAGAAACCGTCGCTTTTAACAGTAAGTTTTTCGATCGTATAAGTATAGTTTTGAACGGCGAAAATCAACGGCAAAAAATGTTGCATTGGCCGGGAATCGAACCTTTTTTTTTACTAAGTGTTGCTTTCATTTGTTTTCCAGTTTTGTTGTACATAATAAGGTTAAAAACAATCTAATCAAGAAAAAATCAGTCTGCATATTTTGCTTAGAGCTATTTTTGTATGTTGCAGCCCATTATTTTTGGGCATCTTACGTGCGTTCAATATTGGTTATTTGGTTGTTTATGTTTGTTTCGGTTGATTTGAGGCGTGTCTTGCTTGCCGACGGTGTAATATTGTTTCTATTAGCAGGAAATTAGTCGCTTGATAAAAAAGAAGAAAAACCTGCTTGTCAGTAGTTTTGAACGTGGCTTATACTAATGGGGTATTTACATATTTACATTTGTACAGGGGGGGGGGAGCAGCTTAAGTTCGCTATTATTATCTATGACCAACGTTCGCGTGGTTGTTACGCTGTTGTCGCTGTTGCTGCTCTTCATGGCGTTTTCTTGTGCGGATTTCTTAAATATGCGCATCGTCGTTCGCGAGCCACCAGAATCTTTTGGACGCTTTGGAGAAATCGTCGATGACTCTGTTGGGCAGGGCCTTGGAATATGGTGTGTTACGTTCGGTAATTTCTTCGTTTGTCGTTGGAAGCGATTTGTTTGCTTGGTTTCGTCTTATATGATATATGATGGGTATAATGGTGCTGGTTTGTATTATTCCTCTTTTGTCAACATATGTGAATGATTGTGGCGTAATATATCCGGAGTTGGCTTGGTGGGTTCTGTCTCTATTAGGTGGTTTGGCTAGGGCGTTGATATTTTGTTGTCACTGCCTGGTAATTTGTTGTAGTAGTCCCGTGTTTGGTATAGGGTTTTATTGCTGACCCTGTGTGTGTGTTCGTCTGTGTATCGATATATATGTAGTGCTGCTCGCAGGCACCTTCTTTCGAATTTCCTAATTCTCTCCATGAGACTGGCTGAGGTGTTCCATCATATGGGTCAGGCGTATATGATGAGGGGTATAATAAATAGTAGATAGCGTATTACCTTGGCTCTGTGGTCTAGTTTTTTTGCGAAGAATAATCGGCAGTACGCCTTCCAGGCCTTGTTTGCTTTGTTACGTTGATAGTGTATATGTTCGTTAAGTCGTAGTAGATAGTCGAGCTGTACTCCTAAGTATTTTACTGTTGTTTTGTGGGGTATTGCGGTATCGCTGTTTTTGATATGGTCTCTTTTTCTTGTGCCTGGGAATCTGAGTTGTTTGTGAAAGAGGATGGTTTCGCATTTTGTTGGGCTAATGCGGAGGTTCCAGTGGAGATAGTGGGTATTTATTTCATTAGCTGCTAGCTGTAGTTTGCTTTGTATATAGACAGGGTCGTTATTTGTTACATAAACTATTTGGTCGTCTGCAAAGGCTAATGTGTGGGTGTCGCTATAGGGTGTGCTGTGGGTGTGCAGGATTCTGTGGGTGAAAATGTTAAATAATATGGGTGAATTGACGGTCCCTTGAGCTAGTCCTTCGATTATTGAGAAGGTTTTCGTGGAGAGATTTTTTCCGTCAGTGGTGACAAAGTTTAGTCCAGTTATCATGTCCCATGTGGTGCATAGGAGCGGTTTGGGGAACTTGGTGCTTTTTAATATGTATATTAGTCCGTCTAGCCATATGGAGTCGAAAGCCTTTTCGATGTCGTTAAGGTAGGCTCCTACCATGTGGCTGGTGTCCAGTTGCGTGTTAATGTTGCTAGTCAGTTTGTTTATTGCATATGACGTCGAGTGTTTGTGTCTGAAGCCAAATTGTTGATCCAGGATTATTTTATTTTCTTCCGTGTGTCTGACTATGGAGTTGTTGATTATTTCGTACACCTTGCTCATGTTTGGTGTTAGTGAAATGAGTCTGTATTTTGAGGGGTCGTGGAGGTCTTTACCTTTTTTCCTATAGGGATGATTTTTCCCGTTTCCCATGCGGGTGGGAAGTAGCTGAGGTTGAGCGCGTTGTTAAAGATTATTGTGTAATCATTAATGATGTATGTGGGGAGTTTTCGGAGAGTTGTCGATGGGATATGGTCTATGCCTGTTGAAGTTTTGTTGGGGAGGCTTTTGAATACTTTGCCAAGCTTGTACTTGCTGTGGAGGTATATTGGTAGGTCTTCTAGTCCATTGTTGGGTCTGTCTGCTTTATTATTGTGTTAAATTGCGTTATGGAAGAGTGTGTTGTTCTGTAGTTTTCAACCTCTAGTTTCATAGTCCTTATTACGTTGTCTACTTCGGTTTTGGTCTGCATGTTGTCGTTTGTGTGGCGGAGAATTTATTTTTCCGTAGATCATGCCCATCAAGTTCAGTTTGTCTTGTATGTTGGTGATTGTGTATGTGTTGTAGCTGTATGGGCCTCAGCAATGTTGAGTTCGCTTCTACTTATTGTGTGGAGGTCGTTTGTTTTGACGTGTAGTTCTTTAATTTGGAGTGGTTGTTTCGGGCGGAAATAATGGTTTATTTTTGGAAAGAATTTTCTGGATTTCGAAAGTCTATTTTGCTGTGTTGTTTTTCCCAGTATTTAGTGTATGTCTTTTTAAATTCTGGTTTAAGTTTGTTATTCACGTTACTGATAATCTCTTTGGCGGTTACAACGACTGGGTGGTGGTTGGGGTAGCTTTGGCGTTTGAGTTTGTAGATTAACATTACTTTGGATTTTTGTGACTGTGCGTGTATGATTTTGTTGTTTACGTAGTTTAGTGTGTTGTTGGTTTGCTTGTGGTAGTGTAACGTGATTTTTTAAGATACGTCACATAAATGCTACCGATGCCCGGGTTGCGAACCATCCGTTTGTGTTAGGGGTCTTTTCTGTAGAATGTTTGTCTTGTTACGTTCGAGGTTTTGGGTTGTGTTTTCGTTTTGGTTAGGTTGGCGTGCGGAACTCGGTCGAGCGGCGTGTGGCTCAACGTACTGAGCAATCCTGACCGAGGGATGCACCCAGTGAGGCGTCTCGGGGAATCGGTGCACGCCCGGCTGAAACGCCGGCGCCCCACCGTAGTGGTGCATCGTGCTGGAGAGCGGGCCTTTTGGGTTACGGGCGACGGCTGGAGATCTCCGCGCCGCGCTTCTGGAGAGAAGCTTTGCCCGCTTTCGCTTGGTGACCCGGGTGACCCTGATGATGAGAAAAAGTCCTGATTTGTTACCGTTCCGTTTTCGGGGTAACTCGGGCAGAAAATATAGATTCCGAAAGAAATATTCTATCAGAATATTCCAGCTCCCGAAATAATAGTTCAGCTCTCGATATTACAAGATAAAGTTCTCGCTTCGACCGGCGATTTCGCATGGTCCGATGCCGCGAGCATTTTGACATTTTTTTTGTCAACGCGCTCTGTCTCGTTCTCACATAATCCCTTGCTAGCCGGCTTAGGTCGCGCGAGGTACAGAGTTGCTAACGAATCTTCGCGTGAGACGGTTGTCCCTCAAATCGCGATCGCTCTCGATTTTTAGGATATCGTAAGAGTTGTCGATCAGACGTCGAGCCACGAGCTTCGCGATAGAGGGACGTGTCTTGTCTCTCTCGCGCCCGTGACGTCGCGCTCTCGTTCTCGCGTTAGAGGCACGTCGTCGTGCTCTCTCGTTCCCGTTCGTGTGACGTTTCCGCGTGCAGTTCGCGTTCGCGTTGCGTTTCGTTGACGTGAAAAGTTCTCGGGTGGATAATTCACCCGCTCCCGCACTATAAAAAAAAACATTGTTTTATTTTATTAGTGACGTTTCCGTTGTCGCGTAAGTGACAGATACCGTTAAAGGTTAATCTCCTCCCCGGTGAATGCCGACCCCTCTACCATATCCCACAGCGTGAGCGGCCGTGCTTTACCGCAACCGTTCTTTCCCGTGTGAGTGCATCCAGTTTAGTCCGGTTGGACGATTCTGGCGATTAAAAATCAAGGAGAGCTCCAGACTCCGTTTGGTGGGTCGGGTTGGATCCCCCCGACCCCAGTTTAGTTCGGTTGAGACGTCCGGCGAAACAAATTCTCTGGCGCCGCGGGTACTGCGGATGCACGTGCACGGGAGGGACGGCCGAAGGTGACGGATTTCTCGCACCAGATCCCAGATTGAGTTCCTTTTTTCGTGGTTAGAGAAAAATATCTCCGTCACAGTAGGTACTGTCTCTTATATTGTTTTTCGTAGGGTTGTGTTGATTGTTTCGATAGCGGCGTCCGTCTCGTCGGTTGTTAGTTTTCTGTCAGCTGGGATGGTGGCGGCGTAGTTTAGTCTCAGTTGTCTGTAAAACTTTCTCCACTTCGTTTTTTTTGTATAGGTAGGCTGGTTTTGGGTCGTCTTCGTTCTGTGTGGCATAGGGTTCGTTGGGGACGGTTGCGTTAAGTATGATAGCGTCGTAGTCGCTAGGGTAGTCTACTACTGGTAGCTTGTGTTCGTCGACGAGATTGGTTATTACTATTCTTCAGTCAGCGGTGCAGAAGTCGAGATACGAATTGTAACATGGGAGTGTGGGGGCCGAGGGGGGGTATATTGCGGCTTTGTATATGTGGGATTGCTCTAGTTCCCAGTTTTTTAGGAGGTGGCCTTTATAGCTGCTAGCATTGTCTCCCCCGTCGATATGTCGAGCGTTCAGGTCTGCGGGGAATCGAACCGCGTCTCCCGCGTGACAGGTAGATACTTACCACTATACTACCGAAGACGTTGAGATATCTCCAATGAATTAGTCGCCATGAGGTCGTGAAGGTTAAGACCTTCACAACCATATTCATAAGTGAACGTATACTTCAAATCGATAAGTCTCCATGTAACACATATTACAATTCGCTCCTTTGCACACGCAACATACATTCTAAGCATGTTTTATTTACGTTCAGAGGCATTAAATTCTACGTTTTTTCCCCTTAGAACGCTAGTATTTCGGCATTTTGCAATATTCGCGTTCTGTACTCTGGTTTGATAATTGCATAAACTTAGTTATATTTGATTATTCTATTAAACATTTAACATATCGATGTCTAATCGATGTTAGTTAGTCTACAGGTATCTTCTCGAGAATTCTTTCTATATGGTGTACCTGCCCATCGTACAAGCGGTCGCTTCGACTTCATTACTCCACGAATGTTTAAGCGCATCCTTTAGGGCTTATACTGAGATGAAATTTTTGAATGATTTCAAGACATGAGAAATTGTTGTACGGCTAGATTCCGTGTGTTCTGTTTGCTCAAGTGCTGTCTTGGGGACATGGTCTAGCACTATATACTTTTTTCCGTTATTGGTATAAAGATTTACGTGCGTGTTTCGTCATTGTACCTTATAATCGACTTGTGGCGGCAAATTTTAGCCGTGGGTAACAGAGGGAAGATTTTCCGCTCTTTAGTGGCTAGGACGTAACAGCACTACATAATTTCATGCAAAAATACGTTTTATTTTTTATTTTGGATGATCTGCTTTTGAGCAGCATTCGTTACCACGAAGGACGTTTTTCAAACAGTGGTCTGCACGAACCACTGTATCTACCACATTATTAATATCTTGCAGTGCCAAAATTGTAATATATACTTGCGACCATAGCCTTTAAATTAAGGAAATAAAATTGACAACCTGCAAACTTTTTCTCTGAAAAAAAATCACGAAACTGGCAGTTTTTTCCGACCATGGGCTAGGTATAAACCCGTTAAGAATAGAGCTGTATTATACTCAACTAGACTTCATTCCTTCAAGAATAACGTCTTCATAGTGAATAACAGTTGGTGAATCGGAATATAAATGTTAAAGAAATAATAATAATAATTGATTTGAAGAAAAAAAAAGTCTCTGCGACGGGGAATCGAAACTTTTTTTTTTTAGTGAGTGTTGTTTTTATTTCTTATGCTCTTCAGGGTATCTTTAAATTGATGGTTAAAAACAATCTAAACAAGAAAAAAAACCAGTCTTAGTCTAGAGTTTGCGTCTTCTCACATGTTTGGCCCGTTGCTTGCGGATGTCTCACATGGGTTCGTTATCTTGTTTTGCTTATTGCTACTATTACATATTATTTATTTATATTTTTTGGCGAAACTTATATGCCGACGTGTTAGCTTATTCTAAGATACAGGAAAAAATGTTAGTGCGCTTGTAGAGAGAAAACATAAAAAACTGTAGTCTGTGTTTGCCTTAAGTTACTTATAACTAATTGAAATATTTACATGTATATCTATATACAGGGTTACATATCGGTTATCGACGGTTTGCGAGAAGGATGACGTTGCGCTGTTGTTGCTGTGACCGTTTGTGTCGTTTTCGTCTTCGAATTTCGTCTAAGTGCGTGTCGTCATTAGCGAGCCACTAGTATTGGCACCAGTTGGCTGTTATTCTGGCGAATTCGTCCTTGTCTCTGTCTCGGATGATTTTGGAGTAGGCAGTGTTATTCGCGTCTATTTCTTCGTAGCTGGTTGGGGGCGATTTATTTGCTTGGTTTCGACGTATATGGTATATGATCGGTATGTTATTACTGTCTTGAATGATTCCTTTTTTGTCGAAGTGGGTAAAGGATTGTGGAGTAATGTACCTAGAGGTGGCTTGTTGTTTTCTGTCTATGTTAGGTAGTTCGGCCGAGGCCTTAATTATGGCGTTGTTGCTGTCTGGGAGTTTGTTGTAGTAGTCTCTTGTCATTTTTATGATAAAATTGTCTATTCGTGGTGCTTCTGCGATTTGGTATAGCGTTCTGTTACTAACCATGTTGGATGGGTTATCAGTATATCGGTAGATGGGTAGGGCAGCTCGGAGGCATCTTCTCTCGAATTTCCTGAGCTTTTCCATAGTACTAGCGGAGGTGTTCCACCATAGGGGGGTAGCGTATGTGACTAATGCGGGGAATCAAACCCCGGTTTCCCGCGTGACAGGCGGGGATACTTACCACTATACTACCGAAGATGTTGTGATACCGAAAACGAATTAGGTGCTATATGGATGTGATGGTCTTATGAATGTATACTTTAAATCAATAAGTCTCCATGTAACACACATTGCTACTCGCTTCTTTGTACACGCAACATATTACATTCTAAGCATCTCTTATTTACATTCAGAGGCATTTAATTCTGCCTTCTTTCCCCTTACCACGCTACTGTTTCGGCACTTCGCAATATTCGCACTCTGTATACTGGTTTGATAATTTAAAAAACTCAGTTATATTTAATTGTTTTATAAAATATTTAACATGTCACACCGAATACACAATAATGTTAATAACAATAATGAGTAAAAGAAAAAAAAAGAAATATTGCATCGGCCGGGAATCGAATCTTTTTTTTTTTAATAAGTGTTGTTTTATCTTCATACGTATACCTCTTTTTTTCTTTAATAATCTTTTTTTTTTAATAAGTGTTATTTTGTCTTCATACGTATACATACATGTTATAGCTAAAAACAATCTAAACAAGAAAAAGCCAACCTGAGTCTGGCGTAATGCAGTTACATGCCCCACGTTTGGCCCGTTGTTGGCGGGCATCTCACGTGTGATCGGTATAATTTATTGTTTGATATGCGGGATTTCGTGTTTTGTTTGTGGCGTGAATTGAGTGCCTACGTGGTATGATATATTTTATAAACAGGAAAAAGAAATATATGCTTGGTGCTTAGACTAAAGACTAAAGTGCTAAATAAAGACTTATGCTGATGGGGTATTTACATTTTTACATTTGTAGGGGGGGGGGGGGGTAGCTTAGGTGCGCTGTCTATAACCAACGTTCGCGTGGTTATTACGCTGTTGTCGCCGTTGTTGTTCTTTGTGGTGTTTTCTTCTGCGGATTTCATCGACATGCGTATCGTCGTTCGCGAGCCACCAGTATTTGTTAGATGCTCTGGAGAAATCGTCGATGTCTCTGTCGGGTAGGGCCTTAGTGTATGGTGTGTTTCGTTCGTCGATGTCTTCGTATGCCGTTGGCAGTGATTTGTTCGCTTGGTTTCGTCTTAGATGGTAAATAATGGGTATGTTGGTGCTGTTTTGTACTATTCCTTTTTTTGTCGAAGTATGTGAATGTTTGTGACGTGATGTATCCGGAGTTGGCTTGGTAGGTTCTGTCTATATTAGATGGTTCGGCTAGGGTTTTGATTATAGCATTGTCACTGTCTGGTAATTTGTTGTAGTAGTTCCGTGTTAGTCGTATTATAAAGTTATCAATTCTCGGTATGTTTACTGTTTTGTATAGGATTTTATTGCTCACCATGTGTGTGCGTTCGTCTGTGTATCGGTATATGTGTAGCGCTGCTCTTAGGCACCTCCTTTCAACTTTCCTGATCCTTTCCATGATGCTGGCATTCCGCCATATAGGTGCTGCGTATGTGATGAGTGGTCTTATTAATAATAGGTAGCATATGATCTTGGCTCTGTGGTCCAGTTTTTTTGTGAAAATTAGTCGGCAGTTCGCCTTCCAGGCCTTGTTTGCTTTGCTGAGTTGATATTGTATGTGCTCATTAAGTCGTAGCAGATAGTCAAGTTGTACTCCTAAGTGTTTCACTGTTTTTTTTTGGGGTATTGTGGTGTTGTTGATTTTAATGCTGAAGATTTTAATGTGGTCTTTTTTTTTTGTGCCTAGAAATCTTAGCGGTTTGTGGAAGAGGATGGTTTCGCATTTTGTTGGACTGATGCGGAGGTTCCAGTGGAGGTAGTGACTATTTATTTCATTAGCTGCTAGCTGTAGTTTGTTTTGTATATATAGGGGGTCGCTGTTTGTTACGTAAACTATCAGGTCGTCTGCAAAAGCTAATGTGTGTGTGTGTCGCTATTGGGTTTATTGTGGATGTGCAGGATTCTGTGTGTGAGTATGTTGAATAATATGGTGGAATTGACGGTTCCTTCAGCTAGCCCCTCGGTTATTGCAAATGTTTTCGTTAATGTATTTTTCCCATCAATGGTGACAAAATTTCGTCCTGTTATCATGTCCCATATGGTGTATAGGAGTGGTTTGGGGGCAAACGCTAACGATAGTGAGTCGCTATTGGGGGTGTTGTGTAGGTGTAGTACTCTGTGCGTAAAAATGTTAAAAAGCATGGGTGAGTTTACCGTTCCTTGCGCCAGTCCTTCTGTGATTCTAAAAGTCTTGGCGGAGAGTTTTTTTTCCGTCTGTAGTAACAATGTTTTTGTTAGTAATTATGTCCTATATGACATATATACACCGAATACACGATAATGTTGATAACAAAAATTAGTAAAATTCAAAAAAATTGCATCGGTCGGGAATCGAACCTTTTTTTTTTAATAAGTGTTGTTTTTATTTGTTTTACAGTTTCTTGTACATGGTATGGTTAAAAACAACCTAATTAAGAAAAAACCAGTCGGTATATGTTGCGCAGGGCAGTTTTCGCATGACGCGGCCCATTGTTTGTGGGCATCTCACATGCGTTCGGTATTGGCTGTTTGCTTATTTATCTTTGTTTCGGTTGGTTTATTGGGCGTGTCTTGCTTGCCGACGGTTTAGTTGTGTTTATTATTGCTGGAAAATAATCGTTTGATAAAAAAGAAAAACCTGCTTGTCTGTTACTTTACGTGTGGTTTATAACAATGGGGTGGTTACATTTGTACAGGGGGGGGGGGATAGCTTGGGTTCGCTGTTAGTATCTATAACCATCGTTCGCGTGGTTATTACGCTGTCGTCGCCGTTGTTGTTCTTTGTGGCGCTTTCTTCGGCGGATTTCGTCAATATGTGTATCGTCGTTCGCGAGCCACCAGTATTTGTTAGATGCTCTGGAAAAATCGTCTATGTCTCTGTCGGGTAGGGCCTTGGAGTATGGTGTGTTTCGTTCGTCGATGTCTTCGTATCTCGTTGGCAGTGATTTGTTCGCTTGGTTTCGTCTTAGATGGTAGATAATGGGCATGTTGGTGCTGTTTTGTAGTATTCTTTTTTTGTCAAAGTATGTGAATGTTTGTGGGGTAATGTATCCGGTGTTAGCTTGATGCGTTCTGTCTATATTTGGTGGTTCGGCTAGAGCTTTGACTATAGCGTTGTCACTGTCTGGTAGTTTGTTGTATCAGTCCCGTGTTAGCCGTATTATAAAGCTGTCGATTCTCGGTATGTTTGCTGTATTGTATAGGGTTTTATTGCTGATCATGTGTGTGTGTGTGTTCGTCTGTGTATCGGTATATGTGTAGGGCTGCTCGTAGGCACTTCCTTTCAAATTTCCTGATCTTCTCCATGATGCTGGCTGTATGTGATGAGCGGTCTAGGAGAGTTTTTTTTCCGTCTGTGGTAACAACGTTTTTGTTAGTAATTATGTCCTATATGACATATATACACCGAATACACGATAATGTTAATAACAAAAATTAGTAAAATTAAAAAAACAAATTGCATCGGCCGGGAATCGAACTTTTTTTTTTTATTCCATGTGTTCTTCGGGTATCAGTACATTGGTGGTTAAAACAATCTAAACAAGAAAAAACCACTCTTATTCTGTGGTTTACATCTTAGCACATGTTTGGCCCGTTGCTTGCGGACGTCTCGCATGTGATCGTGTTATATTGCTTTCCTTATTCATCAATTACAGTTTACTTATTTATATTTTTGGCGAGATTTGTGTGCCGACGTGTTAGTTTTTTTTTAAATTTATTTAAGGTACAGGAAAAAATGTTATGGCGCTTTTAGTGAGTGATAATAAAAATCTGTAGTCGATATTTGCCATATGTTACTTATATCTAATTCTAATTGAAATATTTACATGTGTACCAATTTACAAGGGTGTGGTTGGGTTACCTATCTGCTACCGGCGGTTTGCGAGCACCGTGACGTTGCGCTGTTGCTGTAGTTGTTGTTGTGACCGTTTGTGTCGTTTCCGTCTTCGTATTTCGTCTAGGTGTGTGTCGTCGTTAGCGAGCCACCAGTAGTTGGTTGTTATTCGGGTGAAGTCGTTCGTGTCTCTCTCTGGGATCGTTTTGGAGTAGGTAGTGTTATTTGTGTCTATTTCCTCGTAGCTGGTTAGTAGCGATTTGTTTGCTTGATTTCTGCGTATATGATATATAATTGGTACGTTATTACTGTCTTGGATAATTCCTTTTTTGTCGAAGTGTGTGAAGGACTGCGGAGTAATGTACCCGGAGGTGGCTTGTTGCGTTCTATCTATATTGGGTGGTTCTGCTAAGGCCTTGATTATGGTGTTGGTTTTATATTAAATCGTTGGCAAAAGCTAGAGAGAGAGTGTCGCTATTTGGGGTGTTGTGTAGGTGTAGAACTCTGTGCGTAAAAATGTTAAAAAGCATGGGTGAGTTTACCGTTCCTTGCGCCAGTCCTTCTGTGATTCTAAACCTCTTGGCGGAGAGTTTTTTTTCCGTCTATGGTAACAACGTTTCTGTTAGCAACTATGTCTTATATGACATATATACACGGAATACACAATAATGTTAATAACAAAAATGAGTAAAATAAAAAAAAAAATGCATCGGCCGGGAATCGAACCTTTTTTTTTTTTTTTTTTTTTTAAGTAAGTGTTGTTTTTATTCCATGTGTTCTTCGGGTATCTATACATTGGTGGTTAAAACAATCTAAACAAAAAAAAACCAGTCTTATACTATGGTTTACATCTAGCACATGTGCGGCCCGTTGCTTGCGGACGTCTCGCATGTGGTCGTGTTGTATTGTTTTCCTTATTCATCCATTACTGTTTATTTATTTATATTTTGGCGAGATTTGTGTGCCGACGTGTTAGTTTTTTTTTTAAATTTAGTTAAGATACAGGAAAAAAAAATGTTAATGCGCTTTTAGTGAGTGTTAATAAAAACCTGTAGTCGATATTTGCTTTTTGTTACTTATATCTAATTGGAATATTTACATGTGTGTCTATTTACAAGGGTGTGGTTGAGTTATCTATCTGTTATCGGCGGTTTGCGAGCACGGTGGCGTTGCGCTGTTGCTGTAGTTGTTGTTGTAACCGTTTCTGTCGTTTCCGTCTTCGTATTTCGTCTAGGTGTATGTCGTCGTTAGCGAGCCACCAGTAGTTGGTCGTTATTCGTGTGAAGTCGTTCGTGTCTCCGTCTGGTATCGTTTTGGAGTAGGTAGTGTTGTTTGTGTCTATTTCCTCGTAGCTGGTGGGTAGTGATTTGTTTGCTTGATTTCTGCGTATATGGTATATGATTGGTACGTTGTTGCTATCTTGTATAATTCCTTTTTTGTCGAAGTGTGTGAAGGACTGCGGTGTAATATACCCTGAGATGGCTTGTTGTGTTCTATTTATATTGGGTGGTTCTGCTAAGGCCTTGATTATGGTGTTGTTGCTGTCTGGGAGTTTATTATAATAATCTCTTGTGAGTTTTATGATAAAGTTGTCGATTCGTGGTGTTTCTGCCATTTGATAGAGCGTTTTGTTACTAACCATGTGGGTTGGATTGTCAGTGTATCGGTAGACGTGAAGTGCGGCTCGGAGACACCTTCTTTCGAATTTTCTGAGCTTCTCCATGATGCTTGCAGAGGTGTTCCACCATATGGGGGTAGCGTATGTAATTAATGGTCTAATCAGGAGGAGGTAGCAGATTACTTTAGCTTTGTGTTCTAGCTTTTTGGAGAAAAATAGTCGGCAGTTCGCTTTCCAGGCTTTGTTGGCTTTGCTGAGTTGGTGGTAGATGTGCTCGTTTAGTCGGATTAGGTAGTCAAGTTGCACTCCTAGATATTTGACTGTTGTTTTGTGTGGGATGTCTGTGTCGCTTATCTTGATGCTGAAGTTTTTTATGTTTTCTCTTTTTTTGCTGCCTAGGAATCTAAGTGGTTTGTGGAATAGAATGGTTTCGCATTTCGTTGGGTTAATTCGGAGGTTCCAGAGGAGGTAGTACTTGTTTATTTCTGTCGCTGCTTGTTCTAGTCTGTTTCGTATGTAGTCGGGGTCGCTGTCTTCTACGTATATGATGAGGTCATCGGCAAAGGCTAGTGAGTGTGTGTCGGTGTGGGGTGTATTGTGTAGGTGTAAGATTCTATGGGTGAATATGTTAAAGAGGATGGGTGAATTTACAGTTCCTTGTGCTAATCCTTCTGTAATTTTAAAAGTTTTCGTCGAAAGATTTTTTCCGTCTGTGGTAATGAAGTTTCGGTTGGTGATCATATCCCAGATTATATAGATTAATGGCTTGGGGAAGTTTGCGTTTTTGAGTTGGTGGATTAGACCATCTAGCCAGACGGAATCGAATGCTTTTTCGATATCTATGAGGCAAGCTCCGACCATGTGGTTTGCGTCGAGTTGTGTGTTTATATCACTGGTTAGTTTATTTATGGCGTGCGTCGTTGAGTGTTTATGTCGGAAGCCAAATTGCTGGTCGGGGATTATTTTTTTTTCGTCTGTGTGGCGTGTTATGGTGTTGTTTATAATAATCTCGTAAACTTTGCTGATATTAGGCGTTAGCGATATGGGTCTATAGTTGGCCGGGTCATGGAGGTTTTTCCCTTTTTTAGCTATTGGTATAATTTTAGCAGTTTTCCACGCAGGCGGGAAGTAGCTGTAGTTTAGTGCGTTATTGAGTATTATTGTGTAGTCTTTGATTATGTATGGGGGGAGGTTTCGGAGTACTATCGAGGGAATCTGATCTGTGCCTGTTGAGGTTTTATTCGGGAGGTTTTTAAATATTTTCTGTAGTGAGTGCGGATTTTGGAAGTATCTCGGTAAGTTTTCTTGTCTGTTATCGGGAAGGAAGGCGGGGTTTGCGGCGTTAAATTGGGTTATAGTTGTGCGGTTTGTTTTGTATTCTAGTAATTCAGTTTTTAGAGATTTTATTGAGTTGTTTACCTCTATTTTTGTCGGGGTGCCATCGTTTGTGTGCCGGGGGGAGTTTATTTTCTCGTACACCGCTCCTATTAGATTTAATTTATCATGTGTGTTGGTGACTGTGTATGTGTCGTTTGCTAGGTGTGCTTCTGTTATATTGATTCCACTGCTATTTATTATTTCGGGCTCGTTCGCTTTTATGTGTAGTTCTTTAATTTGCAGTGGCTGTTTTGGGCGGAAGAAGCGGTTTATTTTTGGGAAAAAGTTTTCTGGGTTGCGGAAGTCTATTTGACTGTGCTGCTTTTCCCAGTATTTGGTGTATGTTTTTCTGAACTCGGCTTTAAGTTTGTTGTTTAGTTTTTCGATTATTGTTTTGACTCTTACTACTATTGGGTGGTGGTTGTGGTAGCTTTGTCGTCTGAGATTTTTGTATATTGTGATTATTTTGGATTTTTGGGCTTGTGTGCGTATGATTTTATTGTTTACGTAGTTTAGTGTGTTGTCTGAGTGTTTGTGTGTCGGTACTGTTTCTTGGATTGTTTTTCGTAGTGCTATGTTGATCGTTTCGATAGCTGTGTCTATCTCTTCCGTCGTTAGGTTTCTGTCTGTTGGTAAGGTCGCGGAGTAATTTGCTCTTAGTTGTCTGTAAAATTTTTTCCATTTTGTTTTTTTGTAAAGAAAGGCCGGGCTTGTCACCTCTCCTGTTTGCATGGGTAACAGCTCTGTTGGGATAATCGCATTAATTAATATTGCATCGTGGTCGCTGGGATAGCGGGTTACCGGGAGCTTGTTATTTGCGTCTTTATTTGTTATTATGATTCGCGAGTCTGTAATGCAGAGATCTATATAGGAATTAAAGCATGGAAATGTTGGGGCCGAGGGGGGATATAAATTGGCTTTGTATAGGTGGGACTGATCCATTTCCCATTTCCTTAAGAGGTGGCCTTTATAGTTGCTGGCTGTGTCCCCCCAGTCTATGTGGCGGGCGTTGAGGTCTCCGGCCAAGATATAGAATTTATTTAGATTTTGGACCTTTAATTTCGATAATAATGTGTTGATTTCGTGGATGAAAATTTTTCTGGCCTCGTTATTTGCGTATGCGCTGATTAGATATAACATTGTGTGGTTATTCATTTTGCATTCTACGATTGTGTATTCTAAGATTTTATTAGGGTGTGGTGACGGGAAGTGTAGCTGGGTGCACGGGAAGGGGAAGCTTTTCTTAATGAGTATTGCTGTCCCCCCTCCTTTTTGGGCGTTGAGCCTGTCGCTGCGGAAAATGTTATAATTTGCAAAGGATACTTTATGGTTCGCATTTAATTTTGTTTCGTTGATAAAGATGACGTCTAGGTTCGTTTCTTTTGTAAAATTATAGAGGTCATATCGCTTCGCGTGCGATATGATCGAGTTTACGTTTATGGCCGCCGCTCTGATGATGTCTGCCTGGCTGTGGTTGTTGCGCACGCTGTCCTTGTCTTCCATGATTACGCGATATTCAGTAGGGTGCAGATGCGATCTATTCTGTTGGTGTTTTGGCAGATCAAACTGTGGAGGCTGTCTGCGCTGGTTCGAATTGCGTTGATGAGCGTGCTTTGGAGGTTTCTGAGCATGTTTTCGAATTTGTCAAAATGCTCGTCTTGCGTACGGTCGATAGTTGCATGCTGCGTCGGTATGTAGGTATGCTCGTATGCTGCAGTCGGTAAGTGGCTGCTATCGTGTGCTGCGGTCGGTAGGGTAGGTGCTCTGGTTATCGGTTGCTGGGTGTATGCCTGGTTACGTGCGTTATGTTGGCGGGCCGTAGCCGCGGCAAATGTGTATCCTGGCGTTACGTTTTTGTATATTGCGCCGATTTTTGCGATTTTGGCGCGTTCGCGCATCCTTTTTTGCTCGGCCGTTGTTTTGGCTACGAGCTTGAGATATGGGCACCCTCTGTAAGAGGCTGGGTGGCCTGTTTCACCGCAATTGGCGCACTTTAATTCATTTTTTTCGTTTTCAGCATTGACGTTGCATTTACCTGGTTCATGTGTTTGTGCGCATTTGACACATCTATATGCCAGGTTGCAGCGGGAGCTCGTGTGGCCGGCGCGCTGGCATTTATGGCACTGGTGGATATTTGGTCTGCGTAGATTTTCCCATGCGATTTTCTGGTGTGCAATGTGTTGGATTTTTGTTAGTTCCCTGGTGTCGCTGTTCGGGGTTAGTTGCACCATGTGATGGTAGGAGGTCGGGAATCTCTTGGATAGGTATATTTTTCCGAACTTTGCGATCGTGACGTTTGCTAGGTTGTGCTCGTTTATCTCATTCAGGATTTCTTCGTCGGTATACTCTCCCTTGATGCCTTTTATGATGAGGATGATCGGTTTGTCGGCTTTGGGTGTGTATGTGTAGAAGGGCATTTTCTTTTCGGTCAGGATTGGTATGACTTTTTTATATACGTCTAAGTCTGTTGTGGTGAGTGTGACGTAGTCGTCGTTCAGTTTTAATAGGAATTGTCCTTTCACGAAGCCGTGCTCTATGAGTAGTACGGCGATGTCACTTACTTTGTTGGTTTGTATGTGGATTGGTGGGGGCTTTGCGTTCGCGTGCCTGCGTTGCGGTGGCGCCGTCTCTTTGTCGCTGTTATCGGCTGCAGTCATCTCCGCTTCTTGGCGGGTCGGGCCCTTGTTTACTTTGGGAATTACCGGCTTCGAGGCCTTACTCGATGTGGTATGCTTCCTCGCGTGCGCGGTCTCTATTTCCATCTCGCTTTCGTCGCTAAGACAGCTAAATCTTCCTCCGTCCGTATAGGCGATGTTTGATCTGGTTTGGATGTATTTCCTTTTCATAGGGTTACGCGGGGCTCTCCAGGGTTGCGATGCGCCCGGGTTTTCTTCTGCTGAGGTATTTGCAGATTCTGTCTGCATGCTGGTTCTTTTGGTTCTCTGCACGAGATTCGGCGCTGGCTGTATTTTGTTCCTGCTGCTGTTTATTCCTAGCTCCTTGTATGCTGCTTTGAATAGCTTGTCGAAGCTATTAGAGTTCGCCGGTTTTTTTAGAGGAGGGAAGTTTTTGTCTCTTCCCGCCATGGTGCCCAGTACACGATAACGGGCTCGTGCCCGCTATCGTGACTTCACTTGGGTGGTGGGGGTGATGTTATTACGTCGTTATATTCTTTTGGGAGAAAAGACTGAATTTGTTTGCTCTTTGTGCGGGTCCTAGCGTCTAGGATATTGGCTTCTCGGGCCCGTTTTGTTTTCGCGTATGGTTTTCTTTCGGTATTTTTGGTATATACTGTTCAGATCTCGGGAGCGCGTCAGAGTACGTGCGTCGCTGACGGCTGTCCTCGCTCGACTGCCGGGAATCGAACCCGGGCCGCCCGCGTGGCAGGCGAGCATTCTACCACTGAACCACCGATGCTTCTATCAGAACGACATGTATTGCGCGCCCACATTGTAATAATGCAAACCACTTGGCTTTCGCTGTTGCTGCGAGTCGCTCTCTCTTTGCATCGTTCCCTCTAGAACAGTGAATTTCAACCGGTGTGCCGCGGCACACGGGTGTGCCGTGAGTGTATTTCTTGTGTGCCGCCAAAAAATAGGCGGATGTATGTATCACGTGATAATACCCGGGCACCGATCGTGACGAGTGTCAATTCGCGGGGCGTGCGGCGCGGGGCGAAGTCCAATACGAAGGTGCGCCGTAAGAATTTTATAGCGATTCAAGTGTGCCGCCTTATAAAAAAGGTTGACAAACACTGCTCTAGAATTATTATTCTTCTCTAATATCACTATCGGATGTAATTTAACATTTTAACGTAGACAACATTTGGTCGATGTTTTAAAGGTTATGCACAGTGTAAGAAACACCATACATAAGGATAGCAGAATACAGTAGAACCTCGATTATCCGAAATGTCAATTATGCGAACGATGACAGTTTATCCGAACGCTCAATTATACGAACGTTGGCACGAAAGATACATTATTGCTCGCTGCCACCGCCGTAAGCAGCAATGAGCAACCCAACGCATCTTCTCCTTCTGAAACAGCTGCGAGACTTAGCCGCTCAGAAACGCGTCACAGCCGTTCGTCAATTAAAAATGGACGATTTTTTTTTAAATATTTAAAAAGGCATTCGACTTTTTTCAGGTATTTAAAATACATACATACATATATATATACACTGCCGGCCAAAAGTATGGATACACCTAGAAAAATTTCGCGCCGCACTAAAAGTTTGATATGTCTGTGAAAAAAAAAGATATCCGGATTTCCAAGGCGGCATTTTAAAAGGGACAAATAAAGCTTCACTTTGCGTTTTGGAAAAACATTTCGATTTTTTTTTAGACCCGGCGCGCCATTTTGAAAATGGCCGTTTTTTGGCTGTTTAAAATCGGTTGCAAGTCTTCGGGACATTTTTTTTGCTTTTTTTTTTTTCAAATAACCTTAAAAGATAGAGCAATAGCTATAGTTTCCTTTTTTCGAAAGTTTCGTACGATTTTTTTTTCACCGAGTTATCGCATTTTTTCTCAAAAAGACAATTTTGAAAAGATGCTGCTGAAATGAGAAACTTTGAGGTTTAGAGAAAATTGGCAGAAGGAAAAAAGTTGCGTTACATCGTATTGAATCGAGCAAATTTTTTTAAAAATTTTGTTGCTTCTATATAGAATTTAAAAAAATCGATTTTTTTGTCAATTTTTAGCCGCACAAAACATCCACCTCTTACCTCATCTAAACACAAGGAGCGGAAATAAAGCTTCTTGTCTTTGTTTACATTTTACCTTTGTGGAGCGCAAAAAGTTTCTATTTCTCGCGAGTCTATATTCTATTTCTCTCGTGTTCTATTTCTCGCTCTCTTTTTCGCTCGTCGTTTTTGTTGACACTTTTTTATTCTTTGGAATAATGTGACGAGTGTCGCGCTGACAAAGCCAGTTAGTTGTGCGAAAACTTCGAATGCGAACACGTGTGGTCTACAATCGAAAAGTTTTTACGCAATTTTTTTTTCTTAGCGGATCAAAATGGCACGGAAAAAAGAAATTCCACTGTATAAAAGAGGGGAACGCAACAATAGCTATTGTTGCGTTGCGCGATAAGGGATTGTCGTACAGAGAAATTGCCAGACCCACTCGCGTGTCTTTGAAAGAAGTGCAGACGACCATCGGGAGATTTAAGAAGTCCGAGACGTATTTCAATCGCAATCGTCCGGGTCGACCCAAAGTGACAACGTCCTCAGACGATAAAAATATCGTCGTTACCAGCAAAAAAATCGTCGATTAACAGCAACGGAAATCTGTGCCAAACTTAACGAACAAAGGGAAACCTCGATATCACTGACGACAGTGAAACGTCGTCTTAATAGTGCTGGCCTCAGAGGCTGTGTCGCCGTGAGAAAACCTTTGTTGCGTCCGGTGAACAAAAAAAAAACGATACGCATGGGCCCTGAAACACAAAAAGTGGACGATTAATCAGTGGAGAAATGTACTCTGGACGAACGAGTCAAAAATTTTAATCTTCGGTAGTTGTCGACGCATTTTTGTTCGGAGAAATCCTTCGAAAAAAATGGCGCCACAGTGTTTGATACCAACTGTCAAGCATGGCGGTGGCTCCGTTTTGTTGTGGGGTTGCTTCTCCGGTCATGGTGTCGGAGACTTTGTGAAAATTGACGGCATAATGAGAAAAGAAGGATATAAAAAAATTCTCATTAATCATGCGATTCCATCGGGGCTAAGAACGATCGGGCGTGGTTTAACTATGCAACAAGACAATGATCCGAAACACAGTTCCCGTCTCTGTCGAGAATATTTGGAGAACGAGGCAAAGAAAAAAAATCGTGAATATGGTGTGGCCGCCACAATCACCCGACCTAAACCCCATCGAACTTCTCTGGGAAGAGCTCGATCGAAAGATACGAATGACCTGCCCTACATCGGCCGAAGATCTGTGGCAGAAACTGCAAGCTGCGTGAAGATCCCTCAGCTCAGCTCAGCTCAGCTGGATTCATTAATCGATTCGATGCCACGAATCGTTGATGCAGTGCTAAAAGCCAGAGGTGGGTTTTTCAACGAAAAGGGTGTTTAGATGAGGTTAGAGGTAAGAGGTGGATGTTTTGTGCGGCTAAAAATTAAAAAATATTGAATTTTTTTATCCAATGTTGGAGCAAAAAATTTTGAAAAAAAAAAATTGAGAAAATTCTGCTCGATTCAATACGATGTAACGCAACTTTTTTTCCTTCTGGCAATTTTCTCTAAAGCTCAAAGTTTCCCATTTCAGCAGCATCTTTTCAAAATTGTCTTTTTAAGAAAAAAGTGCGATAATTCGGTGAAAAAAAATCGTACGAAACTTTCTAAAAAAGGAAACTATAGCTATTACTCTATCTTTTAAGGTTCTTTGAAAAAAATGGCAAAAAAATGTCCAGAAGACGTGCAGCCGATTTTAAACAGCCAAAAAAACCAAAAAACGGCAATTTTCAAAATGGCGCCCCGGGTAAAAAAAAACGAAATTTTTGTTTCCAAAACGCAAAGTGAAGCTTCATTTGTCCCTTTTAAAATGCCATCTTGGGAATCTGGATTTCTTTATTTTTTCACAGAGATATCAAACTTTTAGTGTGACGCGAACTTTTTCTAGGTGTATCCATACTTTAGGCCGGCAGGGTGTATATATATATATATATATACACACACCCTGCGTACGTGTACACACACACACACACACACACACACACACACACACACACACACACACACACACATACACACATATATATATATATACACACCCTGCCGGCCTAAAGTATGGATACACCTAGAAAAATTTCGCGCCACACTAAAAGTTTGATATCTCTGTGAAAAAATAAAGATATCCGGATTTCCAAGATGGCATTTTAAAAGGGACAAATGAAGCTTCACTTTGCTATATATATATATATATATATATATATATATATATATATATATATATATTTAAACGTTAATATGTACATCAAATTTTAATATATATGCATGTACTGTTTTTATGTAAAAAGGTGTTGTTTATGATCTCGTCCCAAAAAAACCCACGTTTTGATTATCCGATCTTTTAATTATCGCAACTAGCCTCGGCCCCAATTGGTTAGGATAATGGAGGTTCTACTGTATAATATTTGTTGAAGTACTATGGTATAAAATCGCTTAGACAACATTTGTTCGGTGTTTTAAAGGTTAAGAACAATGTAAGAAACTCTGTATATGAGAATAGTAGAATATAATATTTGTTGAAGTACTATGGCATAAAATCGCCTAGCCTCTCATTTGCTAGTGTTTTCTTTATGAAGGACGTATGCGTAGAGATTAGACGATGTTTCGGGTTTGGAAGTCTTCCGAGAACTGACCGTTGCGCCGATGGTCGAAACGTCGATCCCTTGGTGAGCCATGGCGCTCACCAGCCCCTTTGTACTACTCGCGTAAGCAGTCATTGTTTTCGTATAAACACATCGGGTGACTGTCATCCGAACTGAGACGTTGATAAGCACATCTCCATCGTTAACGAGAGCGTTGAAAGAAACCGTCGCTTTTAACAGTAAGTTTTTCGATCGCATAAGTATAGCTTTGAACAGCGGAAATTGAACATTTTTTACAACATACTTTTTTTAAAATTAAATGATAAATTTCTTCGAAAAAAAGATGGTCCACTTGCTTTATCCTCAATGTATGCCGCTCCTTATGATATTTTTCCAAAGATATTCACTATTTATCGAAAGGGTTTGTCCCAGGCACATGTCAGACACACACACTTTTTGTCTTTCCATGAGAAATATTATCCCTCATATCATTTACTGTCACTTTACCTAGGGAACCGCCTTTTATTTACTCGTGAACAAAAGAAACAAAAAGAAGTAAACAAAGGATAGGCAGGTGAGGAAATAATATTGAGAGGGCGGTGTTTTCGCAGGAAGCGTAACGACGTCGTCCATAGCTGCTCGTCGCTGTTGCAGTATCTAATTACCCCGGTACAGGCGTAACGGAAATACAATATGCTCTCGATGCAACGGTATTCCGCGTACGGTGGGTGTAACACGTATCTCAACACATCACACCACTCTGGCATCGTCGTAGAAAATAATTTGATGCTTCGATATGCTCAAAATTGGTTTTGTATCGACGACGCGTGGTATATTTTGGGAGCACATAATGGTACAGCTTGCACCCGCCATTGTCAGACTATCTATGTCACATGCACTCAAGTATAAACGATAATAACGTCTATAATAATGGACTTCGGGAATTGAATTACCCGTTGTTTGCATCGTTGGAAGATCTTTTTGCAAATTTTGAGTTGAAAGATGCTGCGACCATTTTTTGAAGTATCGATTCGGATATAAACAGCCAAAAACGATTTTGGGTATTAAAAAGTACGTGAAAATAAACATATAAAAACGGATTTTCGTCTTCTTCCAATGGTGCAAGCTGCAACGCCGTAACATTTCATTTAAACGACGTAAAGATACTCGAGGGATGACTGTTCTGACAAATATTGGCCGTGTATCTTTTTATTTATACAGTCGCAGTGTGTTTTTCACTATAACTTCTATCAAACGTTCGAACTGTACAAACGCCGAGGATCCGCAAGCATTAAAGGCCAGACATCCGGTTGCACCCAAGAGTCAACGCACCTGGGGTCTGTCGGCGTCGTCCTTTTTTAATACCTTTTTTTTCCTTTATAATCCCCATTCTTATTCCCCCATTTTCGAGAACCGAGCGAGTACGATCGTCCAGAAGTCGCAAACTTCGACCGGCTCGAACGAACTCCTCCTTTCTCTCTTCGTTTCTGGACACCGCATGGACCGTAATCATTTCTAGTGATTTCGTCCTGCAACTGAAACCACGAGCGTCGCAATAGAGGCGTACACAATACGGTCAGCATCTTTTGGCTCGAAGGCCTTCTTGAGCCAGAAAGAAAGAAAGAAAAAAAAACACCAGGAAAAACGCACACGAACGCTACACAAAACCCGAGAGCATGCCTTAGTGCAGTCTCGGTAGATACCTGCGGCCCTCGCGCCCGTCCCTTCTGAAAGATGCAATGCAAAGACGCTGTCGAGGCCTCATTCGAGTCGAGGAACAGACCGAACATGCTGCTGCACAAAGAGAGAAGTCAGAAGAGAAAAAAGGGGCAGAGAAGGGCGCACATACACATGTAGCACTCGTGACGTATATCTGCCACAGGGAAAATATACCCGTCAGGCGGTCCGTTTAATCGTGGAACCCGTTCTTGCTCGTTCACCAACAACAGTCACGATAAACAGTCGGGGAATGAAGAATAAACGGAAAACAAATAAAAAGCAACGGAGCAAGACGAGAGGACTGACCGTAACACGATAGAAAGTCTTGGGGGTTCATCGCTGCACCCTGCATGTGCTTCTTCTTCTTCGTCTGAACTACGGCAGGATATTGTGGTATCGGGGAATCTTGGCGTGGCGAAAACAACTCTTGTTGGATATTCTGACGTGCCTTTGAGAAGGAAGATTCCGTATCTTCAGGCCGTATCTATTGCAGTGGGATAAACAACACTAGGATTAGTAAGAAGTTCAATTTGTGGAGCTAGCAGGAAAGTAAAGTAAATAATTATAATTCGAGCACCATTTTTGTTCCACAATTCACAGCAGCAGCTATTCACAAATAGCAAAGATAAATCGACAACAGCTTTCAGATCACAATGAGACGCGACTTTGTTTTTCCCGGATGATGCCTATGTAGCTTCGGCGACAGCGTTCATATCGGTTGTCATGCATTGATCGTAATCCTACGAAGTATCATACTGTAGCAAACGAAGACTTGATACACATCTACGCGGGCAGAGATTTACGAGAGCTCTTGTGGCTGATGCTTGCTGTGGGTTCGTTGTGAACGAAAAACCTTCTCAGGTTTGTAAACGAGAAGTCAAGGACCGAATCAACGAGGGCGAGAGATCGCGGGGACGAGACTGCATATATATTTATTTCCCTCTTCTCCGGCTCTCGTTCGTCGCCGTTTCTTCTTTCTGTTCTCCTTCGTCTCGCTCGGTGCGCCTGTCCTCTTTTCGTCCTCAGTGCTGCGCCGTTTCGAGAAACCCTCTTTCGTATCTCATTCCCTGCATCGGTACATCCTATGGTACGTAGTTTGATGGAAAACCAAGAGCAAGGACAGACCCCAAACACAGGGACTTCCATGTCCCGGGAGCTAGAGCTGGAGGTTTTATCTTTTACGGGTTCTTGGCTTTCGGAGGCCTGAAGTCAAGTTTTTAGGTTGTCCCTTGGAGCCAACGACGTCACTGTAGACATGTATGCGAAAACTGGTTTTCGCCACGATATACAGCTTTTACTAGGAGAACAAACACGGGACGATTCCGTGTTTGTTCTCGTTATCTTAACGTTCTTTCTAACCGCCTTTCGGATTTCATTAGCAACGAAGATTGGACGCGAAAAGTTGAACCCTGAGTGACTTCGTTCCTATACCATCTTCCACCAATAAAAAACGCCTCGTCCGTTTTCTCAGGCTGCTTTGCAGGAGAAAAGTACTTCGGGCATTTTATTACGATATAGGGCTCAAAAACGCCATGGTATGCGGTGATTTTTTTTACTCTTCCCAGCCAATCGGAACATCGATTAGGGATTCTGCGATCAGAGAACATCAGCGAATTCCAGCTGTGGCTGGTTCGGACCTATACACACTAATGGAAAATTCCAAGCCGAAGGGACTCGGAATTTCGCCCCATGCTTTCATTAATTCGTAGTCAACGCTGTGTCGCGTTCATTTAATGCAATGAATACAGACAATAGGACCGTCGAACCGTTTTTGCGCTGATGATTACTGCGCCCTATGAGGTACCTTGGCCTTTTCTCCCCTTTCTCGTATTCTCTCTCTCTCTCTCTCTCTCTCTCTCTCTCTCTCTCTCTCTCTCTCTCTCTCTCTCTCTCTCTCTTTTTCTCCCGCGTTGCATCGATTTCCTTTTCTTAGTCGTTTTTCTCCTTTTATTTTTCCTCTTTGTTTTCATCCGAAGGTCCGATCGGGCAATTGATTGAACTGTCGTGCTTGCAACTTGAACGGTCAGCTAGGACCACGCTTGAGGTACGTGGTATCTTTGATAACGATAAGAATGTAGAAATGAAAAGAGCTGCAAGTGCGGAAGAACGAATAACACCCCGCCAACCTCCAAACTATATCGCGCGTGAAAATATCGATGAAGCATCCCCCGGCATTGTACAGCAGAGCATGAACGGAACCTATAGGACTAGACTTCGTGTTGGTGCGGCTAGACGACGCGGCGGAAGGTGACGATCATATTAATTGATTCAATTACCGAAGGCTGCCATCGCTCTTTTGTTCGCTAAATGCTTTTGATGGATAATCATTCGTTCACGGTTGAATATGAAGCAATATGCATTAGCGGTATCGCTGAATCGGGTAACCTCGAATTATGCCTTACAAAGTATCAACGATCGTCGATATCACAAGAATGGAGGGTTTATTCAATAGCTCGGGACAGTAGTTAGAATAAGGTTGGAGCTCATTAGAAGTTCTATATTCACAATCTTACAGCTCCAAGTTTATATTGACGCTGTTTGACGTTCAGTACAACTCGCGCTTGGCGTTCCACAACTGATTTCCAGTCGAAGTTTTATTAGACCTACATCCAATCAATGTTGAATCCGTCTCGCTACTGTCTTGCACCCTCATCTATTCGGTAAACCCGCTAAGACATGCAGCTACGACGATTAGTCCATCCATATTCCGTTTGATGAGAATTGAATAAACAAATTGATAAACTCAAACAAACAGCATACACGAAAAAGAGACTTACCAATTTCACGCAAGCTGAGAAGAACCATCTGATCTACAGCTCGAACAAAGAAAAAAGAGGTTCTTCAAAATAGCCGAACTGATGGTGTAACGGCGAAACGAAAAAGAGCATGGTGTACAGAAGTAACCGCTGAATCTCTTGAACTTCCACAAATCGAAGTGCAAGCCTGTACATTTTCCAAGGGCACACCTCCAAATGAAAACAATCGCTTCACAGTCGTATAGAGTTTATTCATGAGTTTCTACCCTCGGCAGTTCGATATATCGCCACTGCCCCGCCGTCTACTCTTCACCGTTCTCGATAATCGCTTTCCCTATGAATAAATTATTCGCCGAGAAACTCGCGCTGCGAGAAATGAAACGCAGACTGTCGGGCGTCCAGAGTACAACGGTCGCTTGCCCGTTCCTACCTACCCCTCTGTGCTGGACAGCCCGCAGGTGCGGAATATCTCACGAGGCCTTGACGTCAGAGCTTATAAACACTCTGTGCTCGATTTACAATGATTGGGTGAAATTACTTTACCGTCCATGGTCCGCTTCAGCACGATTATATCTTACAAACGTAAATGAGCACGGAGCACCGACCGAAGGATCTTCAAATAAATAAAGTTCTGACTAAACGCCGTTTTACAAAGATTTCGTGCACACACACACACACACACACACACACACACACACACACACACACACACACACACACACACACGCACGCACGCACACACATACATAATAATAATAATACTAATAGTTATAGCAATTCAATCGATAGTTAGTGAGCATTAAAACGGAATTCATACGCAGTTCGTGAAGTTCTACTAGACTTGTAAATAATGTAGATAATAATTAATAATACTTAATATTGATAATTGTTATCAATATGATAATAATAATAACATAATAATCATAATCATAAACCCGTATATCATAATAGTAATAATGAGGATAATAATAATAACGGTAATGTAGTTGTAGTTATTTATTCCAGGTACACCCTTGCGGCGGGTTTTTACACCCCCCCCCCATTAATATCCATTCACTAGTGTCCCTTCCTATCATTTTCTTACATTCATGTCTTTCTTACATTTATCATTGACGCTTGCTCTTTTTTCTTCTTTAGGTTTTCTTTTTCACCATACACTGTTCAAAGTCTCGCCTACTCACAGAATTATTTTATGACCTTGAAATTTGCATCGCTGGAATGCAACAAAATATCTTTTTCCGGATTTCCAAAATTACCTTCGGCAGATTCAAGCTATGAAAATCGCGCGAACATTTTTTGGGAACGTTATTTATCGATCTACAACCTGAATCTACAAAATATGATTTTTTATAATAATAAAAATAAGGAATTGAAAAAAAATATTCGTTGCATACCAACGATGCAAGCTTTGACCTTATATTCTTTTATCGGTTTCTCTTTCGTTCCTCTATTTATTCCACCCCCCCCCCCCAACCTCATATTCTCGTCGCTATTTTTCCAGGCTACCTTTGACTTAGTTATTCATTTAACTTTTTTTTACGTTCATGTACAACAATCATATATTTATCATGAATAATAAATGAAGATGATAAGTAATAACAACAATTAAAAATCATGATACAAAGAATCATGTAAATATTTTTTACTCCTGCAAAGGAAAGTCGCACCAATAAAATGCACGTAACTTTCGAAGTATCGTAAATCAGGCCACGAAAGAACGATTTTCGATGTTTAAAATGTTGTTTCGGTACGAATATTCTTGTGTCGCTCAAAGTTGAATCGTTATGAACTCTGTGCATTAATTATCGAATTAAGTCGCCAATTGCAATCCATAACGCGCACCTCTGACAAAATCCCGAGATCATCATTAGAAACGTCCATTTTGTCCCCACAGCCCAAGGCTGCGATTCGACATTTATTTTCCTCACTTCGATAGCCTGCGGCTCGCTGTATGTATAGAATTCATGCGAAGCAAGCGTTATACCCATTTTGCAAGTAGCCAGGTGTGTTACCACTGGTACCGGACGCGTCGGGCATAGTATTCGAAAACGCGAGTGCTGTTACATTGCTATTGAGTGGCTTCGCAGCGTAGAAGAGGCTCGTTATTTAACGGTCATACGAGTGCGTAGAGAAGCTCGCGATTCGGTCCACGTGCACGTTCGTGCAATTGCAAACATTTCTATGATAGTCCTGCTATGATAACCTGATGAAATTACGTGTAGAATTTGACGGTTCGAATATGGTGAATGAAGGGACTCGGGGAGAGGACAAAAGTCAAAGAAAAATGAGTAAATGGAGATGAGAGTTCGGGGCCCAGTTTAATACGAGCCAATAGCCAAGTTCAGCGAGCCCAGCGACTGGAATGCCTCTGATCCGGGGACGATCTTGTTCCTTGTATTTCTTTTACTCTGCCTTTTTTCCGGTCGTTTACTCTGCACACATACACACACACACACACATGTGTGTGTGTGTGTGTGTGTGTGTGTGTGTGAGAGAGGGTCGCACAGGATGCACGACGTCGCCTCACAAGGGTTCAAGGTCGTCGAGTTTACGACGGATCGTCGAGACGAAGAAGGAGGAGGGAAGGGTTCGATGGCACTGATCTACCCTTCGAGTTATACGGATCCGTCTCCCTGTATCCTTACTGCGGTCTTTAACGCACACACATACACGTATCTACAAGTCCATGCACATGCGCACATGGCGTAGCAAATTATTCTCCAACAAAGGATTTCGTGCCCCGGACTTTGCAGGCAGTTGTCCTTTGTTGCAACGCTAAAAATATCCTTCATTGAACATGGAAATCTACTCGATAAACTATGGGAGGATGAATTTTGATCAGAGTTCTTACTTGGGATGAAATTCAAAGTAAACGAATTCCGCGTAGGCAACAGTCGCCGGGAAAAAGAACCGTTGCAACAATTTCGCGCATCGTGTCCGGAAAGTATCGGACGATGCCACGTTGGAATGAACTCGTAAGAATCATGTTTAGCGGAATCCTCAAAAGTTTCCTACATGATGGAATCTCCGAATACTCTAAAGAAGCGCAGCGTTCGGATTTTAAAGCGGGCGACGAAAATCCTAAAAGGGTACATCGGCTGTCCAATCGAGGTCCACTAATTCGCTGCTGCTCGCTAACCTGTTTTTCGCAATGTTCGGATGACAAATGTGGAACGCGCTAACAAGAATTTTCATAAAGGAGACTGGAGTGATATGTCGAAGGGGGAAAAATGGTAAAAAGTCACAAAGGGCTGAGAGTTACATCGGGGATGTATCCTCTTCCTTCGTGTGTATTCCTGTGCGTTCAGCAAGCCCTGGGTCTCCATAGCGACCGTATCGATTCCTGGAGCCTACGGGATACTATACCAAATGATCCACTGATAGAGAGAGAGCGACAGAGGAGGGGTGGCGGTAGTTGAGAGCTGAAGAGATGGGGGCGGAAAAGAGAAAGGAAGAAAAGAGAGAACGAAGGATTGCGGGTATATGTGGTGTAGCTGGTGGATTATATCTGACGTCATCAAGGTGTAGGCTCGTAGCGTTGTGTGGCTGGGCGATCACGCGTATCTGAGCCAAACTGCAAGAGCTACCGTATGAGAGAGACCGACGAATACAAAGAGGGGGAGTGAGAGGAAGAAAGGGAAAACCAGTAGGTAAACTTCCGCGGATGAGTGCGAAAGGAAATGGGAGATGCTCTCGAGGTACCAAATTCTGGTCGAGGATTCGAGGGAAATGGACGAAGGGGTTGGAGAAGCGTGATTACAAAACTCATCGAACCCACTATCGCTCAGGTGCATTCGCCCTAAAGCGAATTTCTCGTTGGATACATTTCCCGAAGAATTTGCTACAGCCTAACATTATTCACAACGATTAAGGAACGAGAATTCACCGAATGCGTTATTTTTTTCTCAATTTATGTTGACCATATGATTCATCCACATTCTTCTGGCGGTTGATCAAACAAGATGAGCAAGTATAGAATCGCACGTGTAAGTTTGAATCATCCGCGGGCCGTCATTAAAGGCTTAGACGTAGTTGAAGTTATTGAAAATATCGGTTTTTGGTTCTCGACGAATTCTCAAAATATAACATGCCCAAAATGTTCTCTAAACATTTGGGTAGATCCGTTTAAAATTGAGAGAGTCATGGGCGTTTCGCGTATAGGTAGGTTCCGCGTATCAGTTAACTTTAGAGGAGGTGTTCTCGAAATTACTTGCTCAAAATTGGTGACGACGATATTTAAAAATTCACTTTACCGATCAACGTTAAATTTTTTTTCGATGCATAGTTTTCTAATCAACGAAAATAGAGCGTTTTTTCTCCGAAAATCGATACTATCACCTTGGATTGTGGTCATTTTTCAAAAATCAATACTTTATTAAGGGGTCAGGCCACTGTAGCGAGGAAAAAAATGAGAATATTTTGGGATTTTTTTTGGCGGGACAATGGAATAAATCAAAATTCTGAAAAAGGTCCTTTATTGTACATAACATAAATTGTATAAAGTATTTTTTTCAAAGTAAGTCAAAATTTTCGTCGACGAATCCTTTTTTTCATAGGCGCGCAGCCGGACCAACGGCACCTGCAATTTTTAATTTACAGTGAATGACATTTTTTTTCGATTATAGATGTGAATAGCTACAGAAGTACATAGGATTTTTTTGATATATCGATTTTTGCAAAAACAGTACGTTTTTGAAATAAAAATTTAATTCGCCAACGATTCTCAAAAAAACATCGTCCAAAAATTGTTTATAAAAAAAACTATGTAATATATCGAGAAAATCCTACGTTCTTCTATGCAGAATGTAATTGTGAATATACAGTTGAAATTTCAAGTCAATCGGTCAAGATTTGTTCGAGTTATGAATCCGGCAGACTTGGACAATGTAGTTTCGAGAAAAACGCGGTTAAAGTTTTCGGTACGGATTGCATCGGACTGAGGGGCTGCGCCAAAATTCAAAATAGAAGTATTTAGATCTTTTTACCACCTTAATCGTTTGAGTATGTAATTTTGAAGATATTAAGGCATCTTTCAAGAAAAAAAAATCGTTTTTTTGAAATGTCTACAGTCGCCCGACCCCTTAAACCCTTCCGTCAAGCACTAGAAAATCTCATACGTATGATTTTTTGAAATTATTTTAAAGCGTTCTGCACAAACCATTGCATCTACCACATTTATCAATCTTTCTCAATACCAACATTGTAAAAGATACTTGAAACCATACTCTTCAGTGTAAGGGAACAAAAATTGACAACCTGTAAACGTTGTCCCAGAAAAAAAAGTCACGTAATTGGCTGTTTTTTCCAGCCTCGGACTAGATGTAACCCAGTAAGAATAGAGCTGCATTATGCTCAACCAGACTTCATTGCGTCTAGGAATTAAGTCTTCGTAGTAAATAATAAATGGTGCATTGAAATAGGAATGTTTTTAAAAATAATAATTTATTTGAAGAAAAGAAAAATCTCCAGCGGGAATCGAACCCCGGTCTCCCGCGTGGCATGCAGGGATACTTACTTTTTTTCATTTAACAGAGGTATCTGTACATAGTTTGTTGGTTGTATCTATGTAGGAAACTTAACGAAACTACACGCATTAGGTCTTGTGTCGGTGGTAAGACTTTAGACTGATTGAGTTCAGGATCTCTAAGCTTAAAAATAGGTTGCTATTAGAATTTGTCGATAAATATATTTTATGTATAACAAGTGTACGTATAATTAAGTGTGGCATGGAAAAAGAGGCTTCGTGTTTCGCTTGGGTAACAAAAACCACGCTTGAGTGTTTCTTAAACCTAGTGTTACAAATAGAAAGGTTACGATACCTTTATCACAGTTTTATTGTAAGTATTAGTTGAGGCTCATTTTAATAATCGATTGGAGGAAGATTATTAAGTATATATTGGACATATATATGCGCGAGCATGTACGTGTACCTATGCAAGTATGTACCTATATAGACATTTTTTGATAGGATAAATTGTAGCTGGGATGCTTTCGGGTCTTATTGACCCCGTCTTTTTCTTCTTTTTGTTGTCCGGTGTGGCCTGGTGTTATCGAGACTCAGTCGGATTTTTAGGTCGGCTATGTGAGGGATCTTACGGTCGAGCCAAAAATATTCGGACTGTGGAGTATGCGATCGTCATATCTGTCTATGTTAGGGATGGAGGTATCATATAGTATGTTAATAACGCGGGTTAATTAATATTTGTTGATAGTTGAGTCGTAGCTTATTGTTAGCGACGTGTCTTTTGGAATGATAGATGATCGGTATGTTGTTGGCGCTCTGGATAATTCCAGACCTGTCATGTAGGATAAATGATTGTGGTTGTACGTATCCGGCGCGTGCGGATGCGTTTGTAATTATTGGTTTGGATGTACTAAGCTTTGATCGTTGGGTTGTCTTGCAGGGATGTAGATGCGTAATCATGTCTGGAGAGTTTGATTATAAAATTTTCTATTCTAGGTATAACGGCAGCATTATATAGAATGGAGTTTTTGGTTCTGTGGGTATAGTCGGACTCCTGGGATTGATATTTGAATAGTGCGGCACGCAGGCAATTTCGTTCGGAACTCATTCTTTCTGCTTGAGGTGCTTCGAGGTTCCATAGTATTGAGAAAGCATAGGTCAAATTGAATGGATGAGGATTTGATAGACTATTATTGTGGCACGGGGTGGGATGAATTTATTGTGCATCAGGCGCGAAAGCGAGTGGTATCGGCGCTTAGCTTTTTCCAGGTGTATATTCCAGTGTTTGTTCCATCTGACTAGATTGTCAATGTTTACTTCGAGGTATTTAACTATATTTTTTTGGACGAATTGTGATTGGTTCTCTGGTGTCTGGGTGATGGGTGGTAATAGACAATTCGTGTTACCGTGCACGGTCCAAGGTGTTGAGCCGTTTATATGGCGGAAGGGTATTGATTCACATTTATGAGGGTTTAGTCTGAGATTTCAGGTTGAGTAATAGTTGTTTATTTTGTTGAGTAATGTTTGTAGAGAGTTTTGTATGGGTGGGATGGATTGGCCAGCTATGAATGTTATTAAGTCGTCTGTGTAAGCTATGAGTGCGTATAATTATTGTTGTTTAGATTGAATGCATTTAATAGGTCAGAGGTGAGTATGTTGAAGAATATGGGAGAGGTAACCGTACCTTGTTGCAGGCCTTCGATGATGTTGAATGTGGTTATTGATGCGTGAGTGCCGTCTCAAACTGTGAAGGTTCTATCATGCGTCATATCCCATATGAATTTTCCGAGATATGTTGGGAATTCTTTTTTCTATTGATTTGGAAGTAAGGCCATTAAGCCATACCGAATCAAATGCTTTTTCGAGGTCCATTAACGTGGCGCCTATCATGGGTCCCGAGGAGAAGTAGCAGTTCACATCCGATAGGAGTTTGTTGACTGCGTGGGTAGTAGAGTGGTTGAATCGGAAACCATATTGGGTATTGGGGATAATGTTACGGGAATTGCAGTGCAGGATAATAGAGTTTAGTATCGTAATTTGCTGATTGACCGGGTTATCCTAATAGGTCGGTAGCTTGACGGATCGTGTGGGTCCTCGTCTTTTTTTAATACTGGGTATATTTCGGATGTTTTCCGGTCTTTGGGCAAGTATTGATCGTTGAGGACATTACTGAATAATACTGTGCAGTCTTTGAAGACTTTAGATGGGATGCGTTTGAGGACTATGGGTAGGATGTTATCCGGGCCACTGCAAGATTTCTTAGGTAGTTTTTAAATTATATTTTGTAACTGAGGTACGGATGTGAAATAGCTCCCGTACTGTCCTGCGGGGGAAGTACAGGAGCTATTTCAGAAGCCGACATACCCAAAAGTACGTGGGCTTTGTTATTTGGCGTGAACGTTGTGAGGATGTGTCTGTTGTGTCTTTGATTAGTAAAACCATTTACAAATTCTTTGATTTTATTATCAATCATTGTTCGTATTCTGGTTTTTTGGTTTCGGTGTCTTGGCGAATTGATGATTTCGTAGTGGGCGCCTATTATTATATAGAGCATGTCTATGGGGCGCATGATGAAGTCATTATTGTTGAGAGTTGGTGTGTTGGTGAGATCTATGTTGGCTCTTGGGGGGAGATTTCTGTTTGTGATTGTGTGAATTGCTTGCAGTTGATTAGGGGTCTTCGGTCGAAACATGTTGTTTATTTTCGAAAACAATTTGTCGGGGTTTTGGTGGTCTATACTTGCGTAGAATTTGTTCCAGTATTTTTCTATGTTGTTTTTGAAGGTTTGTATGAGAAGTTGCTTCGTGTTTTTGATCAGAGATTGAAGGAGTTTTGTTTGACGACAAGAGCAGCGGGGGTCGGCTCAGCGCCTTTTGTTTAAGACGGTGAGCAGTTTCGACTTGTGTTTTTGAAGTATATATATGGTTTTGTTGATGTAGATAGTTGTATTATTGTTGGGGTTGTGTCGAGGCACGATTGTGTTGCTCGTGTGTGTGATGTGGTCAGAGTTGGAGGTATTCGTCGTTTTCTACAGTGGTGAGATTTGTGTCGTCGGGGGGGGGGGGGGGGTTGTAATTATTGTCAAGGGTGGTCGTGAACTTATTCCAGTTGATTGCTTTGAACCTGAGTCTATCGGGTTCGTGTGATTTTGCGTTGACTATGGAGTATTTGGAGATTTCAATTGCGAGAAGTAAGGAGTTGTGGTCGGCATCGAATGAGAGTGTCTGTATAGGTCCGTCCAATCTGTAAATTGGTGATATTTATTAATGAGTCGGCAATGCAGAGATCTATGCAGGATACAGCTGGAGTGTGGGTAGAAGAGTTAGGGGGATAGATTTTTTCTCTAAAAGCAAGGCCTTGGTTGTTTTGCCAGTCAAATAAGTATCTGCCTCTAGGACTTATGATACAGTTGCTGTATGCTGTGTGACCGGCATTGAGGTCGCTGGCTATGATATATTTGTTGTTTGGGTTGTATAATTTGAAGTGTGTAAAAATGGAATTAAATTCTTTGAGGAATGTTGCTTTTGTGTTAGTACGATTCGTTGCGTACAGACTTATTATGAATAGGTTTGCATTATTGTTTGTGCTGTTTGTTAATTAGAGTTTCATAATGGAGTATTCTAGGATGTTGTTTTTTGGGGTCGGATAGTTGATTATCGAACACACAATGTTTTTTTGCAGAAAATAGCTGTATTCTTGGGGGGGGGGGGGGGCTATCTACACGGTTAATGTTGTATTCGGCAGAGGATATTTTATGTGACGGTTTGAGAAATATTTCTGATATTGTCATTTCGCGATGTCAATGTTGTTATTGGTTAGGTGCAATTTATATCTTCTATGTGTTCTAATAGAATGTGCATTGATAGATGTTATTGTTAACATGTTTTCGTGTGGATTATTCGCAGGGTTAGATGCTGTTTTTTCCTGAGCAGATGGACGGGGTGGGTTGGTACATTACGCCGATTGGATTTCCAGTCCCATGTGCTCGAACAGGGCGTCAATTGTTTGCTTGTTGTCGTTGACTTGTGCTGCTAGTCGCGATATGCTGTTTGAGAGTAACCATACTATTTCTCTTTTCAAGTCGTTAACCCATGTGGGAGGTGCGTCTGTGGTCGTCGTTGTTGGCTGTGGATGATGAGGTGGTGCTGGATTCGGGTCCGTGGCAGTTGCCTGTGCGTATGAGACGCCTGGTGTTCTGTTTCTGGAGATGATTTGTGTTTCTCTCACGATTTGTTGAGGTTTGTTGTTTTTAAGGGTTTTTTAAAATGGTTATTGGTAATTTTATAACATGGGAAGCCTGTGCAGTTGGCTGTGTTCGTGGCTGTTGCAGTTCGGCAATCGGAGAAGCTGTTTGTTCGTTTCGGCGTTGATGTTGCATTTCCCTGGATATGGCTCATAGGATTTGCTACATTTGGCACATCTGTATGGTAGATGGCAGTTTGTGCTGGCATGTCTAAGACGTTGGCATGTTTTGCACTGAAAGATTTTATTTTTCCTGACTGTTCCCATTTGATGCGTTCATAAAGGAGGTTGTTGATGTTTCGTATGTGTATTTTGTCACTGTCGTATGCCAGTTGGACAAGAAATATATTTGGATGTTTGTTTTTCTCGCTGATTTTCATTTTGGTGATTTTTTTAAATCGAAGTTTTGGGGAGGTTAAATTCCGATGATTCGCCGAGAATGTCTTGTTTCGTTAAGTCGCCGGCGATTTCCTTAAGTACCAAAGCTTTAGGTGTGAAGGTGAAGAATCCTCTTTTTGTTCCAGAGATAATTGTTACTATTTGTGTATGAGCGTTGATAGCGGCAGGTTGTATGATTGCTTTATTGGGTGAAGTTTGCCGTATGTGGTATCTTTGGTTGGATACATTATTCTGTTTAAGGAGGTTTATTATTTCTCGGTTAATTGCGGTATTTTGCAGATGTATCGGTGGAGATTTCGACGTTTTGTAGGTTATGTTGCGTTCTGTGATTGTGTCTTCATTGGTTGCCTCTGAATGAATTTCGTGATCGAGGCCCATGTCATTATTTCCGGAGAGATTCTCATATTGGTTTTGCGTTTCTATTGTATCGTTTGGTGGACATATCGGGTTGATGTTTGAGGTTTTTTTCGGAATGAACCAGCCACTGCCGGAGGGTTTCCGGGTCGACGTTCTCCTTGTCGCTCTCGTCGCGTCGGACTTGCACGGAAGTGAGGTTAGGATGCCGGGCTGACGCGGGGGCTTTATTTGTACCGAATTCTCTAACGAAGGCTTTGTATTCTCTATCAAGAGCCTAAATCGAGAGAGTTTTGGTGGACTGAACTTTTTAAAGTAGTTTGTTATTGGTGTGTGTGTGTTTTCCGCGTCGAATTTTCGCTTGTTGAACGGAATTTTGTGGTTATATCCGTCGGGGTACCATTTGCTGGGGCCCCGCGGTGCTTATATTTCGGAATCATGTATGTTTTGTGTCGGATTTTGGTTAATCTCAAGGTAAAAAAGCCGCATAAATCTGTAAAGCTATTGTTGGAGGACTTTTATAATATTGATAATACACCTCTATGCGATATCGATAATTGTATCATCGATTAATAGAAGATTATTGTCAGTCACATTTCTCCCAAGAACATCTCCGTTAATACGCAAGTACTTAAAACTGTGTTAGCGATTATAGCAGCGATCGATGTGTCCGAGATTTTCTCGATGTAGTCTCCAGCAAGCGTCGTCGATCTCTGCCACCTAATGCTTATGCTGTGGCCGTCCAGCGCTTTGTTCGTCACTCCCAATCTCAATGTTTACGTTTTGGCTCTCAACAGACTTTTACTTCAGACATTGACTTCACCGTATAATCGAATAAAATTCAAACACATTGGGAATGAAATAAAATTTGGTAGAGTTGTCGACGTAGCCAAACAATTTCGTGCCCTTACAGTTCTCGTGGAAGGACCGTAACTTACCCCGGTGTGTATATATATATCCATGCGCATTAAATTGAGAACAGAGGTAGTGCTGATGTAGCTCTCGCATTCGTGGATATATATATATATATATATATAGAGTCACCAGGACGCGGTCCCGAGAGAATCCCAGGTGCAACACGTCTGGCTCAATCGTCCAGACTAAACAAAGCTTTTATTCCAATTCGTTCTATCGATTTGCCTATACTAGCGTGCGTTATGTACCGAAAAAGAGACCGTGAGGGCAAGACAAAGGGAGAGTGAGCAAGAGAGAGAGAGAGAGAGAGAGAGAGAGAGAGAGAGAGAGGGAGAGAGAGAGAGATACATAAAAAAATTGGTTAATTCTCAAAATGCAACAAGTTAAATAAAAGATATTCGCGCAACTATCGGGAAGTATCGTTTCAGAAAAAAAGTATGTGAAACTATAATAGCGGATTTTATCGCTTGCTAAATTCTATTAAAAAAAGGGAAAGTGTGCAGGATCGATAAAAATTTCACCACGATTTTCGTCACTTTAAAATGTAGTGAGTTCTGATGATGTTGATGTTTGAATCGTTGGAATACAACGAAATATCTGTTTTCCGAACCTCCGCAATTTCCTTTCACAGGTTTGAACTGTAAGAATAACGCGATTATTTTCGAGGCTCCTTACTCAGCGATTTACAACCTAAGTCTACAAAATATGATTTTCGATAAGAATGAAAATAAGGGATTAACAAAAAAAGTCGTTGCATTCCAACGACGCAAACTTCAAGCTCATGAGTTGTGAACATAATTTAGGAGGTTTCGTTAACATTATTCGAGAAAAAAGTCTTTGTCTATGTCAACAAAAAATTGTCAATATTTAGCATTCACATGTTTCTTTGGGCGCGCTAATTATATTTGTACCAAGTATCGAGTTTTTTAAAATACAATAAATGTGAATACTTCGATACGCGTATTTTTTCATTTTATTTTTCATGCCGAGGTCGTCGACATAGTCGTTTTTTTCATCTGCATCCTTGACGAGACTTGACGATGGATACGCTCGATTGACCATATCGACTGGCGAGTTTAGTCGCAATGGCCGGAAATAGAGCCTTGCCCTTTGAACTTTCTTGAACTCGAGGGGCGAAGCTGGGTGGGGGGGGGGGCGTTTAATACGCCCAGTGGGGTATGATAGCACAGGGAAGGGTGGAGAAATAGGAGGGAGCGTGACAGAGGGAGACTGGGATCGAAAAAGAGAGAACGTGATGAAGAGGAAAGAGGATAGCTTGGAGAGGAAGAGAGGAAAGTCTTGCAACTGCAGAGCAAACAAGCACGCAAAAGGTTTCTCGTTTCGTTGACACCAACGCAGTCTTTGGACTCTCAGGTAACGTAGCAAGGCACCAACGAGAATTTATATATATATATATATGTGTGTGTGTGTGTGCATATATATTATATATATAGCGTAAATAATATTGTTATATTGGGTCACCCCATTAAGAGGCTATACCAGTGTGAACGCTGAAAATTTGGGTGATTTTCAGGTTTGTTTTTAAAGAAAAGTACTCAATTAAATGTTTCGGAAAACTAAGAATACATTTGGCTATATTTGATCTATATTACATAATTTTTTCATAGAAAAATATTGAAATCCAAGCGACTTAAGCGCTGCCTTTGGAGGCGCCAAAAATAAAAGTTCCTCCACTGCTGACATCATTCCGGCCGATTGAGTAGCTGAAACCGAAAAAGGAAAAAAATGTCGTTAAACTGGAAGGTATTTCCTGTACAATGACATAGGATTTTCGAAAAATGTCACAATCCAACAAAATGGCGTAGTTATGAAAAAGTCTGTTTTATTGCCTATAAAATGGTCATTTTTTTCAATGGCAAATCGTCAATTTTCATCCAATGAAAAATATCCTACGTCATTGTAGAGTAAATATATTCAAGAGTAATCAGTTCGAATTTAAAGTCAATCGGATAATTGCTCTTTGAGTTACAATGTCAGCAAATTTGAAAAATCTCATTTCTAGAAAAACGCGTTTAAAGATTTAACTATCGATTTTTGCACGATAAAACGATATTTACCATAAAAACTGCTAACCAGCTATACCTGTCCCATACAATGGACTGTAGAAAAAGGCAAAAAAACAAAATCGATTTTTTGAAAGTATCACACTGATATAACCCCTTAATAATGTTGTTTTTTTAATGCTTTCATTTTTCATAAATAAGATAAACTAAATTCTTTTGCAATCTAAATTATAGTCTTGCCGAGTAAATTTTTTAATTTTTATTAAGAATCATTGACAAACGATGACGTTGATATTCTTCAAACAATGTGCCGCCGTTCCTGGATGGCCAATCGGTGTAGGTGATTTTGGTAACTAGAGTGATCTGAAATGAAAAATAAAAAAATGTACTTCCAGTTTAATGATTAAACTTTCTTATGACCGGATACTTTTTCCGGAATTTTGAAAATTACGGAAATGGGAAGCTGCAGAGATAAAGTTCCATTTTTTTACAAAAACCACATTAATCATTTTTTTATTGACAAATGGATAAACATATCAAAAAAATAATCTGGTCATAAGAAAAATGTTATAGGGTAATTCGAGGACAGATTGCCATAGCTTTCTCTGGGGCGTCCTATTTCGAAGTCCAACAAATAAAACAAATATTTTTGTTCAGTCATATGTTTATTAGTAATAAAATTGAACACGAAATAATAACAACAGTCAAGTATTATCCTCACTTAAATAATATATTCTAGAATACTAGGGTGGCCATCTCTCCTATACTATTCAATCTAAGGTGGCCATAGGTGTTGAGGTGAGATAGCCATGCTATTTTAATCAATGTGAGATGGCCACATAGAGGAATCACAGGGGAGTTCAGTTTAATCATTTTCGTTCAGTCTAGACTCTTCCTCCATGCATGGCCCGACTACACTGAGAAAACAATATATTTCTATGCACCAGGATTTGTTAACTATTAACAAATGGTAAAGTTGGATATGGCGAAATAAATATTTTCTTATAGATAATGAATCATTCATTTGAGTCTCTGAATTGTCACAAATAAAGATTTGATAATAATTAAGAAATGGGTACTTCAATAAAACATACCTGTTCTTAACGGCCAATAGATATACATTTGGTCTAACCCAAAGCCTCGTATCAATATACTATAAATACTTGTTCCCTCTCACTAAAGCCTTTATTCAATGAGATCAGTGGAAAAGTTGTCCCACATGCAAAGGATAGTTGAGTGAACGATATTTTATATTCGCATAAATCAAGATTCGTGTATAGTTATCAAATGAATATTTGGACAAAGTCGTTCATTGAGTGTCGGCAAATGAATGTGTAGTTGAATCAATGCAGCACTATAATGCTAGTGGGCAAGTGTACAAGGTACAACTTTCATAGAAAATAAGATTTGTTGCTTCCTACTTGTAGAGAACAAATCGTTGGACAACGTTTATAGTTGTAATACATCATTAACAGTTGATAAATCCTTATTTGCGTTAAATAAAGAAGTTGTTGCGTCAACTGTGTAACTCTTGGCTCAAATGCAGCCAAGTTAGTCGTTTTAAATAAGGATCAGTTAATTGTTGTCAAATGTTCATTTGCATTGAACACAGAATAGTCGCGGCAGTTATAGGTTAACGGCCCCAAATCTAAATATATTAATTGTGAACAAATATCTGCTCCTTTGAACTGTATCATATCACAATTGCAACTTGTTATTCGATAACCTCAAACATCTAGTGAAGTGAGTTAAGAGAACTAAAATTGATCAAATAAATTATTATTTTGGAAGAAATACTACGGCTATAAAATGTTGTCATGAAGACACGAATATTTCTTAACAACTAACAAATTTTGTAACAGCAAATGAATATTTAAATAAAAGTGCCAACTAAATGTATTTCTATACTATAAATAAACTGTTTCCTCAGTGTATCTAAGACACGCTTCTTGTCTTCTTCCCCTTCTTTTCAGATGCTTTATCTTCTTGCCATGTAGGTGACATTTGTCGTTGAATTCGGTGCAGTTTTCGTGCACCCAAAGCTCGCATACGGTGCACTGAATCCAGTACATATTCCTAAGGCATCTGGAAAACAAAAAAGTTGCTTAGGGGTCATCACTCTTAAAATATATAGGAGAGATAGCCCACTCTCAATTCTTCAAAATAAATTAACAACAGTACCTATTTTAGAGGTTATGTTATAAACAAGTATATGTCCTAAGTGATACAGCTCAAAATACGGTAAAAAAAAGATGTCTACATATGTCCACAGTTTATTACTTAGCTGAATAAATTAACTGCAAATTACTTACTTTCTCATTTGTTTTTTGTGCAAATTCCGATGCAGTGTCGCGAGACTGATGACGGCGTCCATACTGACAACAAAAAATCCTACCCTCTCTTGGTGAAAGTTGGTAATATTTCGTCGGGTCATCTTTCCTCGAATTACCGTAAACTATGTCCTATGCCCTATGTAAATACTATGTCCAAATTTGAATTGTATCAGTCGAATTGATTTTGAGATACGTTTTATGAAATAAAAAAGAGCAAATTGCAATCGGGCGGTTCGATGATCTTGAAGTTTGATGGCGGTTCGATGATCATCGTTGAAATGCAACAAAAAATCTCTATTTTATATTTTTATTTCCTCATTTTCATTATTCTGCAAAATCTTTTTTTGCAGATTTAAGTTTTACATATTCGAGTGAGTGACGTAAAAAATTATTTTGGGTTTCTTGTAACGAAGATTCGCCGAAATAAATTCGAGCAATTGAAGAATAATAATTTTGATTACATTCCAACGATGCAAACTTCAATCTCACGCGGTTCACCGTAGCGCAGCAGGCGATCCGACCTTTCACAAAAATCGTCATGACTCGGTTAATGTTTGGAATTTATACAAAATCTTTGTTGCAAATTAAAGTAAAGATCCTAGTTTATAAAAAAAATCGTATTTTTTAAATTTCAAGCTTATGGAGACCCCTTGATAGATATTTCCTCATGTATGTGTGGAATTTTCGAATAACGAGGGGGGGGAGAGAGAGGGGGGGGGGAGAGAGAGAGAGAGAGAGAGAGAGAGAGAGAGAGAGAGAGAGAGAGAGAGAGAGAGAAAGTGCGAGCGAAGGAGAATTCTTCGTAAAACCGCAGCAACGTTGTTATTGGGCGCAGTAAACGAAGCAATGTCTCTACAAACGTTTTACTACACGTATAAACTTATACGTATATATACGCTCGGTCTAGGGCCCGCCGTTAAGTTTTAAATGGAATTTTTTCTTTATAATGTTCTCCTCCCAAGCTCTGTCGTATGAGCCATGGACGCGTTTGCTTTTTTCTGTTTTTCTTTTTCCATTCCGTACCCTTATTCGCTTCCGCTCATGGGGTAGAGAAGGTAAATGGGTGAGAGGCAGGGTGGAGGAAGGCCGGAGAACGAAACGATAGTACAGCGAAAGCGTAGATTAATTGGCTGCGATAAGGAGAGAGTGGGAAAAACTCCGGGGAAAGTTCAGCAATTCCGATACAAAGCAGACCCAAAATTTTGCCTCCTGTACGCACCTCATTTGTCTATTTAATGTCAAGGGAGAGCAAAAATCGCGTGACTCTTTGAGGCGCGAAAAAGTCGGCGGAAAAGTTTGCAACAAATGGTCGTCGGGAACGAGCAATATTTAATAACGGGTAGAGGGGAATGGGGCTCCTAAAAAAGTTGTCGGAGAAGGTCCTGCAACTCTTCGTCTTATTCGTTTTTTTCTTTGATTTTATTTTCCGTTAAACGCTGAAATGAAGGGAATCCTTATATGTGGTGATGGAGGTATAGGCCTGTAATAGCCTATACCTAGGCTATTACAGGCCTGTCATTAATAATTTATTAGAGCTATGAGAACTTGAGGTTTGGCAGGTAGATAGAGTTCTATGACCGACAGGTAGTCCAATCGTCGAAATAGTAGAAAAGATTCTTCGTTCACCGTAAAATTAGTCGTGGAGTGGGTGACATTTTGTTTACCTACGTGAAGTATCTTGTGAACGTTCCCGATGTTCCTAGATCGAAAATATTTTTGACTTTCTTTTTCTTCACGTTTATTTCTCAAAACTTGTCGGATTTCCCGTTTTTGCCATCTCCCTTTGAAAATAAAAACCCGAAAACTAAAAAATTCTTGTGTTGATAAAGTTATAAATTCAAGAAAAAGAAAATCGACAGTTTTCGTTTCCCCTTCTGAACTATGCTCGTAGCACGTAAGAACGTTATTAATTCAAATAAAATGTGTAGAGAAAATCAACATCTTTTTTTTCATTCGGAATATTGCTCGCAATAACCCGAACGTTTCTTCTTCCTCCCTTTTTTCTTAGGGAACCGCGTGCCAAATTCTGGAAAAAAGAATGTTGTCCGACATGAATTGCAAAACTGGCCAAGAGCTCAAGAAGCCTGAAAATTCTTTGTTCCCCGAGAATGAAAAGTTCTGATGCTCGCTTTTTGTTTCTTCCGCCAACTTCGAAGAGTGTACATCGGAAGAAGGATTTCGATCGAAATATTGTGAGATTAGATTGAGCTTTCTCATTGCAACCGGAGACAGCAGTCACCGACAGGAATGTAGGTACGAGGTCGCCCCACTCGCCTGTCATCAACGCTTTTCTCTCTTTCTCTCTCCTACGTTAAACAGCAATGCTTGCATCCATTACTTGGATGAGTGACCGCTTAGCCATGCGCTGCTAGGCGTATCGATCGGTCAGCAGGACGCCGCTTTTCCGAGGCTTTCGCGTTGCCTTTGCTTATCGTGGCCTGCTCTTGTCACGAACATCGAAGCATTGTGGGAAAAAAATATGACCAACCTCCTTGACGCGGGTTCTCGCCTGTTTCCCTGCGCCCCCCTGCGAAACCTCAGGGAGACCTTGGCACGAATCCATCGAGTTTCAATTAGGAGTTGATTGCGTTTGGATCAAATATATATATATATATATGTGCATATTCCCCCCGCGGCTTTCTACAACCCCATACCGCGCATACTCCAACCCCCTGTTACTTGTACCTCGCATTTGTCACTTCGCTATTTCCAGTTCCTTCGGGAGGCTCCTCCAGACTGTTTCCCTGAGCCACTCGTTTCTTCAAGCACTGCTGCAAAGCATTTGCACGAAGGCACAGGGAAACTGACCAAAACCCGTGTCGATACAAGCGCCCATATCTTTACCGAGATTCACTTGCGTTTCACACTCGGAAACTCGGCAAAACTGCCACCCCCTTGGTAGACGTTTAAGCAAGCGGCTAAGCGCTCACCCATCCAAGTATTGGCACAACCGCACGTTACTCGACATGGAAGATCTTCAAAGCCGGCGTCTGCGTGTCCACTACTAACGGCGTTGAAGTTTGCATCGCTGGAATGCAACGAAAATTCTTTTCAGTTTCTTATTTTCAATATTATCCAAAATCTTATTTTGCAGATTCGTTGCAGGTCACAAAATAAGAATCCTAAAAAGCGGTTGTGTGATTTTCGTGGCTCAAATCTGCCCAAGGGAATTTGAGAAAATATAAAAATAATCATTTTCGTTGCGTTCCAACGATGCAAACTTCAACGTCATCCACTACTGTCGTGCACATGTACATATATATGTACCTGCAAAGGGTAAAACTACCTTTTTATCTAATGTACTAATATTTTCCATTGCCGATTGGGAGTGTATCACATGTAACGTGTGTATATATTTATCTATATGCGTATGAACACTACGATCTGGCGAACCGCTTTCAGTCGACAACACAATTTATTAGAGAAATGTATTAGACAAAATAGTAGGTTTACACTGAAAAAAAAAATAACTTAGGATGACTTAATCCATCATTGGAGAATGCCAACGAATTATCCATGAAAAAATGGAATATTAGGTGATTTTGGGAACTATTTATTCCATGGAACCAACGAATACTCGGAATAATTCAATATTTTAATGTTTCATCTCCATATTTTCGTGGCCACCTGTGAATGAACAATTCCGTTGATGCAAGCGATTTTTTCTCTGTGTACTTTCTGCAGATATATATATATGTGTGTGTGTGTGTGTGTGTGTGTGTGTGTGTGTGTGTATATATATATACACAGTCGAAACTCGATATAATGAATCTAAAGGGAAGTTGCTTATATCGAGTTTTCATTACATTGAAGTTTCGATATACCGAAGTCATGTTCCTTAAAATGTTCCTAAAAATATATATTATTATTACAAATATGGGGATATTTTTTTAAAGAAAGCAAGGTGTAAATTAGAGCTTTTTTTAGAAGCAGTTAGCAATTAAAGCATAATGTATATGATTATGTCGTTGTATCAAGGTTACGGGTGTCTATCGGAAGGGAATGGATAAATTTTCGTTATATCGAGGTTCGACTGTATATATTCTTAGTTCCAACGTATAGCCTTGCGGGTTTTCACGTATTACCGTTCCCAATTAAACCGTTTCTTACTACTCCCTACCCGCACTTCGCTATTCGAACCTTACTTCCGTTGCGTCCACGGCCGTCTTAAGCTACACTATATTGCATTTGCCGAGGGTACGTGGAAACTGTGAAAAACCCGTACCAGCATGGGCGGCCCTATATTATTTTGATTTTCTAGTGCCCCGACTCTTTTATACAAGTATCACGAGACACGAAGGTCTCAAAAGTATTGACCTTCAGCTGACTGGTTGATGCGTCAGCCGGTGCACGGCTAAGCGGTCACCGCTCCGAGTATCGGCCTCCAGACGCTGCTTAGGTCAAAGTACCGCCCGACCCAGACCCCGACCGCTCCACCGGTGTCGATTTATATATATTCATACATCATTTTGAATTACTTTCACTCGGAAATAAATTATATGTATATAATTATATATTAAATTATATAGTGTAGGATATTTTCATCAGCGATATTGAAGTTTGCATCGTTCAAATGCAACGAAATTTGTTTTTTATTTTCTGATTTCTCTATTTTTATTATTATTCAAAATCTTTTTCTACAAATTTAGGCATCGGATCACTATTAAGAATTCCGAAAAATGCTCGAGTGATTTGGGTAGCACAAATGTCCTTAAAAACATGGCACGACGAAATTTTCGTTGCTTTCGAACGAATCAAACTTCAATGAAATTTTTGAAGGAGTCGTTTTACCTCTTGCACGTTCGTAAAAGGCGGTCTTGATTTGCTTCAAATATTGTGTTCCTTTTTCGAAATCGATCTGTATGGGAATCTACTAAAACTTTCTACATTTGAAATTTTATTTGACGCATACCAACGTCTGTAAAAATAATACGATCAATGTGCTTTGAACAGCGATCGGTGAAGCTGTCGATCCTCTTTAAGCGAATATATCCTATTACGCGAAGCTCTGGTGCTATATGTTTATTGTGGAAGACGAGGAAAAACTAAACCTAAAGAGCTTCGGTGCATGACTCTTCTTCTATTTTTCCGTCTCCTTCATTAAAAAAATACGTAGGGCCACCGGTGGAGGACGGATATCTGTGTCGGAGAACAGGGTGGATGAGACAGGGAGTCGCGATGAAAGGTTGCCATGGGTTTATCTCGATATCCTCCTTGGTTTTGTGAGCAGGGCCTCGTATTAATTAACGCTCAATATTTTTCCAGATCTCCTTCTCTCTGCCTTGCTCCTCCCGCTTTACTTCTTCCCTCGTCTCATGCTTCTTTACTCTTTTCATGCGTTCGCAGCCTTGTAAACAAAAGTTGATTATTTTCGGAGCATATAATTGCGTGCATCAACGAACGTTTAATTGTTATTTTATTGCAAGCTATCGTTTTTCCCATTGTTAAACGTTTTTTTCGTGATTGTGAATCCTGAATTAGCGTTATTTCACTCACTCACTCATTCACTCACTCACTCAATATACAGGGTGAGGCACACAAAGTGTTACAGAGTAATAGCACTCAAACTATTGATCATATCCAAAAATGTTTCAGACAAAAGTTTCAGTCTTCGAGAAGGCCGTCATACTGGACCACCATATTTCTTCTATCGGTGGAGGCGCCGAAGCTACGTCAAGGTCAACTCCACTTTTTTAAATGGAACCATGTATTTTTTTTCGATTACATTATTACCGATTTTAAGACGAATTCAGCGACCTACAACACAAGGTCATTCTGGTCACGCAAAGTATGAAAATAGTCGAAAAATATCGAAATAATCACTTTCAAAGTATCCACTAACCTTGGTTTGGGTCTACCTACAGAAGATGCCCGAAGTGATGACCTTCGACTTGTAAACACTTGTTTGATCGCTGTTTTCATTTCTTACGATACCAATGTTTCTTATCGGCAGCAAGTACGCGTTTTTTGTTGACATATCCGTTATTCGCGCATTACCTCCTAATGTGAGTACATCCGATCGCGAAAATGAACGATTTTCAAGAATCTTTTGATATGTTAATGGTGCTGGGGGATGCCGTAAACATTACAGAAACGCCCAAGATTTGTATGCGGCTCATTATCCGTATAGGCAACAAAAATCGCACATGGCTTTTAACCGATTAGTTGGCCGTTTTTGTCGCTTCGGCACAGTGAAACAAACACGAGTCAAACGTGGACCGATTGTTAATGGAAATAATGCGGCTGCTATCTTAGCTTTTGCTGCACTAAATCCACATGCGAGCAGAGCAGGCAAATGTAAAGAGAGAGTGGAATTAGCGATCTGTATTAAGAATCTTACATCAACACAAATTCCACCCGCATCGTATGTCATTACATCAGGATTTGTACGGCAATGATTTCCTAAATCGCGTCAATGTCTGCAACTGGATTCGTAGAAAAATGCGCACACATGCCTCATTTTTGAGTCATGTGCTTTTTTCTGACGAATCTAACTTTACAAATACGGGAAATGTGAATAGGCGTAACATGCATCATTGGACAAATAAGAATCCTCGATGGATGAGAGCTGTACCATTTTAACATCCGTGGTCCGTTAATTGTTGGTGTGGCATTGTCGGCAATCACGTCATTGGTCCATATTTTTGACCAATGACAGTCGCTGGACTGGGCAAGTTTACGCAGTGGATAGGACGAGGCGACCCTGTGGCCACCTCGTTCGCCAAACTTAACATCACCAGATTACTTTTTATGGGGTTTTGTAAAAAACGCGTAATGGCGGTAGCACCGACCACGCCTGACGACATGAAAGAAAGAATGCACCGAGCATGTACCGAAATTACACCACAAATGTTGGCTGAAGTTAGACGGTCTTTTCATCAGCGAATTAACAAGTGCTTACAAGTCGAGGGTCATCACTTCCAGCATCTTCTGTAGGTAGACCCAAACCGAGGTTAGTGGATTCTTTGAAAGTGATTATTCCGATATTTTTTGATTTTTCGACTATTTTCATACTTTGCGTGACTAGAATGACCTTGTGTTGTAGGTAGCTGAATTCGACTCAAAATCGGTAATAATATCATCGAAAAAAAATACATGGTTCCATTTTAAAAAGTGAAGTTGACCTTCAGCGCCTCCACCGATAAAAAAATAGGGTGGTCCAGTATGACAGCCTTTCCGAACATTGAAACTTTTGTCTGAAACATTTTTGGATATGATTAATAGTTTGAGTGCTATTGCTCTGTAACACTTGACGTGCCTCACCCTATCTATTAATCTATCAATACCTTCACAGCTCATTATTTCTTTTTGAAACATTAGGAACTTAGAACATTCGGTCCATCCGGTTTCTCAACACCCTTTTCGATCTAAAATAAACTAGATCGGACCCAAATTATTAGTCCACCGATGCTTTATAGACAAACATCAATATCGTGGGCTAAAAAATGGCTGGTGGAGCATAAGAATAGAAAAATTCGTGACCACTAAACGGTTTTGCATCGAATAAGACGTTGCCCAATCCATTTGAAGGAAAAATTAAAATTTGCCATTCAGTCCCATTGATTACGACCAACGAGCAAAATTATTCGTCAATTTCTGGGAACCGCGTATTTACAATTATCCGTCATGAATTCTCAGGATTACAGTGCACCGTATGCTAGTCACCGAATTCGGTTCGTCGTTCTTGCGTTCGTGCAAAATCTCTGTTGCGTGCGATCCGTAGAGTGACAATTCTTCACGCATCCCCGCGTTCCGCAGGCACTTCGTAATTAGAGAAACTTCAAAGAGACCGCAAATTCTTGTAATTCATGCCATATGTGTTGTCGATTCTTTTTATATATTTTTTCCTGTTCAAGAATGCCGCCGACAAATCTTTGAAAATGATTTTCGGACCAAACGCCACGAAGAGCAGTGAGGATGATTGTCCGCTTCCTTGAACGTTTGCGGCTGGCAATTTTGCGGTCTTTTTAATGCAATTTTTATAGCCGCGATTACGCCGATGTGCGGCGGTTGGACGTGTACGCTAACGTCGATAATTGAACCGGGTGTATTCGCTTTCACAATGTCCCTGAAGACTTCTTGGATCTTTCTCAATATGGATGACAGTGCATGTCTTTCATCGGATTTAGCATTTATATGATATGAAGAAGGCGCAAATGGGACAGTCGACTCGAGCATTGAGCAAACATTCTGACGGTATGAGGTTGAAGTTTGCATCATTGGTATGCAAAGATAGTTTCTTTCAATGGATCATTTTTATTATCATCGAAAATCATATTTCGTAGATTTAGGTTGTAAAACGCTAAATAAGGATTCTAGAAAGCGTTCGCGTGATTTTTATAACCTAAATCTGCGGAAGGAAATTTGGGGAATTTAGAGAAAAAAAATCCATTCTTTTCAACCATTCCCGGTAACGGGGAAAGGGCATGACATTTATTTTATATCGATCTACGTTATTTCCAATAATACGTGTATTCTTTTTTCTCTACGCAAGCATCGAAAAGTACAACAAATTTTCGAATAGCAAAACTCAACTCCTGGGTGGTTGAAATTACGCTCAACATTAAAAATAAAACCAAACTTTGACTTAATCCGTGCCACTTTACAATTCAGCAATATTCTTCAACCACAAGATCGAAGTTTGCATCGTTGGAATCCAATAAAAATGATTAGTTTTCGATATCTTGAATTTCTTTTGCCAAACATTTGTCATGAAAATCCCTCAATAATTTTTTAAGGTCACGTATTCCGAGATTAAATTTTTTTGGTAAAACTATAGAATCACAGCTCCAGCCAAAAATCGGTCCAACATTTTTTTGGGGGTATTGTTATGGATAGAAAATGATGTTACATGTTGGATTAATGGGGGAAGCCCTAATAAGAAAAAAAAGATGCGTTCTTTTCGGGCTTGAAATTTTACGATTGCTTCGGTGAGAAATATTGTACACCTGTCGCATATGATTTCCATTGATTTAGGAATATTTCGAAGTTCATTCAAAATATACTTACCTTTTCACTCTGTTTACCTTACCTTGTTTATGTTTCATCAATTCAATTTGCTTCGTGCGAGTATACATATATGTACACGTGTGTGTGTGCGCGTGTGTGCGTATGCGAGTGTGTCTATAATGCGCTATTTTGTCCCCCGTTTCCGCAAACTTCAAAGTCCCATAATTTATGGAATTAATAAAAAATATCGGCCTCCCCCAACTGAATATCAATAGTGATGATATTATCAAGGCATTCATCGCAAAAAAATGTTGGCATTGAAATTGGGCTGCAGCCGTGATTCTATAGTTTTACATTTTTATCTGACAAACAATATTTTGTAAAATAATAAATGTGAGAAAATAAAAATCACAAAAAACAAATTTCGTTCGCCTGCAACGATGTAAACGTCGAGACCATCATTGAAGTCTTTATCAGTAATAATATTATTATCGCCTTCATGGATACCTTTTCTTCGCATAAAAAGAATAGTTGAAATAATTATAGGTAATTACCCCCCCCCATCCTACAGATTTTGTTTCACAATCATTCGCATCATTATCACCAGGCAAAAAGGTTAAGTATAAGTATATATGAAATTAAAAAGATAAAGAATGTCTGGAATGTCGCAACTGTGATACGAATAGTGAGCTAGGATCGTGCAGTAGCGTCTTGGATTCTCACTAATTGTATGTGGCAAGCTTCGGAACAATCTCCGTATTTGCAGAGACCAGTTTTCCGGTATAGGATTTTTACGATTTAAAATGGGAGGTAAAAGTTCGTCGTGTGCAAAGGAATCGGAACGCCGTGGGTATTGCAATTGCGCTAATTAAATGGCGTTCGTACGCTAATTAGATTATGCTCCTTATTAGAGTTGTGCACGTTTCGCGCGCTGTTCCTCCGAAATGTCTTCCGCAAATATCTGCGCTACGCGCACGCGCCACGTTCGGTGCTCAATTTGCATTGCAATCGGATGGTCCATTTATGGATAAAATTGCACTGTAGATTGGCGAAACATTGAGTGGATCAAAATCAGCGAAAAGATGAGGGTTGATAGGATTTGGAAAAAAGAGGAGCGGTTTATCGGCGAACGCATTATTGTTATTGCAAATAACGGGAAGAATTTGAGTTTGAGCGCGCTTAAAGGGTCGTCGCACTTGAGACATTAAAAAGGCTATTTTCATGATTTTTAAAATACGTTTATATTATAGATGTTGATATAAAAGTTGTTACACTTAATAAATACAGTTTTGAAATACATTTATAAAAAATTTGATGTATTTATGTAGCCCTAACAAACTTTAAACGCGTTTTTTGCGAAACAACATTTTTCGACGGCTTGTTGATAAAATCTTCGAAACTACTGAACCGATCCTTATGAAATTTTAACCACATATTCTTTACAACTATAGCTATAGCGCATATCGAATATTTAAAAAAAAAATTGATACTTACTTCTGCCGAAAACGATGAAAAAACAGTTTTTTCTGTTTTTTCGAAAAATGTCCGCCATTTTGTTATTTTTGCATATATGAAAAAATCGTATGATATGCGCTATAGCCATTAACATACTGAATCTAAAGCCGTTTGATTTTTTTGTTTCGAAGATCCATCTCCGAGATTTCATCAACAGCGCAGACCTACAATTTTTTGGGACATTTTTTAACTACCATTTTCGTCTATAAATAGTGATTTAAATAATTAAAAAAAATGTATTTCGAAAGTGTATTTATTAAGTGTAACAACTTTTATATCAATATATATATAATATAAACCTATAAAAAATCATCAAAAAAGCCTTTTTTAGCGTCTAAAGTGAGAAAACCCCTAATGTTGACAAATTTTAATTAAAGCAGGCGCTGCTTTGACTAAAATTTGTCGCATTCGGAAGAACGTCGAGAAAGTATATTCTGATCAAAAGACCTGGACGCTTTTGAAGACGAAGTGCTTTGGGTTCGTATTGGTCGTTTTGATTGTACTAGTTTCAGCTTCGGTGTCCGTAATTCTCATACATATAGATGTTGAACACCCAGATGAAATGGGTTTGCACAAATGAGAAAATGGACTCTCACAAACTGAGTTTTGGCACAAAGTATATAATCTTGTCACCATCCAAACTGGCGTTACTCGATTGTTCCTTCTTTCGCGTTCAGTTCGCCGCGAAGACTTTAGCACGGGGACGGTGGCATACACGCCGATCCCACCAATACGATGATAAGGCACAGGCGATTGACCTGCGACTTGTTCTCTTTCTCGTCACAAGTCGTAACACCTAATCATGCTGCCTGTGCCCTGAAGTGCGTCACTTTGGGCCGAGTTGATGGTCACTGCGAGGGAACAAAGTGTGTATGCAGATACGACGAATGGTCATCCTGGGAATGGATCTGAGGATCGTCAGCGAAGAGTGCAAGCTCCTCTGGTGCGTTTGTCAAAGCAATGCTACTTTTCGTATCTTCCGGATATTTATCGCAATTTGACCAGGTTTGTCGAGTTCTTAAATTAACATGTTGGTCACTTATCACCTTTTTTCAATCCATTCTTTGATTATCTGCGCGCGGCCAATTGAATCTTCATCGTCTGGATGTCACAAGCTCATTGGTAAGAGTTTCTAAATTTGCATGAGTGCAAACGTGAGAAGTAAGAAAAACATGGTTACATCCGGGAAACGGCCGTTCCACGCTTTCATAGTGCCACCTTCCTCAAACCCCTTGTGTGAAGCCTGCCGATTCGCTCGCGTCTTTTTTTTTCTCGTGCGCTCTTCTCGGATTCTATCAATTCTTGAATCGCTGCAGGGTTTACTCGGGAAAACAGAGAGAAGATATATTCTTGAAAGACCTTGGTCTTCTCTGCTGTAAGAAAAGGTTCTCCGGGTTTAAAGTTGGACCAAGCAACTGGGCCACAGTGATATACAAGCGAGGGTTGTGGAACATTTGAGAGTTTCTGGGGCTTTTCGTCGGGCGTATTCGCAGTATTCGCTGTATATTTACGAGGCCCCTCGGAAATCCCGTTTTTCCGCTCCGACTTTGCATTTTATATTACACGTTGAATTTCTCATTCGATTTATTCTTCTGGGTAATATGAAAGCAGAATAATTCTCATGCGTTTATTGCACCGTCTCGACTCTGTTCATGCTCGCTGGCACAACAGACAATTCACATCACTTGCAACGCTGTTTTATTATTGATGAAAAAATATACGGCACTTAATGGGAGAAAAAACACGAGAAAAAAGAATAACCCGGCGCTAAAAGTCACGACCAGTAGAGTAGCTAGATCGCGAAATTCTGAATAGAAACGTTCATATCCGTTTTTTGCCCAGATGCACCGTGCTTCAGATACGAAACGATCACTGACAGCCAATAGGGCGCGCTAGTTCAGTAGAAAGCGCTCACTGGTGGGGGCCGCTCCCTCTCCATACGCTGTCCAATGTCCCCTCCCTGTCCGCTACGTGTAGCTGGCCCGCGTCATTGGCTGTGACTGATCGATCGATATCTCGTCGACGATGTATCGGAGTGAAAAATGGTTAAAGACTTTTATCTGCGGAATTTCGAGGCCCACCTGCCCTACGATATTCCAGTCCCAATTTTTTCGGACACCCTGTACCCAGCTGTACGAAGCAAGGTCTCCTCCTCGTTCAAGTCCCGGGGATTGAATTTTATCGATCGTCGTGTTGAAGCGGTTCTCTCGGCCTCTCGGTGACTCTCGTCGACTCGTACAGTCGGCTCGTTTCGTACTCGCTCGACGGAACCCGACCTAAATACCAGCCTCGAGGGAGGATCCCGGTCTCTCATAGGTTCGCCGGAAGCACGTTATGAATACCCTAAGCGATGATCCGAGAGCGTCTCTTGCTGGTGGCCCCTAGCTTCGTGTAACAGGCATCCCTTAACGTTCAAACGTTGTCATTCCCTCGTGGAGCCTTTGAGCATACAATTAACGTTCTACATGCTGCAATAAAAACATAGGCTCGGACAAATGAATGATTTTTCAAAATTTCTACCCAACATCGTATGCACCTCATTGGACTTTATGCTGATTAAAGTTTCTCCCCTATTTTTCTATGTTCGAGCCATCGTAATATCAAATGCATAGGCAGCTGGAACAAAAATAATCAAGGAAGAAATGCAAAAAAGGGAAACGACAAAAATTTCAAGAACCCTGCGTGGGTTTTCAATGGAGCGAGGGAGGTACTTGGAAATCGTTCTATGCTATATTAATGCACATCTCGTCGTCGAGTTAGCTCTTGCAAAGTGGATAAGACACGAAGCTCTCCTCGACAGAGCCTCGCAGATGTTATATATCGTGGCTTCAATTCACCTAGGGGCACACATAGTCCTCGACGTCTTCCTTAGCTTCGTCCTCTATTGCATGCACGTGAATACGTGTGACTGTGTGGGTGTACGTCTAAAGACTCGTATGCAAGGGGGAGGAAGATTGAAGCGCAGCACAGGGCTGAGGGATTGAACATGCGGGCGCCTAGTGTTATATCGGGGTCAAATTGCACGCCCTATGTTTACGAGACTACCGTAAAAGAGACACTGAGCATCTCGCATTGAGATTGCTGATGCAGAACATTTCTTTCATCCACGTGCAATCTTTTCTCTCTCCCTTTCTCCGCTACCCACCCCTAGTCCCTCCGAGGCGTTTCAATGCATCCAACATGTTTTTCTTCGCATATGCGCCTTGCCTGGAAAAAAAAATTGAATCGTGTATATTTCCGAGATCATTTCAAGGCATGGCCGTTAAAACAGTGATTCTTCTTTTCGTTCGTATCCAACGATGTGCAACGTTTCGCATTTCACATGCGTTATCCTTTACTGCCTCGCTTATATTCATTCGATTGCATATATTTCAAGAATTTTCCGTTTTTTTTCTTCATCCCTTCATGCCTGTAAAATCGGGCTTAATATAAATGGTAATTCGACGTCATTTTATTTCCTCACGAGTTTATATATTTCCTCCGATCTGTCTGTGTGCGTGCGCGCATGGTAAAAGTCCGTGTATATCGGTATCACCAACCGTGAAAACTGTAGAACACATCGGGTGAAATGTATATCTGTTTTTGATCCGCAATGTATGGAAGCGCTCGAAAATAAATGAATCTGCGGAATGAACGGTAAAAGTTAGGCCCCCATTCAGGGTCGTTAACAACTTTAATTACCGAAAAAAAAAAACACAAGACGAAAAACGAACTTCACAGGTCGGTGAGAAAAGTTGAATTCAGACAGCCATCAGTCTTGTAAGGTAGATTTCGAAAAAGGGGTCATTAGTGGTGTAGCTGCGCCTGGAGATTTTATAACATTTTTAGTTTACATTCAACGAAAATATGGTATTGACGTTTGCATCAATGGAATGCAACGAACATTTTTCTTCTTCGTATGGCCGTTTTTCTCTTGTCACATCCAGGCTATGAAACTCACTTGGACATTTTTAAGGATCCTCATTGAAAATCTTTAACCAAAACCGGCAAAAAGAGATTTCGAATGATAATGAACACAATGAAATGGAGGAGATCGAGAAAAATTATCGTTCCATTCGAACGATGCAAACTTCAACACTATATAAAGAAATGATGTTGAACTTTGCATTGGAATGCGACGAAGGTTAACTCTTCTTTATTTCCTTACATTTTTCTTTGCTAACTCAGGGTACGACAATCATCCAAGTGATTTTTTCTATAGTTTTTAGAAACCTACGACCTCGGTCTAAGAAAAAAAAACTTCGGGTTATAATGACAATAAAGACGAAAAAAAAACTTCATTTGTTCCAACGATGCAAACTTCAACGCTATAGAAAAATATATAGTTTATCGAAATTATTAATTTAATCTCTAGTTCGGGGCACCTACATTTTGTACAATTGCCAATTTCTATATCGTTTTAGTGTGCGCATAGTCATTTTCCTTTTTGAGTCGTTAACGATTGGGGGCATCATTAAAGAAAAGTCGGACTGCGCGTAGATATAACATCTGTTTGTGCGTTCTGTGTGCGTGTGTATAGTGCGTACACATTCGTATGAGAGAACGACGAACTCTTTATCTTGAGGATTGACAATGGGCGTACGGCGAAACGAACGATGATCCGTCGTCATGTAGAATGCGGGTACCCACAGACGGTAGGATCATCTGCTTGATGTACACGTATGTATCGCGAGGAAATAGAATAGCGAATTTGTACACGTGCAAAGGAATTTCTTCTTTTTCCCTGTTTTTGGTTGTCTCGTGAAGAAATCATTACGAACAGTCCCAGCCAGGTGCACTCATAATGATGAGCTCGTGGAATATCTAAGAAGACGAAGGTTCGATTGATTGGTCGCTGGTACTCGAATAATGGTTTGAAAAAAAGTGTCGAGTGATCAGTACATCAATTTAAGGGAGGAGATAACGTTAGTCGAAGAAAAATTGCTTTTTTTCATGATTATTTGTTTTATAGGAAAGATTTCTTCACCATTTTTGAGACTAGGGTATGTTTTATTACTATTTTTGGCTGTTGCATGGTATTTTTTAGCATTGAAAATGCTTTTAAAACTGTATATGTTTGTTGAGGTAGGCTGGGTATAGGGGTCTGAGTTAGCTGGATGTCACACGAAACTAATGCTACCTCCACTCCACTGCCACTGTGTTGTAATAGAGTGGGGGGAGCGGCGACAGCTGAATGCCTGTGATTGGTTGAAAAATGCCCTCTCCCCGCCCGATTCTCATCTGTTTGTTAATTTAAAAATTATATTACAACTTAAATTACAAATATATGACAATAATTATATCACAAACAACCCCAAACAAGCAAACGCAAAACAAATCCAATCAAACCCAATTATATACCTTAATGTATAAATATTTTTTGAAAAATAATAAGAACCAACTCATATTATTTACATGTACCTGTTTTTTTTATTACCCGAAAAGTCTGATTACATTTTCAATGCCATAAAATAGTTGCACTTTGTGTAATATCAGTATATATATTATTTTTATTGATCTTTAAAAATAGCGGAGATATGGCACGGTCTTGCGGGTTGCGGCGGATGTTTGTCAGATGGCGCGACTGAAACAAAAAGATTGAATTTTCCGGAAAAATGGCTACCTTTGCAATAAAAATACTTCTTCTTATTTTTAAGAACATTTATGTCATGTTTTAGACAATAAGGTTAGAAGATTAGTCGTAAATTAGATGAAAATTAGGTTAGAAGAATGGTCGATTAGTTTTTTTAGCCATACGTCACGCCAGTTTTGAAAATGCAGTTTAGATAACCGTGCCATACCTCCGCCATTTTTAAAGATTAGTCAAATAAAAAAATACCACGTAACAGCAAAAAGTAGTAATAAAACATACCCTTAGTCTCAAAACTGGTGAAGTAATCGTTCCTTTTAGCAAAAATCATGAAAATCAGCAGAAAAAATCCTCGTGTAAAAGTATTTGCCCCTTAAAAACTCGACGAACGTGGCCTAATTGCGATGCAGTTCCTCAAGCTACAAAAAGTAGCATTGTTTTGACAACGCGTCAGAAAAGCTCGCACTCTTCACTGGCGAGTTTCGATGGTGACAAGATTATATACTTTGCGCCAGAACTCAACTTGTGAAAGAGCATTTTCTCATTTGTAGTAACCAATTTGATGTTGGTGGCCAGTGTTTATATGTTCGGGAACGATGGATGCCGAAGCTGAAACTAGTACACCCAAAACGGGCCAATACGAACACAAAGCACTTCATTTTCAGACGCTACGAGGTCTGTTCTTTTTTCTCCTACTTTCAGTTTTTATCACTGTGTTCGATTGAACACGAGTTAACGATGTTCTGAATCGTTGACCTTCACGGCATCAAGAGACGCGGCAGTGTTTTAACGGCGAGTAATAAAAAAAAATTCGACACCACTCAGCACCACTGACACTGACGAACACGCCGCGACGCTTTATACAGTAAGATGAGCTTTGGCAGACGGCTTTACAACTTTGAATTGACATTACGTGAAAACGCGACGACGAATCGAAAATCTAATGACCTTTTACCAATGAAATATGATTTTTGCCTATCGATTTTGTTTGGGTCTTTTTTCGATCCGTCTACTTAAGGAGTTTCGACACCAAAATCGAAATGCTTCTAGACGATTGAAATTCATATCACCGAGAGATTAATTTAGGATGCATTAACTGTCCAAAAATGAATCCGTTTCACCACATAGTTACGAATATTTTAAAGGTTCGAGTATTATTAATGAACCAAGTGGAGAAACCGCTTAATTTTTTAACACGATATTCCTGACACTAATCGCAGTTCGTCCAGTTTAAAAAAATTTAAACCGAAGCATCATTTTAACCCCTACAGCCCTATAACTAGTGTTTACGAAGTGCCCCGTACTATGAAGGTTCAACTTGAACCTTCATCCATTCGGTAGTACATGTGGCATATCGTAAACACTAGTTATAGAGCTGTAGGGGTTAAAATAATGCTTTGATTGGAATTGAAAAAACTGAACAAATTGCATTAATGTCAGGAATGTCGTATTAAAAAATTAAGCGGTTTCTCCACTTGGTTCATTAATAATACTCGAACAAAATTCAACTTCAACCTTCAAAATCTCCGAAACTATGTGGTGAAACGAATTATTTTTTGGACAGTTAATGCATCCTAAATTAATCTCTCGGTAATATGAATTTCAATCGTCTACAAGCATCTCGATTTTGGTGTCGAAACTCCTTAAGGGGTCTTCTCACTTTAGATGCTACAAAGGCTATTATCGTGATTGTTTATAGGTTTATATTATAGATATTGATATAAAAGTTGTTACACTTAATACATACACTTTCGAAATACATGTAAAAAAAATATATTTATTCAAGTCACTATTTATAGACGAAAATGGTAGTTGAAAAAATTGTCGGTCTGCGCTGTTGATGAAAACTCGGAGATGAATAATCCTAAACAAAAAAATCGAACGGTTTTAGATTCAGTACGTTGATGGCTATAGCGCATATCATAAGATTTGCTATATGTGCAAAAATAACAAAATGGCAGACATTTTTCGAAAAAAAAAACAAAAAAAAGTTTTTTTTTTCACCGTTTTCGGCAAAAAAATAGTAAATATCAAAAAAAAATTTAATCCTTTACGTGCGGTATAGCTATAGTGGTAAGAACGTGTGGTTAAAATTTCATAACAATCGGTTCAGTAGTTTCGAAGATTTTATCAATAAGCCGTCGAAAAACGTTGTTTCGACAAAAATGCGTTTAAAGTTTGTTTGGGTTACGTAAATACATATTTAAAAAAATTATGTATTTCAAAAGCGTATTTATTAAGCAACAACTTTTATATCAAAATCTATAATATAAACCTATAAAAAAAATCATGAAAATAGCCTTTTTTAGTGTCTAAAGTGAGTCTTGGGATCTCATAATATTCGGCCGAATTTCCGAACGATTTTTCGACCACGTTATATTCCACTTCGAAATGAGGATGGCTTTCCATTTTCTCGGGGCCCAAAGGGAACAAAAAAGAAACGAGTAAAGAAAATTGTATTTATCCGCGACAGATTATTCTCCTCGATGTCGGGACTATATTGTTTCTGAAGAGTCAAGCGGGTTCAAGATCATCTTTGCATTCTTGAGCTGCGCGCCTGCAAAAGTGATAAGATCGCTGCTCCTCTGTGACTACGTACACGAGCTTGGCTCAACCATCTAGATGCATACATTAATACACATTAAACGTTTCTCTTTGGGCCGCAAGGGGCACCGGCGAGTGATTTTCCTCGCTCGTGAATCCAACACAATACCGAACTAAAGCGTAATTACTTGAATTTCAAACGATTCGCAGCTCTTTGACGATTGCCTCGTTGCGGTGCATATTTATCGTTCCGTTTATTTGCAAGGGTAATGAGGTGACACCTTGTGCCAATATATATAAATATATATTGGTGTGGTGCAAGAAATTATTTTTATTCTTCGTTGCCATAGCAAAAAAAAATAGTATAGGTAAAAAAGAAATCCCGCGCAAAGTGAGGTTTAGATATGAAGTTAAAAAGGAGGCGCAAGCCATTTTGAGGTAGTCGCCAAATTTTCATCGGAGATAACGATTTTTAACGTGTTAAATAGAAAAAAAAAATGGTAAGGAAATGCGTTGAAAAATATTAGTACGTGATCAGAACTTTTATATTGAACTATCGAACGGATTAAATTTTTTGAATCCATAAATTGATTTTCCGACTAAAATCATATTGTTTACTTGTGAACGTATTTTTGACTGCTATTTTTATTTAAGGGAAGGTTCTGCCTTGTTGATATAGATGTTTATATAGATATAGAATGTTGATATTTGCCTGCCTTGTTGATATAGATGTTGATATAAATATAGAATGTTGATATTTGATATGTTGGCTAAGCGGTCTTTATTGAACATCAAAATATTTTTTAAAGGTTGACAAAACATGGTGGTAGGAGTGGGAGGCACCACGTATGTCGGTGCGCGGGCGATGACATTCTTCGCTTGCGGAAGTCCCAAGTCCCGGACAGGTGATCTGAAGCCAAGAAATCAAACATATTTTTACTTTGTACAATATTGTGTATAAGTTGCCCTAGTTTCAACAAGAAAAATTAAAAAATAAAAAAATTATGAGCAATCGGAAGGAAGTTTTTTTCCCAAAAACTTTCGCAGTTTTTTGCTCACTATTTTTTGATTTTTAAATTTTTCTTCCTGATTCTAGGTCAACATATACACAACATATACACAGTACAAAGTAAAAATATGTTAGATTTTCTTGCTTCAGATCACCTGTCCGGGACTTAGGACTTCCGCAAGCGAAGAATATCATGGCCCGCGCACCGACATACGTGGCTCCTCCCACTCCCACCACCATGTTTTGTCAAACTTTAAAAAATATTTTGATGTTTAATAAAGACCGCTTAGTCAACATACCAAATATCAACATTCTATATTTAATACTTTTCATATGACCGGTGCGATGGTCTAGTGGTTAGAGTGCTCGCCACTAAACCAGCGGACCGGGAGGTCCCGGGTTCGAATCCCAGTCGCGTACATTACGTCGTGAAATGTTTTTCTTCGGCATTTCGCGGCAAAATAAGACTAGTTCCACGACTGGGGGGCGAACTCGATGACCGGCTGTATTGGTGTCGGTTTTCCGCAGTTTCCCTATACCCATGACGGAAATGTCATGATGAATATAATACAAAGGGGGAAGTCGGCTGCGGCCGCAAGGGGGGGAACAGTGAGAAAGATGGAGAAAAAAGGAGAGTAAACTGTAGAGGAAAGAAACGGGCACAGTGAGGGGGAAAAAAAAGGTAACAAACTCGAACATTAAAAAGGTAATGAATCAAAGAAGTGTGCGGCCGTGTAGTAGATAAGAGATCGTTGAAATTTCGGCTTCGATCCGGCCAGTGAAGGACTTCCAAGGTTGTCGATGGAAATACGAATTTGTATCTTTACGTTTCGGCCCTGTGGTTCGGGTCCTCTTCAGAATATGTATATTTTTTTTTTCTGTATAAATGGTAATACATTGTTTTACAATCACTTAATATATAGATGTTGTGTTATTTAGTGTGATAATCGAGTTGGTACTGTTTAAATTATAATTATATACATAAAATATGGATGAAGTCTTTTATTAAGATACTTAATGTTATATGTAAGTATTGGTGTGTGAGATGTACGGAGTGTGGAGAAATTATATAAATGAGAAATGATAGTGTACTAACCTCGAAGTAATGGTATTTCGGTTTTTTTGAAACACATATTTGGAAAGATGTTGAGACAACAGAGACATTATTTGTGGATGTAAATAATGTGTTGTAGAAAAGAAATTTTTTTTTACTCAATCGATGGAGTTAATATCGTTTATGGGCGATTTTTACTGATCTGTAATGGATAAGTAGTTATGGGTCAAATTTTTATGTTTTATAATTGAGAATTTACGTAAAAGAATTTGATGTAAGAAAAGTTTTAGTGGATAGTCAAAAATTATGGTAATTACCTATTGAGTTTGTTCTTAAGAGTGTATTATCTTTCCAAAATGAGTAAAAAACTCGAAATTTCAATTGGTTCGTTACATTTTGGGTTGTGTAGCGGACGGACGTTCGAGAAAAACTGAGTGATGTATTGTTCTCTGGTAACATATTCGAGTCTCCGTGCTAAGGATTGGGGGAGAGATCGTGCTCGCAGTGACGTGTCAATAAGAATAAATTAGGGGCGCCAAGTTAGGGGTATTTAAATCTAGTTTGTGATGTCATTAAAATTAGCTAATCGTGTCAGTTTGTTGGTTAGTTTACTATGTCAATAATTTTAAAATTGTTATGTAATGTAAAATATGGTGAAGTGTGTTGACGGTTATAAAATTGAATTGTAAATTGAGCTAAGATTTTTTATGTCAGTTCTAAAGTTAATGGCGTTAGGGTGTGCTTTAATTTGTATCATTTCCATGATTAATCTTTTTTTGAGCCAACTCTCATTGCTTAGTATTTTTGTGTTATCAAACTGAAAATCATGTTTATGTTCTATTGCATGTTGTGCTAAGGCTGTGTGTATTTCGGTAGTGTGTTTTATGCTATTTTTGTGTTCTTTTATGCGGGTTTCTAGATATCTTTTCGTTTGGCCTATGTAAGTGCCGTTGCAATCATTACAATCAATTTTATAAACGATGTTGGATATTCGGTTGTTGTTGATTTTGTCTTTGGTAGAACCAATGATGGATGAAATATTGTGTTTATTGTTTGTAACTAATGTTATGTTGTATTGTTGGAAAAGACGGATTAGTTGATGATGTATGTTTTTTGTGTAGGGGAGATTTATTATTCTGGAGGAGTCAAAGTTATTGTTGTTCGTTTTTTGTTTGTTGATTATGGAAATTCGGTGTTTTATCAATTTATCTGTGAAAGAGATCGGATAGCAGTTTTTAGTCATTGTGTTGCTGATGAGTTGGAGATTTTCGTTATGAAATGAAGGGTGGGATAGTTTTATTGCTCTGTCAATCAACATGTAGATTATGGCTTTTTTCTGTGAGAGTGGGTGGTGTGAGAAGAAATTAATAAACCTGCCAGACCAAGTTGGTTTTCTATACCAATTTGTGATGATTGAGTTTTGTTTACGGATTAATAGTAAGTCAAGAAATGGGATTTTGTTGTCTATTTCATTTTCGGATGTAAATTGTAGTTTTGGGTTATAGGAATTAAAAATCTTTTTAGTGGATTCTAGTTTGTTAGTTGGTAGAGCAATAATAATATCGTCGACGTATCTTTTGTATAACGGCAGTGAGAACTTTAATTTTTCTAAACAACTTATTTCAAGGTCGATCATGACTATGTTGGATAGTATTGGGGCTAGAGGTGATCCCATGGGTAATCCTGAGATTTGTTGATAAATTTTATCTTGGAATGTGAAAAAGGTTGAGAACATGATATATTCAATGGCTTTAATTATTTCGTGTAAGGGAAATGCATTTGAGAATAAGTTTGATCTTTTTTGCAGGCTGTGGATAACTAGTTGTAATGGAATGTTGGTATAGAGAGACACGACATCAAATGAGTATAGTTTATAGTTAAGTGGGATTGAGAGGTTGGACAGTGAATGTTTTAAGTGGAAGCTATCTTTGACGTGTGAGTTTGTTGTACTAATTAATTTGGAGAGTTTTGATTGAATGAATTCAGCTAGTTTGTGTGTTGGGCTATTTATGGATGATACTATTGGACGAAGTGGATAGTTTATTTTGTGAATTTTTGGTAAACAATAGAGACGGGATAAGTTGCAATTTTCAGCTTTTAAGTATTTAAATTTCGATTCATCAATGATTTTAAGAGATTTCCATCTGGAGAGAATGTTGTTGATACCTTTTTGTAGAGAATTGATGGGATTTTTGTTTGTTAGTTTGTAAATCGTAGAATCTGCAAGTAAATCAAGGGTTTTAGTGATGTAATCAGATTTTTTTAAAATGACTGTTGTATTTCCTTTGTCAGCTCGTGTGACTAAGAGTTGGGGGTTGTTTTTCAAAAATAGAGATGTGTCTTTTATAATTTGGCTGGTATTAGAGAATGATTTGGGGATATTCATTTTGTTTAATATTTTGCTGAATCTAGTTCTGATTTCAATTTGTCTAGGTTTGTCTAGTAAAAAATCTAGTTTGGCTTCGAGTTCAGAGATTGATTTGTGGATGTGAGTTTTAATGTTTGAGAGTTTAAGGTAAGGGAAGCAGAATTTTTCTCCTAGAGACAGGAAAGTGGAAATGTGTAGGGGAATGTCTATATTGGATAGGTTTATGAGGCAGTCTTTAGTTTTATTCAATGTGGTTGTTAAATTTATATTTTCCATAGGATCGGCGGGAAGATTGTTATTATTGTTATGTTGTCTATTGGCGAGTGATGAATATATAATGTTGTGATTCTGTGCTGTTTGATTTGTATTTTGACAATTTAAGTGATGTATCTTGTTGTGGTCTAAATGTGTTTGTGATGATATTGTTTTTAAAAATTCCTCGTGGTTGAAAATGTGATGGTGTATGTTTTTGGTTCGTTGAAATCTGAGATTTTGTAGTTTTTTTTGGTGAATTTCATATGAGAGTTTTGATAGTTTATTTTGTTTTGTTTGTTCTAAGGTGAAAAATCTTTCTTTGATATTGTTTGGGGTCAAGTTAATTGTTTTTGTGTTCTTTTCGATTTTCTTGTTCAATATTTTTATTCGAAAATTGAGATCGTCAATTTCTATATTTAATACTGCTTTGTGGAATTTGTGAGATGTCTTATTGAGTTTTATTTTACCTTTGTTATTGGAGATCTGAATATTAAAGTGTTTGTAAAAGATGTGTTTCGGGGTCAAACCTTCTTGTCTACATTTAAGTAAGAAACGGAGTTGTTGTTTTAGGCGAGTCTTCGTGGCAGTGTCGTGTATCCAATTCTTGAACGCTGCTAGGGTGAAATATCCGAAGAGTTGTAGTATCTCGCTGAAGAAGGTCATTGTGTCTTGTTTATAGCCAGTCAATTTGAAATGAATCAAAGAAGTGTGCGGCCGTGTAGTAGATAAGAGATCGTTGAAATTTCGGCTTCGATCCGGCCAGTGAAGGACTTCCAAGGTTGTCGATGGAAATACGAATTTGTATCTTTACGTTTCGGCCCTGTGGTTCGGGTCCTCTTCAGAATATGTATATTTTTTTTTCTGTATAAATGGTAATACATTGTTTTACAATCACTTAATATATAGATGTTGTGTTATTTAGTGTGATAATCGAGTTGGTACTGTTTAAATTATAATTATATACATAAAATATGGATGAAGTCTTTTATTAAGATACTTAATGTTATATGTAAGTATTGGTGTGTGAGATGTACGGAGTGTGGAGAAATTATATAAATGAGAAATGATAGTGTACTAACCTCGAAGTAATGGTATTTCGGTTTTTTTGAAACACATATTTGGAAAGATGTTGAGACAACAGAGACATTATTTGTGGATGTAAATAATGTGTTGTAGAAAAGAAATTTTTTTTTTTTTACTCAATCGATGGAGTTAATATCGTTTATGGGCGATTTTTACTGATCTGTAATGGATAAGTAGTTATGGGTCAAATTTTTATGTTTTATAATTGAGAATTTACGTAAAAGAATTTGATGTAAGAAAAGTTTTAGTGGATAGTCAAAAATTATGGTAATTACCTATTGAGTTTGTTCTTAAGAGTGTATTATCTTTCCAAAATGAGTAAAAAACTCGAAATTTCAATTGGTTCGTTACATTTTGGGTTGTGTAGCGGACGGACGTTCGAGAAAACGTCCGTCCACATTTTCCACATTTTCAACCACGTTCGAGAAAACGTTTTCAACCACGTTTCAACCACGTCATTTTGAACCACGTCATTTTGAACCACGTCATTTTGAACCACGTCATTTTCAACCACGTTTCAAGGACGGACGTTCGAGAAAACGTCCGTCCACATTTTCAACCACGAGGAATTTTTAAAAACAATATCATCACAAACACATTTAGACCACAACAAGATACATCACTTAAATTGTCAAAATACAAATCAAACAGCACAGAATCACAACATTATATATTCATCACTCGCCAATAGACAACATAACAATAATAACAATCTTCCCGCCGATCCTATGGAAAATATAAATTTAACAACCACATTGAATAAAACTAAAGACTGGCTCATAAACCTATCCAATATAGACATTCCCCTACACATTTCCACTTTCCTGTCTCTAGGAGAAAAATTCTGCTTCCCTTACCTTAAACTCTCAAACATTAAAACTCACATCCACAAATCAATCTCTGAACTCGAAGCCAAACTAGATTTTTTACTAGACAAACCTAGACAAATTGAAATCAGAACTAGATTCAGCAAAATATTAAACAAAATGAATATCCCCAAATCATTCTCTAATACCAGCCAAATTATAAAAGACACATCTCTATTTTTGAAAAACAACCCCCAACTCTTAGTCACACGAGCTGACAAAGGAAATACAACAGTCATTTTAAAAAAATCTGATTACATCACTAAAACCCTTGACTTACTTGCAGATTCTACGATTTACAAACTAACAAACAAAAATCCCATCAATTCTCTACAAAAAGGTATCAACAACATTCTCTCCAGATGGAAATCTCTTAAAATCATTGATGAATCGAAATTTAAATACTTAAAAGCTGAAAATTGCAACTTATCCCGTCTCTATTGTTTACCAAAAATTCACAAAATAAACTATCCACTTCGTCCAATAGTATCATCCATAAATAGCCCAACACACAAACTAGCTGAATTCATTCAATCAAAACTCTCCAAATTAATTAGTACAACAAACTCACACGTCAAAGATAGCTTCCACTTAAAACATTCACTGTCCAACCTCTCAATCCCACTTAACTATAAACTATACTCATTTGATGTCGTGTCTCTCTATACCAACATTCCATTACAACTAGTTATCCACAGCCTGCAAAAAAGATCAAACTTATTCTCAAATGCATTTCCCTTACACGAAATAATTAAAGCCATTGAATATATCATGTTCTCAACCTTTTTCACATTCCAAGACAAAATTTATCAACAAATCTCAGGATTACCCATGGGATCACCTCTAGCCCCAATACTATCCAACATAGTCATGATCGACCTTGAAATAAGTTGTTTAGAAAAATTAAAGTTCTCACTGCCGTTATACAAAAGATACGTCGACGATATTATTATTGCTCTACCAACTAACAAACTAGAATCCACTAAAAAGATTTTTAATTCCTATAACCCAAAACTACAATTTACATCCGAAAATGAAATAGACAACAAAATCCCATTTCTTGACTTACTATTAATCCGTAAACAAAACTCAATCATCACAAATTGGTATAGAAAACCAACTTGGTCTGGCAGGTTTATTAATTTCTTCTCACACCACCCACTCTCACAGAAAAAAGCCATAATCTACATGTTGATTGACAGAGCAATAAAACTATCCCACCCTTCATTTCATAACGAAAATCTCCAACTCATCAGCAACACAATGACTAAAAACTGCTATCCGATCTCTTTCACAGATAAATTGATAAAACACCGAATTTCCATAATCAACAAACAAAAAACGAACAACAATAACTTTGACTCCTCCAGAATAATAAATCTCTCCTACACAAAAAACATACATCATCAACTAATCCGTCTTTTCCAACAATACAACATAACATTAGTTACAAACAATAAACACAATATTTCATCCATCATTGGTTCTACCAAAGACAAAATCAACAACAACCGAATATCCAACATCGTTTATAAAATTGATTGTAATGATTGCAACGGCACTTACATAGGCCAAACGAAAAGATATCTAGAAACCCGCATAAAAGAACACAAAAATAGCATAAAACACACTACCGAAATACACACAGCCTTAGCACAACATGCAATAGAACATAAACATGATTTTCAGTTTGATAACACAAAAATACTAAGCAATGAGAGTTGGCTCAAAAAAAGATTAATCATGGAAATGATACAAATTAAAGCACACCCTAACGCCATTAACTTTAGAACTGACATAAAAAATCTTAGCTCAATTTACAATTCAATTTTATAACCGTCAACACACTTCACCATATTTTACATTACATAACAATTTTAAAATTATTGACATAGTAAACTAACCAACAAACTGACACGATTAGCTAATTTTAATGACATCACAAACTAATTTTAAATACCCCTAACTTGGCGCCCCTAATTTATTCTTATTGACACGTCACTGCGAGCACGATCTCTCCCCCAATCCTTAGCACGGAGACTCGAATATGTTACCAGAGAACAATACATCACTCAGTTTTTCTCGAACGTCCGTCCGCTACACAACCCAAAATGTAACGAACCAATTGAAATTTCGAGTTTTTTACTCATTTTGGAAAGATAATACACTCTTAAGAACAAACTCAATAGGTAATTACCATAATTTTTGACTATCCACTAAAACTTTTCTTACATCAAATTCTTTTACGTAAATTCTCAATTATAAAACATAAAAATTTGACCCATAACTACTTATCCATTACAGATCAGTAAAAATCGCCCATAAACGATATTAACTCCATCGATTGAGTAAAAAAAAACTTCTTTTCTACAACACATTATTTACATCCACAAATAATGTCTCTGTTGTCTCAACATCTTTCCAAATATGTGTTTCAAAAAAACCGAAATACCATTACTTCGAGGTTAGTACACTATCATTTCTCATTTATATAATTTCTCCACACTCCGTACATCTCACACACCAATACTTACATATAACATCAAGTATCTTAATAAAAGACTTCATCCATATTTTATGTATATAATTATAATTTAAACAGTACCAACTCGATTATCACACTAAATAACACAACATCTATATATTAAGTGATTGTAAAACAATGTATTACCATTTATACAGAAAAAAAATATACATATTCTGAAGAGGACCCGAACCACAGGGCCGAAACGTAAAGATACAAATTCGTATTTCCATCGACAACCTTGGAAGTCCTTCACTGGCCGGATCGAAGCCGAAATTTCAACGATCTCTTAAAAAGGTAACAAATTCGAACAAAAAATGTTCGAAAAATCGAACATTTTTTGGCCAACAAGGCAGAACCTTCCCTTAAGACGTAAAAAATCACAACGCGAGGTCAAAATCGTTTACCCCACCATTTAAGATTGACTAGAAAGCCCTAAAACTTGGCGATCCTTAAATTTTGTGACATGAAAAACAATCTGGTTTGAAAATGTGGCATTGTTCGTGAAAATAGATTCGAACGAGTAGTTCCAAGTTAAAATATTGCTGTTCTCGTCAAGAGATTGGCTTCGGAAACAAAATATGGCGTTGAAGTTTGCATCGTTTGAAAGCACCGAAAATTCTCTTTTACATTTTATTTTCCATATTCGTATTATTACAGGCGATCTTTTTTTGTATAGTTTCATCATGTAGATCGCTAAATAAATATTTTAAAAAGATGCTGAATGACTTTTGTAGGCGAAATCTGCCAGAAAAAATTAAATTCGTTGCAGTCCAACGACGCAAACTTTAGCATCGTAAAAAAGAAAATTGGGTTTGTTTCATCTGACTGTTTTTTTTTTGACGAGCCTTATTTTTTTGCGCATCGGTATTTTGATCCATGATGTTAAAGGTTGCATCATTGGAACGCGACAAAATATTAATTTTTTTAATTGATCAAAGTTCCGTTGGCAGATAATAAGCTATAAAATCACGCGAACATTTTTTAGGTTTCTAATTCAGCGACCTACAACTTAAATTTACAAAATATGATTTTCGATAATGGTAGAAATGAGGAATTGAAAGGAACATTCGTTGTGTACTAACGGTGGAAAAAGCTCAATCCAATTTTGATGGCGCCACAGGGTAGGTAGAGAGTAAGATTGAAAGAGGGAGGAGAAAAAGTTTAGGTGACTAGAAAATGTCCTCCGGTAAATTTACAAACGTCATCATTCCAATCCACGTACGAACCGGAAGTCGCGCTTCTGCACGCGGCCAATATAACAGAAGGGCTGAATCCTTCGCGATCTCTCTTTCTCTCTTCTCTCTCTCTCTCTCTCTCTCTCTCTCTCTCTCTCTCTCTCTCTCTCTCTCTCTCTCATCTTCGCGTTTCTTCTGCTGCGCTTCACCGCGTACGTTCTTGAGAACGTGACGATCATTCAGGATCGGGGCTTCTTTCGGGCCACCAGCGAATCTCGCTCGTCTCTTCAACCTGCACTTTCCGCCAGACGACACGAAACCAAGCGAACAAGGAATAAGTTTGTGAATCGGCGATGAACACACTCTTGCACCCAGGCGTGATCTTCATCCCCCTGTTTTCGTGATCTTCATCTTCTTTTTTTCGCGATCTCCATGTTTTTTTTCCACAGTAGTATCGAGCTTGACGAAAAATAGATCAAACGTGCAGAGCGACGTTAATGGAGGTGGCGATCGTTGAGTGGCTTGGGCGATCCCTCATTGGCGCCTGCCGATACTTGAATGAGTGACCGCTCGCCCGTGCGATAATTCGTACTTTTGACGTCTAACCTTCGACAGAGCCGACAATGTTTGCTTCGAAATAAATTTTCATTCGAAATATTTTCCCCTCCGTATAGAATCGCGTACACCAATTTGTAAAAATCTTTGCCTTCACGACTATTTAGGGGATGTATTTTAATGAAATGACGATAGAACGGTATAATACAGCGAATGTTACTTTTTTTTCTTTCGCTTACACGCCTTTTTCCGATTTAGGGTACGAACATCACCCAAGCGATTTTTCTTATCCTCTTAAGACATCCGGAACTTTAATCTATAACAAAAATAATAGATTGTACTAAAAAAGGAGAAATTAAATAAAAGACTAGTACTTTCGTTCCATTCCAACGATGCAAACTTCTCGCCATGGTCGTGCATTCCCATGGAATATGCACCAAGCGCGTTCATGCGAAGGTGATCGTAGAATGGGTGTTTCGGAGTCATTGTCATCGTTTGGATGAGTCTAGCGCGGCATTCCCTATATACGCCTATGCAATATACGTAATCGCGGTCGATGTTTCGCTCGAGGGTCAACGGAGAACGTTCGAGATTATCCCTTGGTTGCATCGATGGCTTTGTAGAAAGCTACGGAATTACGTTGAACATACACATTCATACATACATACATACATACATACATACATACATACATACATACATACATACATACATACATACATACATACATACATACATACATACATACATACATACATACATACATACATACATACATACATACATACATATACATACATATATATATATATATATATATATATATATATATATATATATATATATGATGATGATGATGATGATGATGATGACGATGATGATGATGATGATCATGATCATGATGATGATCATGATGACAGGTGATTATAAAGACGATCGACGCCGAGGACTTCCCTCAAAACAGTCACGTGTGCTGATAACCCATGTTACATAGATATAACGTGTTCAAAATATATTTTCCTCCTCCCTCGCTCGCTATATATACCCAGATGGACGGATGTACCTCATATTGGCATCATATGTACATCATCACTACGGCATAGAAAGTCTCACAGCTGTGTATCCCTTATGAGTGCTCCCGTTGAAGTCATATTTGCATCACATGATGATTCACAATAATACATCCAAATGAAGCAAAGTTGTTCTCACGCAAATATGCATGCAGTGAATTCATCAGACTAGCAAATTCGGCTCACGAATATCTAACAATAAGTGAGTGCATATGGGTGTCACGGCGTGAAGAAATTGTAGTGCTCATACGGAGTTCATATTAGCGGCATGGCGTGACGTAACTATGCTGTGCTCATACGAAGCTCATATTAGCGGCATGGCGTGACATAACTATGCTGTACTCATACGGAGCTCATATTAGTGGCATGGCGTGAAAAATAAAAAAATCCAAAAATGATGATTAAAAAAATCTGGTAGGATTTTTATATCCGCATATGCTTTATTTATGTTCCTGCCTATACGATAAATGGATTAAAGCGTATCCTGCCTAGTTAAATTTTGTACCTACCTACGGTTTGAACCACGTCTTCTTATTCGAGAGCTGAGCGCGCTACCTACCTAGCCCTTCTATCACTTGTCCAAACTTTCTTTGTATCTGCACAGAGTCATATTGCACTCATGGGATGTATGACTGACAAATATACACATCACCGTCATATTGCGCTCATCGAATGTATCACTGAGAAACACGCATAGCGCCGTCATATTCCGCTCATGGGATATATCATGGAGGAATATGCATATCGCCGTCGTATTGCGCTCATCCAATGTATCACTGAAAACATGCATATTGCCGTCATAGGATGTATTACTGAGAAACATGCACATCGCCATCATATTGTGCTCGTGGGATGTATCACTGACGAAATATACATATCGCCGTCATATTGCGCTCAACGAATGTATCACTTAGAAACATGCATATCGCCGTCATAGGACGTATCACTGAGAAACACGCATATCGCCGTCATGTTGCGCCCATCGAATGTATCGCTGACAAACATGCATATCGCCGTCATATTGCTTGCATGGCATGTCTATTACCAGTGCTGACCCAGTGAATTCATCAACACAAGTCATTGGATGACTTCCATATGACGTAAAATTTGCAGATATTAATTGTGGACACTCGAGCACGGCGATATGAGTTCAACGTGCTCCAAACGTACGATGCATTTGTAAACGACATATTGAGATCAAAGTGCTTTGTACATTCACTATACTAAATGAGTTCACGGCTTTGCATCATGACATGTAGTCAATATGCTGTAAAATTTGCTTCATCAATTGTATGCACGCCGTAATGATCATGACTGTCTATCTGGGTATGTATGTGGGTTTAGCGTTTTGCGCGCGTGACTGTATGTGCGTGTCTGTGTGAAAAAAAAGGAAGAGAAGTGCTGCGTGTGGTCGAGAAGGCGAAGTGTCGCCGAAAATTTCAAATAGGAATCAGTTTATAGACGAAATAGAAAACGCTAAGGCGAGCGAAGTGTTTAGAGCGAATGGCAGATTTATGACGAACGTGTTTATGCGCGGGTGAGAATACGAGGGTACCTTGGAAGAGCGCGGGTGACCAGTGTGGCGAGCCGTTAGGCCACCCATGGAACAAAGAGTGCATCGAACGAGTGTTGGTCTGACAGAGATGAATGTAAAAGAATAAAGAGAGAAAATGAGAGTGTGCCTGGATGAAATGTCGAAGAGGCGAGCAGTCTAAAATGAAGTTCGAGAGCGTAAAGATCGCGAGAAGTTTGACTCATTTTATGTTGTAATGGCTTTGTATTTCGTATTCACTATATTAAAACATATTCATATTTTCTCATGATTATGACCCTACATGTATATACATATACATACAGGATGATCCGAAAAATGACGCCCAATCAATACCTAACCGGATCACTCCCACGTATGTTCTACAATCTTTTTTACTTCCCGAGAAAACAGCTTTTTTTCATTCTCTGTCGAGTATGTTTTTTCCTCGGGACTTTTTCTACTTGCGTTATTGTTATGAAATCCACTGTTCGGCAATAAATAGATGAGGCAATGAGTCACAAGAGTTCAAATGATAGAAAAAAACTTGTTCTAGTTTAAACGACTGCCAACTGGTTTTAAAATCTCCCGAGAAGCAAGCACATATACAAGAGAGAAAAGAAATGCAAACCTATGATACTTGTGCAGGTATTAGATTAGGGATCCAATTGCATTCTCATACTTGTCTCTACTTCCTGATTGGGAGCCAATGGGTCTACGGCCAATGCGATGAATCCCATCTACTAAAACGTTACGTTAGTACATTAGATTCTAATCGGGATTTCCCAATGGAATCCAATCTACGAATCCAATCTGAATCCTAACGAATTCCCATATTATCAAACAGAATTCGATACGATTCTTGATGGATTCCATTGCATTCTGTACCTCGAATTTTCGAAGTATAAACCTTATCCTAAAAGAGTATAAATCACTTGAAAAAGTATATCTTAACAATCGATTTGAGTCACGCCACTGAAAATCTACTGTAATTATTGTTCGTTGCTTATTTCACTGCACTTTGACATAAGATAATCACGAACGTGCACGCTTACGAAGCGCGATGATATTGAAGTTCGCATCGTTGGAGCGCAACGAAAGTTTCGTAGTCCAAGTTTTTTTTGGTACATGTAGCCTTTCAAAATCCCTCAAATGTTTTTCAGGATTCTTATTAGAGATTTTCAGTCCGAAGATGTAAGAAAATATTTTGAATTATAATGAAAGTGAGGAAATAAAAAAGAATTTTCGTTGCACTCCAACGATGTAAACTTCAACATCGACGAAGCGCGCAGGTTATGCTCCAACACGCCGATTTTTTTTCTCGTGTCTTCTCACATATTTTTTATTCGAACGTGGTAAGAATTCTCAAACGGCGTTTATCGGGGAACAATGCAGAGCCCATTTGGATCCAAACGGGGACATCCTACGTGCGGTGTCCCTAACAAATCCCTATGAAGATGTAGGTGCATCTGGAGATTCCCGCCAAATTTGTGCAAAGCATCACGAAAGCATATTTTCTTTTGGGACACCCAACAAATTCCGGTTGAGAATTTTAAGGAGATTGGAGCGGTCCAGTAGAAGCAAATGACGGTTTATGATTTTTTTTTTTCAACGGACCTCAAAAAATGCGTGCGAAGTATAGATGTATTCTGTAGATGCTAATTTTTCATAGAATATATAATTAAAAGGCAAAATTATGCATTTTTATATTTTTATTACATAAATAAGAAAGTTTTATCCAACTCAGAATGAAATTTGGAATCATTTATAATTATGCTTATTTATATTTATGTCACGAGATTAAGTTTTATTACCATCAATTAATAAAGTATTGCTGCAATACGGCATCTTCGCGAACATTGAGGTTGGCAACTTAATGCTCTCCATTCGCCAGCCAAGATTCGTAATCGTTCATCAAACCTTGATGGTTGAATGTTGAATATCTATGGGATACGATAGGCAAGATGGGAGTTTTTTTATCTAAATGTTTACAAAGGTTCAGTTTGCGTTAATCCGTTGTTAGAAATGATTTATCTTGGTGCTAAATAGCTAATAAAATGGCATCACACGTAGCGTGAACGCTTTGCCTATCTAACCGCACGTAAAGTTACATACATTAAATCAGGGGTTCCCAAACTTTTTCGGTCTGCGTTCCGAAGTCTTTCGGATATCGTCGCGATGCCCAGTTTGGGAAACTCTGCATTAAACTTATTTTATCTCTAGTGTTTTGTGGTAAAAAATGTCAAAAAATTGGTAAAGCCTCAGTATAGTCTAGATAACACACACACACACACACACACACACACACACACACACACACACACACACACACACACACACACACACACACACACACACACACACACACACACACACACACACACACACACACACACACACACACACACACACACACACACACACACACACACACACACACACACACACACACACACACACACACACACACACACACACACACACACACACACACACACACACACACACACACACACACACACACACACACACACACACACACACTTTTTAAATTTAATCCTGGATTGTGGTTAACGCTCCAACCTCCTTGACTAAGAAAACTCTCAAACGACGTCAATCAGGAAATGGCGCGGCATCCACTTGGATTTCAATGTGGACTCCCTACGTCTCGCGACCCTATTGAATCCCTATAGGGATGCGTTAGGATCTGTAAACTCCCCCAAAAATGTCTGCACAGGTACAGGTGAACACGAGAGAAAAAAATGGCCTTTTTTTTCGAAAACTAAAAAACGTCGTAAGACATACATGGGAGTGATTCGGATGAGTATTGGGTACGGCATCTAGATTTTCCTTTTGGTCGTCACTTCTCGGGCCACCCTGCGTGTATGTACCGTTATCCTTTCGTGATTCAGAACCCCGTTTGATTCGCCTCCAACCACAAAACCACATTTCTGCCGTATATACACGTATACACCCGCGACTTACTGAGAATAGCTGCGGCAAAGGGGGATGAAAGATTCGCACCCATAAAGAAGAAAGACGACTAAAAAAAAACCTCAATCGAATATCAGGAAGGAGTCACAATCCTCCGATGCAACATGAGGACAACGAGAGTGAACTCGTACACGCACGCGTATACGAGGGCTTTCTATTCATTGCGCCTTTTTACACTTCTTCGCTATTATTTTTTGAATTTTTTCCATTGTCGTTGTTCGACGATCGCGATTATTCTCCATATTCACGCGAGAAGCGAGAAGCCAGAGCTTAAGGGGTTAGTTCATTTGTTATTTGACGAAATTTTTCACTTTCCAAAAATTTGCCTAAAATATCGTCAGATAATTGTTAATAACAAATGAACTGTGCAATATAAAAACAAATCCTACGTACTTCCATAGACAATGTATTTTTCAAGATATATTCCGCATTTCAAGTGAATCGGTTGAAAATTGTCTGAGTTATGTTTCCGGCCAACTTAAAGAATGCAGTTTTGAGATAAACGCTGCAGTGCTGCCATTTTGAAATTAATCGCTTCAAAAAAATTATTATATACAGTCACGGATATGCATGACAAACACCTTTTTTGTAATCTCGATTTATTTTGTAGTTTTTCTGAAAAAAATCCCCTAAAAGCCTTTTTTTCAGCCTCTAGAACGGCCTAAGGCCTTAGTGGAACAATTGCTTGCCCGCAGTCGGATACGGATGAGATTATAAGCCAAATTCTCGATATTTTATTTATTCGGACTTCAGCCAGCATTTGAAAAATCTTTCTCAAGAGCTTTCACTCACGAATAAACGTTCGCCGCGTAATTTAATTTCAACCGTAACTAACGTATATTCATTAATTCCTCCCGATGCGGATTTAATTTTAATGATCTTCAATTTTCATTTCCACGTCCAAATAACATACATATATGGACGATAAAGATCAGCCATTTTAATCACTCTCCCTCTCTAACTTTCTCGTTACCTGAAACCTGCCTCGTAATATTGCCCCAATAACTTCGCGATCCATGTGTTCCTCTCGTTTCGGCCGAGTGGATATTTTCCTGACTCTATTTTTATCGCGCTCATCGAGGGTCGTAATTTTCTTTATTCGAATTTTCGTATAACTCCAGCATTCTAAAAAGTGAAAGCTTTCGATGGGTTTGTCGGTAGATGCGGCACGCAGTAAACAGAGTTTACTAGATGAAGGGAGAAGGGATTGCGGACGGATATAGCGAGTGATTAAATTTATCGTGTCTAGCCCTCGTTCGATGTGTGCGTTTCGCTATATATATATATATATATATATATATATATATATATATATATTATATATATGTTTGTGTGTGTGTGTGTACATGTACATATATGGGCTGATAAATACATGAACGTGTACGCGAGCTATCCCCGTGAATTTTATCGCTCGTAAAGCTGGGAGTCCTCGTTATCATAGCGCTGCATATACATGTATGTGAATGCGTGTATATATATATATATATATATATATATATATATATATATATATATACACATGTCCTTAGATATCCATGTAGTCAATGGGAAGTTCAAGCACCCCAAACTCTGTTATTTCCCGTAGGCTAGACGAATCCAATGATCTTGTATGTTTGTATATAAATTGTATTTCCTATTTATATAAATTTCATTACCTGAGTTGCAACGTAAAACCTTGTGGGTTGTTACGTATTACCCTCCCCAATTGAATTTTTTCCTATCACTCCCTACTCGCACTTCGCTAATCTAACCTAACTTCCGGTGCGTCCACCCACCGTTTTGAGCTACGCTATACCACATTTGCCGAGGGTACGAGGAATCTGGGGAAAACCCGTATTGGTACAGACGGCTCCGCATTCTTCTGATTCTCTGGTGCACAGACGTTTGACTCAAGTACCTACACCAAGGTCTCAGAAGTAATTGGCCTTCCGCCGGTTGGTTGAGGCGCCAGCCCAAAGGCGTCCCGGGGAGGGGGTGGGGGAGCTCTCCCTGGGGTTTCGAAAAAAACGTATATGAAGGTCTAAAATGTCTAAACTTCACATTTTCCCTGCCCTCCCTCCTTTATCTGACCACCACACTGGCCGATTAGCTGGGGACTAAGCCAAGTTGAACAAAGTAAAATTGACCCCGATTACTTGTTCATATGGGCATTTGTGGGAATAAATATATTTAAGGGGCTAATACGAGTGTGAACGCTGAAAATTTGGGTTATTTTCGGGTATTTTTTGGAAGAAAAGTACTTAATTAGGTGTTTCGGAAAATTATGAATATATTTAGCTATGTTTGACCCATATTACGTAATTTTTTCATAGAAAAATATTGAGATCCAAGCGACTTATGCGCTGCCTTCGGAGGGACCAAAAAAAAGTTCCTCCACTGCTGACATGATTCTTTCTTTCTTGACAGTTAAACTGGAATGTATTTCCGTACAATGACGTAGGATTTTCGGAAAATATCAAATCTAACAAAATGGCGTAGTTATGAAAAAAAGTCTGTTTTCTTGCCTATAAAACGGTCGTTTTTTTCAATGCCAAATCGTTTATTTTCAGCGAATCGAAAATATCCTACGACATTGCAGGGTAAATATATTCAAGAGTACTGAGTTCACATTTCAAGTCAATTGGATAATTGCTCTTTGAGTTACAATGTCTGCAAATTTGAAAAATCTCATTTCGAGAAAAACGCGTTTAAAGATTTAACTATCGATTTTTGCAAGATCAAATGTTATTGATATACATTATATAAATGATGATGATATTCTTGAAAGTATAAACTGTCGAAAAAGGCAAAAAAATCGATTTTTTTGAAGTGTCACTGGTATAGCCCCTTAATACTAACAATAAAATGAAAAAGAAAACGTCTCAATTACCAGGGCCGTCCTCATAATAGGCAGATGGGCTCATAGCCTACATTACGCAGAGCCATAAGAGGCAGATGGGCTCATAGCCACATTACGCAGAGATGTCTTTTGAGCAATGCTTTTTTCTAATCGGTGATGGTATAAATCCTATGATTTTGAAGATTGCATTGTTTAAATCCAAAGCATTTGTTTTTTCTCAAATGCGCATTTTTTCTTCTTGAGATATTTTGGCCGACGAACTCTACGCTTTTCCAGGATGATTATTGGGGATCTGTGATCCGAATCTGCGGAACAATATTTTAGATCACGAGAGGAAACAATTAATAAAATAACATAAGGAAGAATTGTCGTTCAATGAAATTCTTCATTTTAGACCGAAATATTGAGAGGAAAAATTAAAACATTCGATCATCTCGAGTATTATTTAATTCGATGTAATAAATAATTCTTGAAACGAACTAATATTGCGTTTTTGCAATAACTAATCCATTAGCATCCCCCACCGCCGAATTTAGTCAGTCCAATGTATTTTTTTCCCAGTGTACCTGTGTGAGGAAGTTTCGAAATTCACTGTTAACATAAAATTTAACCAGGCCGCTTACTTCGCGAATTACCGCGTTTGTGACCCTAGCGTCCGTTTTTTAGAACGTTTAATTTGGCACCGTTAAACATCCTCCGCCACGCGACGAGGTACGAAAATGCCGGTCGACTTGGCGCAGAATGCTCCGTATATGCGGAAGTCCAGAAAGTTTTTTTCTGTACCGGGGCTCGCCTATATATACCTCTATATTTAATTTGTATGTATGAATCGTCGATTTGCTTCTGAATTCCTCTCTGTTCCTTTCTCTCTCTCTCTCTCTCTCTCTCTCTCTCTCTCTCTCTCTCTCTCTCTCTCTCTCTCTCTCTCTCTCTCTCTCTCTCTCTCTCTCTCTCTCTCTCTCTCTCTCTCTCTCTCTCTCTCTCTCTCTCTCTCTCTCTTTCGTGGTACCGCAAAAGCGGATGTGCGGCAAAATTTCCCGCCGTTCGCACACACACCCACACCCACACACGTGCATTCCCGCACCCGGAAGCTTGCCCGAGTCCCGGAAATTTATTTCCATCGCGAAAAAAGCTCGGAAGGCTCAGCATTGGTAGTCCCACGATGTTACTCTCTCTCTCTCTCTCTCTCTCTCTCTCTCTCTCTCTCTCTCTCTCTCTCTCTCTCTCTCTCCTCCTCCTCCTCCTCTCTCCCCTTTTCCCTCTCTCTCACGGTCCCATCCTCTTCGCACCTGCTCTCCCTCGCCCTTCCGAAACCTCTAGAAAAGCTACCCTATGGGAAACGAGGAATGTTTTTTGTTCCTCCCGTCAATCTTGATCCTGCATTCCGTAGGATTTTCATTCCACCGAACCCTCCATTATGGCCCCCTTCGCCGATGAGCGATGTACAAAGGGATGCACCCCTCGCGTATATTCCGTCATTCCGGACAAATTATTCAACAACGATACGACAATTGAAATGAAAATCGACAAATTCTCTAGAAATAATTCGTCCGCAAAGCGCGAGAAACTTTGGCCACTCACGCGTGCTGATTAATCGATTTCTTTAAAATTAATCCACCTAATTATGTTTGAGAGTCTTCACCGAGTCTTCGCCCGGTCGCTAACGATTGCCTCTAAGATCATGTATATTCGTTCTCCAAGTGGTTATTATATCGATGAGGTTGCATCGTTGAAATGCAATGGAAATTATTTGTTTTCGGATTTGCCACATTTTTCCTTTGCAGATGTAGGCTGCGAAAATGGCTCAAACGCTTTTCAGGCTTTTTCACAGAGACCTGCAACTTTAATTCGAGAAAAAAAAGTTGAATGTTGATAAAAAAAACATGTTAGAAAAATGAATTTGCGTTGCACCACAATGATGCGAACTTCAATATCATGTCGTTTATTATTGGCGGACTTGCATATTTCAAATACAATTTGGAAAAGGGGTGAAGCGTACGATTGTATCGAAAATTCATCCCTTATTCCGCCCACATCCGTGTTTTTCAGTTTTTACGAAAAATAGAATAATTATAATAATATAAATCATAGCAATAATAGAGGTAGATAAGAATAGTAATAGTGGTAATGTTGGAGACAAAATTGGTAGCAATAATAACAATAATAGTAACAATACCGATAGTAATGTGGGATCGACAAAATGATATATTCTGTTTGGAAGTTTCGAGAAGAGTCGATTAGTTCATATCGAAAATGTTCTTGCTCGTGTCCGAAACCAAAAGAATGACCGGTCAAAAGAACGGAGCGGAAAAACTACAAGAAAAAAAAAAATAAGCCGACCACTCACAAGGAACATCACTTAAGTGTTCGCCTTCGATTTTTTCGAAACTCACATATGCGATAAAGCATTGAAAACTGCGAGACACGTATTTTTTTATCGGCGGAAAAAAGGGGTGATTTTGCAGTTTCACCCACAAGCAGTCCACCGATCTGAATGAAACTGAAACCAAAATTCTTCTAACGTAAAGTGATAAGAAATCCACTATTAACATAATCACAAAAATTAAATTAAGCGGTGACATGCCTTTCTCTGGGGGGTGGTTTCCCTCCTTAAAAGCATTTTTACGCTGATAAATGAAAATACGTTTCTAATAGTTATTGATGCTTTATCACATATATGAGTTTCAACCAAATCGAATGCGGATACTTGAGTGATGTTATTCGTCAGTGAGAAAGGGAGAGCTTCAAGACGAACATCATGCAATAAATGGATCTTGAATATTCTTTTCTTTTAATTTTGTTTACCTTATTCTGTCTTCACCGAATTGTTGGACATGGAAATGAAACATTCTTTAATTAAACTAAATATCCAACGTTTCCCTCATCCCTCTTTTAGAATTCGGCAGCAATGATAATAATACTAATAACAATGGAGCCCATCAAGATCTGCCCCATCGTATTTTACGTCGGGGGACTAAAAAAAAGAACGAATTAACGGAGCATTCACGTGATTGCCGTTTTCCCTGCATTCTACGGCATTGTCCAAATGACTAGCGAGAACAAAAACCTTTTTTTTTCTTCTTTCAAGCCTCCTGATTACTCTTGTTAGCGGAGCCCATTTTTTTTACGTCACAATAAAATTATACCCCGCGGACCAGAGTCTCGTTTTCGAGAAGGCGCTTCACAGAAGTTTCGACCGCTGGTTCGTGCTCCCTTTCGTGTTATTTTTTCCCCTTTTTTTTGCAATAACCTCTCTCTCTCTCTTTTTATTTTTTTCGTTGCTTCCAAGCCGATTTAAAAATAAAAATTACGGTGCCGCGCCTATGACACACGCCATGGCTCTCGCGGTCACGAAGACTTTTACAGCCGCAAATTACGTGACGTACAGGATGCACTTTATGTGCACCACCCATCCATGCACTCTCGTTTCACGTGTCCGGGAAATTATATTTATGCACCCCGAGATAAGCCGGCTCGCGCTGAAAAAGTTGCTAAACGCTCGAAACATTTCTTTTTGCGCTCGTTCTGCTGCTACACGTATTTGTACACGTGCACCCCTTGGGTGCACGTGTTTTGGAACGAGTTCCCGCGATATTCAAAGTGCACGAGGAAAAATTCATTGCTGACGAGAAACGAGCTGGTGGTGAAGAAAAAAGCGATTTTAATCGCTTCGTTTTTCACCACCACATCATTTCGATTTCTTTTCAAACTTTCAATGTTTTTTTTCCGATTTTTTCTTCAACTAACAAACTGACCAATTTTTTCGGTGATTTAAATCTTCCCTCTTTCGTTTCAATTATAGTTATTATTGTTTTTTTTTAATTATCTTCAGTGTATGTTGTGGAAACACTGGATACTGGAAAAAAAAATCGTCGTGCGGGCTTATTTCGTTATTACGGATCAGTAAATAAATGTTTCGTTATTGCAATAGAATGCCATGTTCTTCCATCAATTTTCTCGCGTCCAGAGAGTGAAAAATTCTCAGATAAACGGAAAATATTGTTGCCGCGGGTGAAATGTTTATGGGAGGTTGGCAACCGCAGTTTTAGTCTGCAATATATTTGTTCAGTGCACAAGTACATCTCTTCTATATTTGATAAACGCGAACTGCGAGCAAAGTCACCTTCGAACAAACCTCTGTAAAAACGGTATTGAAGTTTCCATCATTGGAACGCAACGAAAATATTTTCTCCTTTATCGCCCAATTTTTTTTGGCACATCTAATCTACAAATATCACTGTAACGTTTTTGAAGATCATTACTAGGGATCTGTAAGCTAAACCTGCAAAAAAAAGTTTGAAAAGTAATAAAAATTTTAAAAATGATAAAATAATGAAGAATTTTCCTTGTGGTCTCACCATGTAAAGTTCAACACCATCTGTAAAAATAATTCAAACGAGAGACTACCGTGAAATATTTGATGATTTCCTGTGTTACGTTACGATAAATCGAGAAAAATAGAAAATAAGGAATGGAAATTCGAAGTTTTTAAGTGTTTTACTTGTTCTGGAGATTATTTTTCTACGTGGCTCACAAGGAACATTACTTAAGAGTCCGCCGTCGATTTTGTTGAAGCTCATATATGTGATAAAGCATTGAAAACTATTAGACACGTTTCTTACTTACGGAGAAACGGTTTTAAGGGGGGAAACCACCCCCCCCTCCCAAAGGGAGGCGTGTTGAGGGGTGGTTTTGCAGTTTCACCCACAAGCAGTTCACCGATCTGAATGAAACAAAAACCAAAATTCTTCCAATGCAAAGCGATGAAAAATCCACTATAGAATAATTGAAAAAATTAAATTAAAGGATGACGTGCCTTTCTTTGGGGGAGGGGGGGGGGGTCACTTCCATCCTTAAAATCGGTTCTCTGCGGATAAAAAATAATACGTGTCTAATAGTTTCCAATGCTTTATCACATATATGCGTTTCAACAAAATCGACGGACGGCACTTAAGGGAAGGTGTTGCCTTGATGGGTCAGAAAATGTTCGATTTTTCACCAATTTTTTATGCGAAAAGTATTAAATATAGAATGGTGTCATTTGGTATGTTGACTAAGCGGTCTTTATTGAACATAAAAATATTTTTTAAAGTTTGACAAAGCATGGCGGTGGGAGTGGGAGGAGCCACGTATGTCGGTGCGCGAGCGATGACGTTCTTCGCTTGCGGAAGTCCTAAGTCCCGGACAGGTGATCTGAAGCGAAAAAATCAAACATATTTTCACTTTGTACAATATTGTGTATAAGTTGACCTAAAATCGAGAAGAAAAATTCGAAAATAAAAAACTAGTGAGCGAAAAACTGCAAAAATCTTTGAAAAAAAAGCAACCTTCCTTCCGATCGCTCACTATTTTTTTATTTTTCAATTTTTCTTCTTGATTCTAGGTCAACTTATACACAATATTGTACAAAGTAAAAATATGTCTGATTTTTTTGCTTCAGATCACCTGTCCCGGACTTAGGAATTCCGCAAGCGAAGAATAAAATCGCCCACGCACCGACGTACGTGGCTCGTCCCACTCCCACCGCCATGTTTTGTCAAACTTTAAAAAATATTTTGATGTTCAATAAAGACCGCCTAGTCAACATACCAAATATCAACATTCTATATCTAATACTTTTCGCATGAAAAATTGGTGAAAAGTCGAACATTTTTTGGCCCAACAAGGCTGAACTTTCCCTTAAGTAATGTTCGTTGTTAGCGACAACATGATTGAAAAATGAAGAAATATTGAATTTATACGGTAGTGATACTATTTTACGTGCCAATTCAATATTTCTTAATTTTTTTTTTGTTCGTTCGCTGATTTAGGATAGAGTACTCTGTATGAGTATTTATGATACATACATACATGTATGGAGGTCTCACACTTTTTATACGCCAATCTCTTTCGCTATGACTCTCAATCCCGCGCTCACGTTGCATCCATATCGTTCCAAAACTGACGCCCCTTTCCCGGACTCTCTCTCTCTCTCTCTCTCTCTGTCTCTCTCTCTCTCTCTCTCTCTCTCTCTCTCTCTCTCTCTCTCTCTCTCTCTCTCTCTCTCTCTCTCTCTCTCTCTCTCTCTCTCGTCACGACTAATCCACTTTATGCAGATGTTGTATTAATGCGAAATTGCAACGGCGATGACACGTACACGTGGTACTGAAATTTCCATAGCGAACGTGACATCGGTGCCCGCCGTTGCACACTCCCCGTGATATTACGAATCTCTGCTATTCTTGATCCTATATACATCAAACGGAGAAAAAGACAATTACGAGAGCTAGAAATTTCATTTCGAGGCACGAGCGAAGAAAAAAAATCGCTTAATTCCTGTTCATTGTGTGCGAATGAAGACAAAATTTAATCTTGTAGAAACGTAAGCGAATATTCGTGACCGGGGCCAACGAATTGGGAGAATTACGAGTACATGATTTTGGATGGTTTCTAGAGAATTAGTAATTTTTATGAAACCATATGGCGTATCAAAAATAAAAAATGATAGCCATTTTTTATATATGAATTTGTTTACATTGCTGAAGCGGTTTCGTTTGCGGATATAAGCTACAATATTACTCAACCGTTTTTCAAGATGCTTATTACAAATCGACAACATAAATTGGCGAGAAAATGTTAGAAGAAAGTTAAAAGCAACTAGAAGAAAACAGAAGAAAAAATAATTTTCGTGCATTCCAACGATGCAAACTTTAACACTGTAATTTATGTTTAATCCGGTATTAATTCCGAACGGCGAGGGTTTTACAATATTCACATTGGCAAATGAGATTTTCATCAAGGCAAATTAATTCTTCATTGCAGCGAATAATTGAATGCAATTATTTCTGTATTGAATTGATTTTTGCCCGGAATTCAGCGAACTCTTTCATCCGGTTCAAGTGAACTTAGCATTTTCAATTATTCGCCCCAATTTCATTATAATCGAACCAGACTGAAAACTATAGGCATTATAACAATCGCAATATGTTGGTATAAAATACATTAGGAAATTAATAAATTGAAATTATTTCCGTTTGATCGTTTCGATTGAGATTTTTTTTTGGCAGATTAAGATTTTATTTTTACAGATGTCATTTTTTTTTAATTCAGACTTCCAAAAAAAGATATATATCTATAAAATTCAAACAAAAACAATTTTTTTGTTTAAATATTGTTCATTTTAGCGCAATTGAAAGATTTTTTTCCGATGCAGTACAATTTTTTAAAAGATTTTTGCGGTGTTTATAGGCAAATCATATTTGATGCTTTATGTTTTTGGGCTTTTTTTCTCCAGACGGCCAAACTGTCCCGACGCTCTGCGAATTATCGGCAAGATGCGTGGCCTCGCACATACCGTTCGAGCTCGTGGAGCACGTGTATCCACCGGTTCCGGAGCAACTTCAGCTGAGGATAGCGTTCTGGAGTTTTCCCGACAACGAGGAGGACATAAGGCTGTACTCGTGCCTCGCGAATGGCAGCGCCGACGAGTTTCAGCGCGGCGAGCATCTGTTTCGTTCTCGAAGCGTCAAGGAACCATTGCAGATAGGTCAGTTGTGCTGCAATTATAAGCAAAGTCTCGTCTATCGTCCGCGCAATGATGTTCGATTGCGCGGACGATTCAGAATTTCAGAAATACGAGATATTTGGAAACACAAGCAATTTAAAAATGAAAGCAATTTAGAAACACAAGCCATTTAGAAATAGAAGAAATTTAGAAATACAAGAAATTTAGAAACACAAGATATTTAGAAATAAAAAAAATTGGTAACACAAGAAATTGAGAAATGCAAGAGATTTAGAAATGCAAGAGATTTAGAAATGAAAAATTTGATAACACAAGAAATTTAAAAATGCAAGAATTTTAGAAATAGAAGAATTTTAGAAACACAAGGCATTTAGAAACAGCAAAAAATGGAAACAAGGGATTTAGAAACGCAAGAATTTTAGAAATACAAGAAATTTAGGAATGCGAGAAGTTTATAAATACAAGAAATTTAGACATGCAAGAAATGCATGAAATTTAGAAATACAAGAAATTTAGAAACACAAGAAATTTAGAAGTACATGAAATATCCAACGTCATTGTCGGAAATCAATTCCTAGAATTTTGATTCGTCTATTACCCGAAAGTCGATTTGTTATCTCGTCACTGAGATAATTATTTCGATGTCGGAATGACAATTATTCGTTTCGGAAAGAGCATAAATAGTAAATTAAGGGGTAAGGCCACTGTAACGGCCCAAAAAAAAGGTTTTTTCACTAATTTTTTGCTCCCGAAATTGAAGGTATTTGAAAAAAAACTTTTAATGGTGTTATCGGGCATACATTAAACTTTATTATAAAATTTGTTTACAGTAAAAAAAAAACAAAATGGCGGTTCCACAGCTATCTTCCCGGGACATGTTTTGCTTCCAGGGCTCCGCGGCACGCAACACCACTGGTGCACTTTTGAATCTAGAAAAAAAAAAAACCATTAATCTAGAGGGCTAACCATAGCTAGAGAATGTCGATCGGATTTTAAAAAGTATCAATTTTTGTGGATTTGGCGTGCGTTTGAAAAAAAAAATTGATTTTTGACGAAAAAAACGGCAAGTTTTTTGTTAATAAAAAATCAATAAATAAAGTTCTTGAAAATTCCGATCGACATTCTCAAGATAAGGTAAATGTTCACATCTGGTTAAAATTTCAAGTAAAAAAAATGAAAATTGTTCGAGTTATGCTGCGTGTCATTTTGAAAAACCATGTTTCGAGAAAAACGCGTTTAAAGTTTTGCGAATAGTTTTTTATTGGAAAAAATAATTCATTTCCTAAGGACAACAAATTTTTTTTCGCACAGGACCTTTTTTTTCTTATTCTAGAGGGTTTAAACTATTTTTTAAGCCAATAAAAAAAAATCGATTTTTCAAAAAATTTACAGTGGCCTTACCCCTTAAATAGTAATCATTTTAAGCATTCAAAATTTAGATCGAATAACGTTTGAAATTTCATTTGATAACAGTAAGTTGTTATCGAACAGTGTCAATGTAACAAAATTGCATTTCGTATTCGATGATAAAATTGCGAAACGGAAAAAAAGTTTGACACAATAGCTCAACAATTTTCGATACGACTTTGACATTTTTCCTTATCGCGAAACGAAGAAAATAATTCCAACGACTTTTAAGTGAAATCCCATGATGACATCGTCCTAATTAGAATTTTTTTCCACCTCTCGCCGTTTGCTCGAATCTCCCCTCAAGTCGTAAAACGTTCGTTATTTTTTGGAGATTCCCATTAAATTTTCTTACTTTTATTTTTGTTCTCCTCAGGGTTCCATTTGAGCGCGAGCGTTCACGTGCAAATGCTCTCGACATCGAGCGGCAGTAGGACCCTCAATGTCGCGGTTACTTTCGATCGTCGTCGTATCACATCCTGCAACTGCACTTGCTCATCAACGGCGTACTGGTGTTCCCACGTGGTCGCTGTCTGTCTCCACAGAATACACATGGTAAGAGTCATTTGGACATTATTATTTTTTTTCATAATTTCCAATTTTCTTTCATATGTTTTTGAAGACTTTTATGCAACCCAGGGAGATTTGTTTGCGTAAAAAAATGGGGATCGCAATGGAAATGCGATGGGTTGAGAATGTTCCAAAACGTCTTGGTTGATTTCTTTTCACACCGATCGAATTTTCGAAAAAAAGTTTTTCGGCGTCATAATTTCGACAATTCTTGAGATATCCGGTTCAATATATGTAAGGAAATGGAGTATTATGGGCAGGAGTTGCTGGATTCAATTTCGCGAAAATCGTTCAAGGGGTTTAGCTTCTAAGGGACTTAAATTTCCAGAAGTATGAGTTTTCGGCTATTGTTATCGTAAATCTAACAATATTGAGTCACATCTTTGTACAGATATAGAGTATAATACAAAATGGATTGGTATCGCATTTTGTAAAAATTCAATGGAACATTTCAGATTTCGCTCGCCAAAAATGCACACTTCCTCGAGAAAGTTCTGAAAAAGTGACAGTGCAAAAAGGTGTTTTTAAATTGTGAATTTTCAAAATTCAAAATACTCGGTTTACTGTAAGTTAGATCCATTTAGAATATAGAAAAAATTGGCTTTTTGGGGATTTTTTTTTCAGAAAAACTACAAAATAAATCGAGATTACTAAAAGGTTGTTTATCATACATACCAATGAATGTATGCAATAATTTTCTTGAAGCGATTCATTTCAAAATGGTGGCTATGCAGCGTTTAGCGCAAAACTGCATTTTTTAAGTTGGCCTGAAACATAACTCAGATAATTTTCAACCGATTCACTTGAAATGTTGAATATATCTTGAAAAATACATTGTCTATGGAAGTACGTAGGATTTTTTTTATATCGCATAGTTCATTTGTTATTAACAATTATCTGATGATTTTTTAGGCAAATTTTTGGAAAGTGACAAATTTGCCCAAAAAATCGTCGAGGTCTAGCGACGCTAGCGCCGCGAAGCGACTGGAGCAGATTAAAGACTGGAGCCAGCGAACTGCAAGCGTTCGGCGCGTTCGTCGGTAGATAATGTATCTCGAGACGTGGCAGATTTTTCATGTTTATTTTTTTTATTACTATTATATATTATATATATATATATATATATATATATATAACGCATTTTTTATTTTATTCTTTTACTAATTTCGACCAAGCAATATATATATATATATATATATATATATATATATATATATATATCCTCGTTGTTGCTAAGTCAAAATTAGTAAAGTAATAAAATAAAAAATTCGTTAAACAATAAAAAACTTTTATTATCAATTCATCGATGTGAAATTCATCAATACAACGATTCATGATACGATGTCCCACATTTCCGTTGTTCATAACCTCCACATGGTTCTTTTCGTTTTATCTTCTATCACTGGTCATAATTTCGACCGTTTTTCTATTGTTGACAATCGTTTTTCGCTTCGCAAATTTTCCTTTATGTCGCACTTGTTCCATTATTCCGGCCCCAGCTCAAATTTTGCATTTCCATTTATACTAAATATCCCGCCAAAAATTCCACGATCTCCGCGCTCGCTAGACTACAGTAGTGTGTGCATATCCGTATACGCCGAGTGTCTACGTATTGGTACCGGGAATGGATAGTCTGGTACAAAAGTAAAGATGATGGAGGAAACGTTATTTTTTGAACTCTAAACATTATATTAGGTGTTTTCTTCATTACTGATAAGTTTTTACATCCTGATAAGACGTACGACCTACATTATAAAGATATTTCGCAATGTTTCGAAGGTTTCATCGATTGAGCGGAGAATAAATTTTTCAACGTGACTGTGGCGAGACTCCCTTAAGGCCTTAGGCCACAGTAACGGATATAAAATCACGTGCGAATTTAACCATTTTTTTCGTATGAAAAAGTAATTGACTCAAAAAATTAATTCCCCATCTATTTAGTATGAATATCAAGCTGTTGAAGATATATATATATATATTTTTTTCCATGTACAAAATCCAACTACTAATATTTTCTTTTGTTATCTTGTTTTAGGCGCTCCGCGGCGTGACATTTAGCATCCACAATTTTTTACCTAGAACAAAAAACAAAAATTCTCGTCAATCTACATTAGAATACCTAGAGAAGTACGTACGGAATTAAAAAAATATTGTTTTATTCAAAAGTTTTAGGTATTTGAACTTAAGAAATGAATTTCCAGTGAAAAATTTCGTTACCACTGCTCATAAACTACTCATAAAATGAAAAGTTTTCGATTAATCAGAAGTTCCGTACGTACTTCTCTGCGAAATGCAATTAGAAACATAACTTTTAAATTTAAAGTAAATCGAGTGAAAATTGTTGAAGTTATTTGTCACGCTAATTGAAAAAAAGCTGTTTCGAGAAGTTTCGAGTAGTCGGCCATTTTGTACATCGAAAAAAAAATATATATATTTTCTAACAGCTTGATATTCATACTAAATAGACGTGTAATTAATTTTATGAGTGAATGACTTTTTCATGCGAAAAAAAATTCTTAATTTCGCACATGATTTTATACCCGCTACTGTGGCCTAAGTCCTCAATTGCCCCGCGCGGCTAACATTGCAACGTTCTGAACGACAGTTGTCCATTTTTGTCCACAGCCGACCCAGGTGTGTCTTCGAGCGCCGGTGAGCGAGTCGCTGTCACGGTTGCATCGTGAGCAGCTGCAGAAGTTCGCGCAGTATCTGATAAGCGAGTTGCCACAGCAGATATTGCCAACCGCGCAACGTTTGCTCGACGAGCTACTGTCGGCCCAGCCGAGCGCGATCAACAGCTATTGCGGTGCGCCGGATCCAACGGCGGGTGCGTCAGCGCACGACCAGACCTCCTGGTACTTGGACGAGAAGACTCTTCACGGCAACATCAAGAAGATTCTCATTAAATTTTGCGTACCAGCGCCCATAGTGTTCAGCGACGTGAACTACTTGAGCACGACAGCGCCACCGGCAGCCACGGAATGGTCCTCGTTGTTGCGGCCGTTGCGCGGTCGCGAGCCCGAGGGCATGTGGAACTTGTTGTCGATCGTGCGTGAGATGTTCAAGCGTACCGATCGTAACGCCATACCGCTGCTGGAAATCATCACCGAGGAGTGCATGGCGTGCGAGCAATTTCTCGTCTGGTGGTTCAACACGAAGGTGGCGCTGCTCAACGGCACGGGACACGGCGGTGGCAAGCACAGCAGTGTAAACAGCAACGCCCACGCCGCTCAACACGCTTGTTCCTCGCTTTGCGACGAGATCGTCGTGCTGTGGAGACTCGCCGCTCTCAATCCCGGACTCTCGCCCTCCGAGAGAGAAATGCTCCACGGACAATTCACCGGCTGGCACATGAAGGTCATCGACAAAGTTACGAAGAATCGGGGCAGCACGGTGTCGCACAATACCCAAAATCGTAGCCACGCAGGTGGCGCGCAGAAGGACTCGCTCAAGACCGATCTCGAGATATTCACCGGCTTCAAACCCGCCCTCGAGGCGTGCTACATGGATTGGGACGAGTACACACTGCCAGGAATCACCTACACGGCAGGCAGTAATCCCATGTATCATTGTCCGTTCACGTGCTTCAGACACGCCGGCGATATACGCACCGAGGTCAATCAGGTTCGTTTGTCCGCGTCGCGGTGCCTCCCCTCTAAGGGAGTTTAGGCTGGAGGGCTTGCTCGGTAAGGCGAGCCCTAGACCTACAATTCGAACAATTCGTGCAGTACTTTTATTGTGCAACAATATTGACTAACACCTCGAAACCAAACGATCAATTATTATCACGCAATAACTTTGACAGCCCACAAGCGTCAATGTTCTCGCACGAGCACGACCTCCCTAGTATATGGCGCAATACTAATCCTACACGGTGCAATGGAAAAAAATGGTGCGATTAAATTTAAACTCGCTTGGGGCTATACCAGTATGAACGCTGAAAATTTGGATGATTTTTGAGAATTTTTTGGAAGAAAAGTACTTAATTAAATGTTTAGGAAAAATAAGAATATATTTAGCTATATTTGACCTATATTACATAATTTTTTCATAGAAAAATATTGAGATCCAAGCGACTTATGCGCTGCCTTCTTCGGAGGCGCCAAAAAAAAGTTCCTCCATTGCTGACATGATTCCGGCCGATTGAGTAGCTGAAACCGAAAAAGGAAAAAATGTCGTTAAACTGAAAGGTATTTCCTGTACAATGACGTAGGATTTTCAAAAAATATAAAAATGGCGTAGTTATGGAAAAAAGTCGGTTTTCTTGCCTATAAAATGGTCGTTTTTTTCAATGCCAAATCGTCAATTTTCATCCAATCAAAAATATCCTACGTCATTGTAGAGTAAATATATTCAAGAGTGCTTGGTTTAAATTTCAAGTCAAGCGGATAATTGCTCTTTGACTTACAATGTCAGCAAATTTGAAAAATTTCATTTCACATTCTTGAAAGTATAAAAATCTTGCAAGTATAAAAATCTCATCTCGTATTCTTAAAAGTATAAACTGTCGAAAAAGGCAAAGAAAAATCGATTTTTCGAAAGTGTCACACTGGTATAGCCCCTTAAACTCAATCATTTCGCAATGTTCAATACCAACCCTTAAGGTAGAACGAGCGCGCGCTCTTGATTTCTATGGATTTTGTTCAAATTTTAACCAGACATTGTTCATATCATGATGCATGTTTGACTGAAATTTCAGAACAGTCGACTATTTAGATTGGGAGATAATGGGTTTTAAAATTGCAACTTTTAACACTGCAGCGTCTGCATTGACCGAAGGTCAGGTCACATAATTCGCCGTACCATTCTATTGTGTTTATAAATTTTGCAAAAAAATTATGTTTATATAGAAAACTAGTTAGGGAAAGAGTGAAAAAGGTTTGGATTGCCGTTACTATTCAGTTTCGGTAAAAACTTTCAGTAAAGACACAATAATGCTACGTAAAAAATATTTGCCCCCTATAATAAGAAGACATAAAGCAACACGGAGAACAGTATTGTTCAATATTTCGAGAAAAAAAAATAATAATCATCGTGCTCCTAAAGTTTTATTATAAAAAACTTTTCCTTTATTATAACTTACTTTAATTATAAACTTTTATATAAAGTTACTTTTATTATTAAAAAAAAAGTTTGCGTTATAAAGATTAATATTTTATATTGTCTATGTTATCTTCATTAAGAAATAAAAGTGATGGTTAGATCATAACTAATGAAAAACTTTGTTCGATTAAAGTTACATCCAAATAAAAACTCGTGTTGCAGCAATATTTTAAATATGGCGCGCAAACTTACGTCATTGGATACGTGGACCGATGCGGTGTTGCCATATGTCTTCTTATTATAGGGGAAAAATATTTATTACGGAAAATTATTCCGCCTAAATTTTAATGCAGATCCCGCAGTGTTAAAAGTTGCAATTAAAAAACCCATTATCTCTCAATCTAAATATAGTCGACTGTTCTGAAATTTCACTCAAACATGCATGATATGAATAATGTCTGGTTAAAATTTGAACAAAATCTATAGAGATCAAGAGCGCGCCCTCGTTCTACCTTAACGGTCAAAAAATAGAGGCCCGAAAAAATCGCAGCATACCGAATTTTTTATTCTGGGATACGGTTAGTGAAAAAAAAAACGCATTTTTTAAAATACAAAGGTACATATATCGAGATCGTATAAAAAAATCATAAAATACGGAAAAACAACAACATGGCCGCCGGCAGATGATGACATTTTTTTCGCGACGTTTGGTGGTGGACACTCTCCACCCTTCCTTGACACTCTTATATTTGGCAATTACTTTGACGCACTGGGTCAATTTGACCCGGATAGTACTTCATCCACGTGCCCTTAACAACCCTTCGCTCGGTTTTTATTGAAAAAAATCCGGGATACACTTTAAACATTTTTTATTATGTCTGCATAATTAAAATTCGGATAGTATGAAATTGAATTGTAAAAAATTATTGAAAACTTTTAATTTATGGGAAAGCGAGCATTTTATTTTAAATTCGTCCGGGTGAAAATGACCCACTGTGTCAAGGAAGGATTAAACGGTCCATCTGAAATCTAAAAACCAAACAGGTTATTCAAGTTAACAATAAATGAGGATGTGACGAACAAAACCGGACTTGTTCACACAACGGAAATTTTTTATTTATTTTTGTTTTCCGTGTTTTCCAAGCATACCTTGATAAGCTCCCGAAATATTTTGAACAAAAATCCGGCTCTTAACTCCTCAAAATTGGTCAAAAACGGCCTTTTGAGCGAAAAGGCAGTTTTTAGACACACAAATAAATAATATAAAAATAAAAAGTAAATTTGACGCTGTTTGGGCAAGTCCGGTTTGTTTGCCAGCTCCTCAAATACAAGTCGTTGAAGATCGTCGATTTTGGAAGTCGTTTTTTTTTAACAAAGTGGCGACGAATTGAAACTCGAGTATACAAAATCTATGAAAGAAGTCGTCAGTTTTACGTCACTATTGAAAAATGAAGATTGATTTTTTTTAAGTGAGATCGTCAATGACCTTTAAATGTTTTTAGCGTATTTCTTGTAAATTTGGAAATGATCCATCAAGTGGTTCTCGAGATATTATGTCCATCGACTTTAAAAACAGTATCATCTGCCGGCGGCCATATTTTTGTTGATTTTCAGTATTTTTTTTAAAGGCTCTCAATATATGTATCTTCGTATTGTAAAAATGCGTTTCTTTTTCACCAACCGTTTGCGAAAAAAAATCGAAATTTGGCCATTTTTCGGGCCTCTAGAACACTACTTTAGAAAAATAAAAAATATCGTAAACCTATTTTAAGAGCTTAGGTATAGCCTCCGTGTATAAAACCGTTGAAAGATATGGTCCCGTAAAGTGGCTGGAGCCTTGTAAGTGTTTCTTTCGGGAAGTGCCCGGAGCTTGCAGCATAAGTGTCTCAAACGTTTGCCTCGAGCATTAAAATTAAGGTCTTAGGCCACAGTAACGGGTATAAAATCACCTCCGAATTTAACAATTTTTTTTCGTATGAAAACGTAATTGACTCAAAAAATTAATTACCCACCTATTTAGTATGAATATCAAGCTTTTGAAAATATATATATTTTTTTTTTCGATGTACAAAATCCAACTACTAATATTTTCTTTTTTTATCTTTTTTTTAGGCGCTCCGCGGCGTGACATTTAGCATCCAGAATTGTTTACCTAGAACAAAAAACAAAAATTCTCGTCAATCTACGTTACAATACGTAGAGAAGTACGTACGGAATTGAAGAAATATTGTTTTATTGAAAAGTTGTCGGTATTTAAACTTAAGAAATGAATTTTCAGTGAAAAATTTCGTTATAACTGCTCATAACCTGCTCATAAAATGAAAAGTTTTCGATTAATCAGAAATTTCGTACGTACTTCTCCGCGAAATGCAATTAGGAACATAACTTTTTAATTTGAAGTGAATCGAGTGGAAAATTGTTGAAGTTATTTGTCACGCCAATTGGAATAAACCTGTTTCGAGAAGTTTCAAGTCGTCGGTCATTTTGTACATCGAAAAAAAAAATATATTTTCTAATAGCTTGATATTCATGCTAAATAGATGTGTAGTTAATTTTATGAGCGTATGACTTTTTCATACGCAACAAAATTGTTAAATTCGCACATGATTTTATACCCGTTACTGTGGCTCAACACCTTAAAAGGTAGAATCAAATTATTAGCTTCCCTGATCATTGAAAGTAAATTAGTTTTGCCTAAATTGATGGGATGGAAGTAGCATCGCCATACTAGTTTTGAAAATTCGCGAAATGAAAAAAGATAAGCAGGAGTATCCACGTTCTTTTTATATCGAAACTCCAGGTGAATTCGAGCACAGCTGTGCTGAACTGTCAACCTCCGACGTCCCATCACCACGGTCGGCGACCCCTGAATCTCGGCCTCGTCGAGTTCAGTTACATGGACAGAAAACGCCTGAATTCGCGGGACTTTCCGGGTTTCTGTTCGAGAAGCGGCGGTGGCGGTGACGGCAATCGCAGTAGCGTCAGCTCCGAGGGTTTCTGCGAGAACGACGCGGACATGGCGAATCTACCGCCATTCTTGGATCCACCGCAGGTTGTTTTGGTGAGACACGGATACGGCGAATTTGCGAATTGCGGTGACACCGATTCGCAGGTGAGCGATCAAAACCGTAGCGATCCTCGTTGTTTCCTTTCGCAAAGCAAAAGTTTCGACATTCATATTTCTCCCCCTTCTTCGCACCGTCATGACTTTTTTGTTTGAAAATCTGTTTCGATAAAAAAATTAACGTAACAAAAACTTTTCACTAACAAGCTTTTAATTAAAAGATACTGTACTAAAAAGTAAAAAATACTGTTCAGTAATATTGAAAATCAAAACAGTACAACTACAAAAAAGTCCCTTCCTTGGTCACTCACCGTAGGTGCAAGTACTTAAAAGGTACATAAACTTAGACATAACAAAAAAATGAAATATAAATTGTAAAAGCCCTTCTCGCAAGTTTTCACCAAGTTTCCCTCATATTTATATCACTTGGCATTTTAATCCACAACTTTCCCGTTGTTTTTACACTAGTATTCTTACGTTTAGGAACAACACACCAATGACAGGGATTGTAACTCATTTTTAACTAAACAAACTTACGTATTTACAATTAGCACAGCGTCGATGTTTGCTATGCAAGTGACGTCACGAACCGAAGCAGCATGGCGGCAAGCGTTTTCGCCAATTTTCACGCGGAAATTTGAAATGAAGAATTTAAATGCATTTTCATAGCGTTTATCGATTTCATAAAATGGAAATAAAAATTCTTGTAGCTTATTACCAACGAAGGATCAAATTGAGACACGTTTCAAAAAAGGGTGACCTTTTTTGAAAGTAATACCCCCGAAGAATATTCTTGAAATGTTATATTTTGAGAATCCGTCGAAACCCAAGAATCGATATTTTCTAAAATTTCAAGCATCAGGTCGTGCTGTCGCTGAAAAATCCCGTAATCGGAAAAAAATAGAAGACCAGTTTTTTTACAGGTGATTCTGTAAGTGCCGCGGGTGCTAAATCCAAGTTTGCCTAAAAATCGGAGTGCAGGGTTTCTTTTTAGGGGATGAAGGGGATGGGTGTGGATTGATGCCAAACTACAACCCCTACGAGGAGGGCACCGTGAGACAAAATGTTCAGAAAAATCCGGGCTTTGTTTTTGTCCACAGCGCCGAAGTCGTGGAAGTTCATCTTAGGGGTGAAAAATTGGGGTGAAATTTTGAAAAATCAGTTTTATTCAATAACCCTTTAGAAAAAAATTCGTACATTTTTTGTTCAAATGGGAACGTTGTAGCCCTTGAAAAGACGCGTCGATCGAGTATTCAATCATCACTCTCCGATAAAATCTTCGCCCCCAAAAAAATTGTTGAAATACTAAAAAAAATTGTTTATTGAATAACTCATAGACAATTGATTTTTCGAGTATGGTTTAAATGTACGAAATGTAGAGAATAATTATCTCTATATTTTCGTTGCTACGGACCACTCTCGAATTTTGATTTCCCAACCCCACTCGGGGGTTGGAAATTCAAAATGAAATTCTGGAAAAACTATTGACCGCACGAATTCGCCACCATGGAACAATTTGTAGCTTGAACCCTCAGCTACATTTTTGTCCACAGCGCCAAACTCGTATCTCTTTGTTTTCGGTCAATAGTTTTCCCAGAATTTCAATTTGAATTTTCAACCCCCGAGAGGGGTTGGAAAAAGCAACATTCAAGGAGGGTCCATGGAAACTAAAATATAGAAAAAATTATTCTCTACATTTCGTACATTTAAACCATCCCCGAAAAATCGATTGGTGTTGAGTTATTCAATAAACCATTTTTTTTATACTTCAACATTTTTTTGGGGGATGTAAATATTATTGTAGCGGGATGATCAAATACTCGATCGACGCGTCCTTTCCGTGACAAAATTTCCGTTTTTCTGAACTCTTCGTCTCCCGGCGCCAACCTCGTGGGGGTTACAGTTTGGCATTAATCCACCTCCATCCCCCTTCATCCCCCAAAAAAAACTCTACCCCCCGATTTTTAGGCAAACTTGGATTTAACACCCTCGGTACCTACAAAATCACGTGTCGAAAAACTGGCCTTCTAATTTCTTCCAATTCCAATATACAGCACGACTGTACTATATTCCTTAATCCCTACTTTTTTTCCGTAAACTAAACATTGCAATGTTTTTTCACTGATAAAGCCAAATTCGTGAGACTTCCACAATCGCTTCCTACCACCGCTAGGCATTTTTTTTTGTCATACTTCGAATTCCCATTCGACGAGCATGCAATGCCGCACATTACCGCTCCTTTTTCTTCCCTCGAAAACTTTGCTACTCGAAAAGAAGAAACGATTTTTTCGTTCCGTCCGCCTCGCTCTTTCCTCACGAACGATCACGATGATGAGTCTCGAGGTGGTTATTTATTGTCTCGTTGAAATTTTCAGGAGGGCGGTGGTAGCGAGTCCTCGTCGAACAGTAACGTCAGCCTGAAGAACGCTCAAGACTCGGACAAGCATCGCTCAAACGCCTCGTCCGAGACGCATAGTGATAGTAGTGATAGTAGTAACAATAAGGCCGTTTGCGAGGTCAAGTGCGCCAGAACGAACGTTGTCGAATACAGAGATCCGGTGGCCGGTACTTCGCGCGGTCCGAGCTCGACGGTCAAGCCCGCGGTCGTCGTCGGCGAGAAGCGCGAGAACGAGTCCGATGCGGAGAAAGATCCATCGAGGCGACCGTCCAAGGACGAGAGCTCGTCCTCGAGCAGCGACAGCCCATCGGGCGACGAGTACAACGTTTATTATTACGATCCAAAAGCGGCCGCGAGTGTCGCCGGCAACGAGGGCAAAGATCCCAAGCTCGATTTGCCGGGTGGTGCTAACGCTAGTGCCGTGCTCGGTAACCTCAAAAAGACCGAGGATCCGTGGGACGTGCTGTTCGCAAGGGCCGAGGGCTTGTACGCTCACGGTCACACCCGCGAAGCCTGCATACTCGGCATCAAACTCGCCGAAGAACTGCTCGCCAATCCTCCCGATCTCATGATCGAAGTTCCACCGATGCCGGTCAAGGGAAAACGCAAAAAGGTACCGCGCCGATTGCCATCTTTCCTGCTGTTATATCCAATCGCTGTTTCAGGATTCCCTCATTTTCAGATCGCCCTTTCGACATTCGGGAAAAATCATTGGGGGGTTAGGCTACTGTAAACATCCGAAAATCAGGGTTATTTGGAAAAATTAATTTTGAAGAAACGAGTAAGATTATTGAACGATCCTTTGGACGTTTATTTGCATGTACGTTGACAAAGGCGTGTATCAAATTTCGCAAAAAAACATTAACAATTGAAGAAGTTATGAACAATCTCGTGAAGGACCTTTGAGCGGGAGGGGCTCGACGGTGTACTTGATTTTGGTCACCCGGTTGATCGGAAACAAAAATAACGAGTTTTTTAAAAATAGATAATATTGGCTAAGACTTGAGCGAGCCTTTTTCGTTACCGTATTTCAATCATTAAGGCGGATATATATACATTTAGACGGGAGAAAAATAAGCAATATTGAGGGATTTTTTAAACTGAGGAATAATTATTCTACAATTATCAAACTTTAGGTATACTTTAATAGTATACTTAAGTATACAAAACAATTTTTTAAGGTGAATTCATCATCAAAATGACGAAGCTGTGGCAGAGTATTGCAGCAAGGTCGCCGCGGGAGTTGCGAATCGGCGTGCAGTCTAGCTTCCCGTAGACTTTGATTTTTAAAAAAGTTCAAACATTTTTTCAGTTAGAACATGTATAGTTTCTATGTGACGGTAATGAAAATGAAGAAAATGCATATTTAAGAAATTGGCACGCATTTACAAAAAAGAATCAACATTTCACGCAACATTTCTATAAAATGTGGATAAAAAATGTAGTTTTTTTTTTTTCATTTTTTTAAAAACAATTCCCGTCATGAGAAGAGTATGTGGCTTCCGGATGGAGGCCGTGTTGAGGATCAGCGTTGTGCCGACGTTTCGCAAACGTTACAGTCTGCATCATCAGGGCTGAGAGCTCCGATACTGAAGCTCTCGTGTCTCAGGTATTCCTTATATAGTTGCAGTCATCGTTCTGGGTCGCTGCACCAGCCAATCAGATGTTTTAATTGATCAGCTGGTCAATTAAAAAACCGGGAGGACGGTGTGCCAAATAGGATTGACGTGATATCCTCCATCTCTGTTTAGATTGTCCGGATGTTTTCGGATTTCCAAGCCTTCTCGGTGTTTCCTGGAAAAATAGCTGTTTGATGGGGCCAGGCTTTGGGCTTTTTCGAACTGGATGGCATGACCAGTCTCCATCCAATGTTCGGCCAGCGCTGATTGTGTAATATGGCCATATTTGATACACCTTTGATGTTCTTTGATCCGTGTACTGATCTTCCTCCCGGTTTCTCCTATGTACACTTTTCCGCATGAGCAGGAATGCGGAAAAGTGTACATAGGAGAAACCGGGAGGAAGATCAGTACACGGATCAAAGAACATCAAAGGTGTATCAAATATGGCCATATTACACAATCAGCGCTGGCCGAACATTGGATGGAGACTGGTCATGCCATCCAGTTCGAAAAAGCCCAAAGCCTGGCCCCATTAAACAGCTATTTTTCCAGGAAACACCGAGAAGGCTTGGAAATCCGAAAACATCCGGACAATCTAAACAGAGATGGAGGATATCACGTCAATCCTATTTGGCACACCGTCCTCCCGGTTTTTTAATTGACCAGCTGATCAATTAAAACATCTGATTGGCTGGTGCAGCGACCCAGAACGATGACTGCAACTATATAAGGAATACCTGAGACACGAGAGCTTCAGTATCGGAGCTCTCAGCCCTGATGATGCAGACTGTAACGTTTGCGAAACGTCGGCACAACGCTGATCCTCAACACGGCCTCCATCCGGAAGCCACATACTCTTCTCATTACATAAAGAGCCGTGAAAGCCTTAAAACTAAAATTCCCGTCATGTAGAAGGTACAAACATTATCAATATTTCTACAAAGTTTCAACTCAATCGGCTTAATAATTTTTGAGTAATCCTCACGCCAATTTCGATTATGCAATTTTTAGAAAAAACGCGTTGGAAGTTCACGCCCGCTCCGAATCCGAGCTGTGAGGTACAGCGTTGACGGGCTGTAACGTTTGAATTTTTTTCCGAATTTCGCTTTGAATCTTTGGAAAACTATTTTACATATATAGTTCTATCGTTTAAAGAAGGAAAAAAAGAAATCGATTTTTTTGATCGTTGTAAATGTCTATCCCGCTTTAAAGAAATTTCGATTTTTCGAGAAAAAACGACATCATTATTGATAATAACTAACGAAAAAAGGTTAAGTAGGAAAACTTCGGTCAAGACTAAACTACTATTAGACTGAATAAGTGTGCCAAATTTCAAGTCAATACCGTCATTGGATATTAGGAAATCATGTACAGAGTTTTGAAAAACATAGTTTCGAAAAAAACGCGTTTAAAGTTTAACTAGCAGTTTAAGTTTAACTAGCAGTTTAAATTTAACTTTAAAATCAATCTTTGTAATGATAAGTTTACCTTCAATCAGCGATTCCTGCACCATATGTTGGACCTTCCTCTTCAATTGGAGTTGCCTCAAGCGACGAACGTGCGTTTGTCATTTTCACAGTAGCCTTATTCCCCAAAAACACATACGCACATCAATGATTTTGATCATTCTTGTGTTTTCCATTAACAATGTTCGTACAAAAATTTCCACGACTCGTTGGACGAATCACGGAGACAATTTTTTCTATGAACTGAACGTTTCATTGGCTGTTTTGCACATGTTATACGTCGATAGTTATGTTACGGTCAATTTTTATGCGCTCTTGTGGCATGGTATGTACATCATGATGGGAAAGTTGTATCACTGAACGGGCCCCTTCGTAATTGCGGCATGAAAATGTCTGGTGTTAACTGATGTTCTGTCTGTTGGATTTGCGAGCTTACACCTCTCGGGTGGCCTTAAATCCACAAATATCAAAATATATATCAAATAAGTGCTCAAATTTGCCTCTGTTACGAACTTAAGACGATGTTCGTTTCTTGCCTCGTCGCTTTTAGGAAGCGGTTATTGAAATATTTTTATAAGTACCTGGTAGACCGAGTACTGCCCGGGAAAGACTTGCTGAGGACAAACCGATTTGCACGTAATGCTATGTTATTTCTGAAGATTGTTATACTGAGTCAAAATTGTCAAGATTAAGGGGTCTTTTCAATTTAGACACTAAAAAGGCTATTTTCATGATTTTTTTTGATAGGTTCATATTATAAATATTGATATAAAAGTTGTTACACTTAATAAACATACTATAAATTATTTATTTAAGTCGCTATTTATAGACGAAAATGGCAGTTAAAAAAATTTCCTAAAAAATTGTAGTTCTGCGCTGTTGATGGAATCTCGGAGATGGATCATCCGAAACAAAAAAAAACGGTTTTAGATTCCGTATGTTAATGTCTATAGCGCATGTCATACGATTTTTGATACATGCAAAGATAACAAAATGGCGGACATTTTTCGAAAATAAAAACGAGTTTTTTTGCCACCGTTTTTGGCAAAAAAGTAAACATCAACATTTCAAAAGATCCTTGATTTGCGCTGTAGCTATAGTTGTAAAGAACATGTGGTTAAAATTTCGTAAGGATCGGTTCCGTAGTTTCGAAGATTTTATCAACAAGCCGTCGCAAAACGTTGTTTCGAGAAAAACGCGTTTAATTTTTGTTTGGGTTACATAAATACACGAACATTTTTAAAATGTATTTCGAAAGTGTATTTATTAAGTGTAACAACTTTTATATCAATATCTATAATATAAAAGTATCAAAAAAATTGATGAAAATAGCCTTTTTTTAGCGTCTAACCTGAAAAGACCCCTTAAGATTACAAGACAAATAAGAGAAAATATTATTTAATTATTATTAGATCATCAGTTTATAGATATCATGATTATCATTGCATTTATTTTTCACGAACAAAGGAATATTTACATCAAAAATATGTGACGATATGAAGAAGTTTGTTTTTTTCTACAAAGCTTCCTCTATGAGTAAGTCTGAATTTTAATCCTCAGTATGTCAGTACCCCAAGTATATCTGTCGTTTAATTTTGGCCTTTTCATAGTGAAAGCTTTACGTAAAAAAAAGAAAAAAAAACATTCCTTCATACGATGTTGAAGTTTGCATCATTGGAATGCAATGATTTTTTTTTTCAATTTAATTTCCTCATTTCCTTTATCATCCAAAATCTTATCCAGCTAACTTGAGCTTCACATTTCTCACAAGGATCCTAACGAAACATTTTAATGTTTTCTTGTAGTCCAAATTCGCGAAAAAAAGATCGGACTCAATTATCCTTGTGTTCCAACGAAGTAAACTTCAATATTCTTTTCTTCATATCGTCAGCTTTTGAAGTGGAATAAACTAATGGTGAAGCAGTACGCAAGTATCCAACTTGCCCAATTTTATTCTGTATCGTAAAATGAAATAATTTTTTCTTCTAAATGAAACGATATCAGTATTATACTTCCTATTCAATTTCAAATTATCGAACAAATTCGGAGCCACTCAGAATCGATATTCTTTTCTCGATTCTCATTAAACTAAATCACAATATTTTTTCTATTATACTCTACTTACGGGCAAAAAATTATTAAATTATCTCAAAAAAATAACACTATGCAAATCTTTCTTGGAAATTCAAACCACCTAAAATCTGAACCCTTTCACCGATGGTCCCAAAACTTTATCCGAACATAGCAAGTACGTTGTATCGTTCCCCTATGAGAAATTAGTCGGTTACCCAATAGATGTATGTCTAGATTTTCGTAAAATGATCTTGCAACAAATTTTGTCAATTTCGATGGTTTCAGCAACCGGTAGATCCCGCTTCGCATCAGCTGACCTGTTTAGCTTCAGCGACGCTGGCCAAGTGCGGTTTCCTCTGTACGGTTCTCGCCGAAAATCCGGATCATCACAATCTCGCGTTCCGCGTTGGTTTGTTCGGTCTCGAGATGGCAAGGCCACCGGCGAGTACGAAGCCTCTCGAGGTGAAGTTGGCGCATCAGGAGAGCGAGCTCGTCGGTTTGCTCAAGAGAATACCGCTGGGCTCAGCCGAACTGTCGATGGTGAGACACAGAGCGGAACAACTGAGAGACGGCCTTTTGAGATCTCGCGGTCACGCGTTGCTCCCGATAATGCTCGCGAGTTTCATATTCGACGCTCTCAATACACCGAGGCTCCAGGCCGATTGGCCCGTCACCGCCAACGCGGGCAACGAAAATCTCGGCTTCGACGCGGCTGTCGCAGCACTCGGGCTCAAGGCCAACGTCAGCGAAGCCGATCATCCGCTATTGTGCGAAGGAACACGTCGCCAGAGGTGCGTCGCGAATAATCTTAAGGCATCATAAGAGAGTCTTGCAGACTGGCGACCAAAACGAACACATTGGGAATTTGATTAAGGGGTTATGCCACTCTAGAGGCCGAAAAAAATAGGCTTTTTGGGGATTTTTTTTCAGAAAAACTACAAAATAAATCGAGATTACAAAAAACGGTGTTTATCATACATATCAGTGACTGTATAGAATAATTTTTTTTAAGCGATTAATTTCAAAATGACGGCCGCGCAGCGTTTACCTCAAAACGGCATTTTTTAAGTTGGCCGGAAACATAACTCAGATAATTTTTAACCGATTCACTTGAAATGTTGAATATATCTTGAAAAATACATTGTCTATAAAATTACGTAGGCTTTTTTTTATATTGCATAGTTAATTTGTTTTTAACAATTATCTGACGATATTTTAGGCAAATTTTAGGAAAGTGAAAAAATGTCGTCAGATTATTTTTAATAACAAATGAACTGTGCAATATAAACAAAATCCTACGTACTTCCATAGACATTGCATTTTTCAAGATATATTCAACATTTCAAGTGAATCGGTCGAAAATTATCTGAATTATGTCTCCGGCCATCTTAAAAAATGCAGTTTTGAGATAAACGTTGCATAGCAGCCATTTTGAACTTAATCGCCTTAAAAAAATGATTGTATACAGTCACTGATATGTATTATAAACAAATTTTTTGTAATCTCGATTTATTGTGTATTTTTTTTAAATCCTCTATTTTTTCGGCCTCTAGAGTGGCCTAAGGCCTTAAGGCCTCATTTACCTTTGGATGGTCGGAAAACAAGGTTTAAAAAAAATCCTAATGAAGCAATCTAAATGAGGTTTGGAGGGTTTATTCTACATATCTGTAGGTATTCAAAACAATATGATATAAAAAAAATAAAGCAATGGCGCCCCGTAGTCGATAGGCAGAGAACGCCTTTCTTAGGCCTTCCACGGGGGCGGATTCTCGGACGCAGATGAGCACCTAAAACGAAAATAATTTTCATTTTCGTAATCTACATGAGTTTTCCCAGCGAAGTAGGCAAGATTATTGCAAAATATAGATTTTTGCAAAATTGGCATCATTGTGAAAAAAAATGTCGCATTTTGGACTGAAAAAAAAGGTTTTTATCTGTTTACGAAAACCGTAATTGTTGGTAAATCGTCAAAATTGTGTGTACTTCGCCAGGAAATCTGTTTGAGAAGCTGCAGTTGAAATTTAAAGTCAATCGGTTGAAAATTTTTAAAGCATGGTTTTAAGAAAAACGACGTTTAAAACATTTAAACCATTTACCTTCGGACCATATGATTCTTGGGATGTTTATACAATCAACCATATCATTTTGGGGCTGTTTATACATATCAACCATATCATTTGTCGGATGTTTATCCATCATCTGAGCCAATTAAAATAAAACGATACATTCTTTTCTCCATAGGCATATATAAGGCCATAAACATTTTTAATCTCAATCTACTTACCGATTTGCGCTAAATTCCGTACCGATCGCTCTCAATTGCCACTGGTCCCCCGTAGCATTCCCGAATCACGATGAAATGTTCATTACAGAGGTGATCTGGCGATCACGCTGCTCGTGCACTACAAAGACGAGCCAATGAAAGTCGCCAAGATAATGGACAAGCTGTTGGATCGTGACGTCCATCAATTGATCAAGTCACCGATTCTCAGCAGTTATTACAGCTCGAATCCACCAACGAAGAGCCAGGTAAATACGTCGCTTGGCGAAAAGAAAACAAGAGCCATCGTCTCGACAAATCGTGCGACAATGTTTCGTGATTTATTTATTATTTTCTTTGGAACGCAGTTGGCAGGTTTCCGTCGCGCTAAGGCATGCTCGTCGCCGCTCGCCGGTACCGACGTCGGTGGCAACGGTGAAAACGGAGCCGGTACGAGCAGTCGTCCTCACAGCAGCACGAGTGCCGAACTCGACACCGGCATGAGCGCTCTTACCGTGCAGCCTCAACCAACTCAGCCGCCTGTATCGACGAGAACCAAGGAAACCAGGTCTCATATTTGATAATTAATGCAATTCATTCAAAGGGCTACATTTACCTAGGGGCCCGAAAAATGGCCAAATTCCGAAATTCTTTCTCTGGGAAACGGTCGGTAAAGAAGAAACGCATTTTTTTAAACATAAAGGTATTTATAATATATTTAGAGCCTTCAAAAAATACGGAAAAACAACACAAACATGGCCGCCGGCAGACGATGGAATTTTTTTCGCGACGTTTGTCGGTTGACACTCCAGACTAAACGATGCATCCGGAATCTGAAAACCAAACGAGTTATTCAAGTTAACAATGAATACGAGCCGTTGACGATCGTCGATTTTTTAAATCATTTTTCTTGAACAACGTGACGACGAACTGAAACTCGAGCATACAAAGTATATTAAAAAAGTCGTCATGTTTACGTAACTATTGAAAAATGAGTATCGATTTGAAAAAAGTGAGATCGTCAATGACCTTTAAGGGGGGAACCTCCTCCAGACAACAGGTTTTTCAATATTTTTTACAAAAAAATTAAGCATTTATTGCGATGATTCAAATTATATAATAATATTGACGTTCGAATGAATCCAAAAAAAATTTCATGAGTGAAAAAAAAAACAAAATGGCGGCGCTAGAGGTGCTTGAACTTGGCGCCTAGAGTTTGCGCCGTGGAACGCCCAGGTCCTTGCAGTTAACTAAAATCAACGAAACAATTTTTTTTTTTTCATTAAAATAAGTCATTCCGCTTTGCATGAATCTAAATTAAGCACAAAAAAATAAGAATTGAAAATTTTAGGACAAAAAAACACTTTAAAAAATAAACAAATCGTTAAAAACAATATTTATTAGAACAATTTATATGAAATTTTAGGTTTGTGCAAAGGCCGATAAGTTAAAGAATATCTGTATAAAATTTCAAGTTGATTCGTTTATTACTTTTTGAGTTACATTCCATGGCACGGAAAAAAGAACGTTTCGAGAAAAACTCGATTGAAGTTTTCGTTCTTAAAAAGTAGAGCTTAGAGTGATTTATAATTACCCAAGCTTAATCTGCGATGCCAGGGCCATAAAGCAAGCCTTATTCTAGGAAATCACTAATCGGGACTGCATTTTTCTGTTTTTGTGTGAACTGTTTGTGCGAAAACGAAAAACGACGGTTACACAGGCCGATGTTTTCTTTACAATCGTCAGAATTGCCCCCTACTATTCAAAAAGTAAAATAGCAAACTTGTTTGGCTAAGAATTTAAAAGAGAGAGGCCGCAAAGGGCGCACTCGTTTACCTACTCTCGGTACTTTTGGAGGGCATCACATTGATGACTTTCTAGGGACCTTTAGGACTTTCTGTTGGACTTCAAACTGTGGGAATATATTCTTCAGACACTAAATGAATTTCGCAAAGTGGGGATCATTTAGGGATGTGGAATGGAGAAAATGGTGTGAAATGTAACAAGGGGAAATACCCCGGACACGGAAGCTACACTAAGCGAAGCGTTCGCCGTAGCAGAGACAATAAAATAAATACTAAATGAATTTTTAAAGCAATACAAAAAATGATATCTGGAGGAGGTTCCCCCTTAAATGTTTCTCGTCGTATCTCCTGTAAATTTGGAAACAATCAATCAAGTGGTTCTCGAGCCTCATGTCCACCAAGTTTGAAAACTGATTCGAGAAAAACGCGTTTAACGTTTGAAGTATGGTGCTGCTACGGCTCGCCCGGCCGACTGTTAGAGGCCCATTCAAATTGAAGAATATTTCAATTGTATTTTTAGGGAATATTTTTTTTGACCGACCGACGTAAATGTACCCCGTTTACATTGAAGGATCGATCGAATTTAATATTTGTGAATAATTATTTCTCAAGCTCAACCGCACGCCCGAGCCTCCTCAACGATCCGAGAAAAAAGTTAAAACGAGCTTTTCTTTGATCCTCAATATTACGCAGGTACAAGAGCAAGCGAGTTTATCCTTCTATTCCGAATCAGCCGTCTGAAGCGGGGGCGCACTTCATGTTCGAGCTCGCGAAGACCGTGCTCGGGAAAGCCGGTGGCAACAGTTCAACGTCGCTCTTCACTCAGGCATCGACCAATCAGAATCATCACGGTCCTCAGCGCGCTCTGCACATGTGTGCCTTTCAGCTCGGTCTCTACGCCCTCGGCCTGCACAATTGCGTCAGTTGCAATTGGCTGAGTCGCACGTACTCGAGTCACGTTTCATGGATAACCGGCCAGGCGATGGAGATTGGCGCACCGGCGATATGGTTCTTAATTGACAGCTGGGAGGGCCACCTTACCCCACCGGAAGCGGTCAGCATAGCGGACAAATCCTCGCGCGGCAGCGATCCGAACATGGTTCGAGCCGCGGCTGAACTCGCACTCTCCTGTCTGCCTCACGCCCACGCGCTCAATCCGAACGAGATACAGAGAGCTATTTTACAGGTGATCCGTCAGCAGCAACGACAATTTCCTCATTTTTTAAACTCTATCTGTGGCGTTTTTGTGCTTACGTACGTGAAAATGTGAAGAAAAAGGACCTGGAAGGCTCACGGCCAGGCTACAATGTCCGTTCGTTCAGTCTGTGGCAGGCCTCTAATTTTCAAACTAACGAAGCGAGGGACGCGAACCCACCGTGCGGTCGGCGAAGCCCAAAATACATTTCAACAATAACATAAAACATTATCAGTAATATCTTCATAATCAAGTTTTTAATAATACGATTGGCGTAATATTTTGAGAGTAACATTTTCGTAACAGATTTTAAAAGTACATTTTTAATAATACCTTGTTTAAGGGATAACACCACTCTAGCGGCAGAAAATAAGACCTAACTTTGATCATTTATTTTGGGAGTACGAAAAAAGGAATAGGACTCCTTTTGAGAGGGTTTATTTAACACAGATTGAAATATTTGGAAAACAAAATGTTATTATAATTTTCATACAAAATGGCGGAGACAGAGCCCATCTTGACAAACGTGTTTTTTTTACAAATAGCTTCACGGGAGGACGGTTTTATCGTAAAGTATAAGACTTGGAACAAAAACCAAAAAAAAAAAATGATAAACTATGTATTATTAGCTATGGGACTACGTAGGGATTTTTTTTATCAAATTTTGAAAAAAATGGCGCTCTTTGATAGAAATAAATAGATTTTTTGCCCAAAAAAAGCAGTAAATTGTTTATAAAAAAATAATTGTGAAGCTACTATCAACATTTTGAAACGGTCCATGCAAAGGTGTTCGAGTAATCCGTCCTCCCAGTTTGAAAAACGGGGTTTCGAGAAAAACGCATTTAAAGTTGCACGAGGCGCCTGAATTGCGATAATTCAACCTTAAAAAAGAAATTCGTTACACGAACCATTGCATATTGTTTTTATGACCCCAAAGTATTTTTTAAGAAAAAAAAATCGATTTTTCCGAAATCCTAGAGTGGTGTTTCCCTTAAGGAATCATCACAATGTAACGGGTCGAAAAATGTCTAATTTTCGCGTTTATGAAAAATAGTTAAAATACGTTCATCAGTCTGATTTTTTGCGTCAAATTAAAGCACTCATGAAGAGCAGAAAATAAATTTGTAAACGTTTTTTTTTTTTACATTTTTTAAACGGTTGAAAATGTCTGAAAAAAGGAGTCCTCACGGTGTACACTTTTGTGGCCGTAAATGTTATCCGAAACAAAATTTGTGAAAAGATTATTAATCAGTATGCAAGCCGTTATCTTGCTATGGAGGTTTTTTTAAAATCAAAATTGACAAAATGACTGCGGTTTGAAAAAAAATATCGCATTTAGCGTATTTTTTTGACAGTTTTTCGTTAACAAAAATATGAAGATTAAAAAAGAGCTTTCATAGCAAGATAAAGAATGGCGTGAAAAATGTTGTGTCAACATTGGTAACGGATAGTTTGAAAACTCTTCCTTTGAGAGTGTACACCGTTTTGAAAAACGACATTTCGAGAAAAACGCGTTTAAAGTTTCGAGTGCAGAATTTTCATATAAATCGTCCGCTTACGATAAATCGGTGCTGCCACGTCCATGTTTATATCCGTCTATACTATCAGATAATGCAAACAAAAAATCAATTTGTTGAAAATTTTACACTGATGATTCCTCGAATTGTAATTTAAAAAAGTTACTATTAAAATGATCAATTTTTAATAATTAATTGTAGTGACGAAGTTTTAACAAATAACATAATTGAACACGTCGAAAGGAATTATAAACAATGCTTGTTTTTTTTCGTATAGTATTGTCGTATCAGTCGAGAGGCCTTGACGTGCTAATGTAGAAAGATCCTGCTTATGTTATTTCCATCATTTTTTAATATGTATTTTTATCAAAGATACATGATTTTCTCTACCCAAATCTTACGAAGATTTGGGGAAAATCATTGAGACCTTGAGCGAACTTTTATCGCAAAACGTTCAGACTTGGTTGATTTTTTTTCTCGCTTGTTTGCATTCCTCACAAAGTATTACCGCGAAACATCGTATGCTTGATTTCAGTGCAAAGAGCAGAGTGACGTTATGCTGGAAAAAGCTTGCATTACGGTTGAGAACACGGCCAAGGGTGGCGGCGTTTATCCGGAGGTGTTATTCCAAGTAGCAAAATACTGGTACGAGCTGTATCTGAGGGTGAGTATCGTCGAATGATATATATTTTTTTTTTACTTTCTCAAGGTGAGATGAATAAACAAATAAAATGTTTATTAATGAATTATTCAAATCGTTTAGCACACGCCCGGAGGTGAACAACAGGACGAGATACCGCACGATCCCCTTCAGTTGGATCCGAACGGTGGTCTTTTGGTCGACACAGGACCGACGGTTGATTTGACCACCGGGCAAATGATGCCGGGGCCAGCTCCTACGGTCGTTGTGACGAGCACCCAACCACCACCCCAACCGTATCCACCGCATCCCGCTATAACGACACTTGCTCCTCTGGGTAATTGTTTTTTTTTTACTTACCTGATCTATGTATAAGTACCTGGAACATGATGCTCGGTAAAAGAAGGCTGGAAGAGAAAGAAAGTTTAATTTTTTGCTATGCTGCTTCTGAATTTTTTTATACACAGTCCCTACAATCAAGATTATATCTATTATTATTAGTCCTTTACGAGTTAGTAGCTCGAAGCCGGAAAAAAGAGAGATTTTTATTATTTTTTTCCGAAAAAACGTGCGGTTTTTTTTTTTTTTTTCAAAACGCATTTCGTTTTCGCATGAAATTATCTAATGCTTGGGCGAAGGTTTTAATGAAATATTGTTTTCTGACAAAATTACCGCTGTCCAAAGTGAAATTATTGCTATTCGGAGAAAAAAAAACCCTCTATTTTTATTGATAAAGGAAGAACTATGCATGGAAAAAAATATCCTACGTTCAAGCACTGATTTCGAATATTTGAGATATCGTGCTCACCGATTGTAAACAAGACATTTCGAGAAAATCGCGTTTAGGGTTCGCGGGTTCGCGGAACCTATCTATAGGCCTCCGAAGTAACTCTTGTGGCGCACCCTTGCGGCGAGTATTGGCAAAACTTGGATTGGTTTTCGTCTGCTAGTGCAGTATGCCGGTCGCCATTTAAATCAGGTGTCCAATCGATGATGCTTGCTCAAGCCTAGCTCTTTCGTGTTTGTGCCGGTTTGACTTAACCGCCATGCGCCAATCCAAGTTTTGCCACCGGCAGCCGTTACAGGGCCTCACCACGAAAGTTACTTCGGAGGCCTATAAACGTCCATAACTTTTTCAATTTTGAACGGAACGACTTGAAATGATCGGAGAATGTTTGTGAAATTGTATGCTTTGAGAATTTGTCTAAAATTGATATTTCACAAAATGTCAACCAGTCGTAAGCCCTGGAAAATCCATCTGGTCGTTTAAGGTGGTTCGGAAGAAACAATTCAAAAATCGACTAACGTTTAACCTCCTATTTTTTTGTAAGAAAGAGATAGTATGTCATTAACGACGTTGAAATAAAAAAATTTAAGCCACTCCACCGTACCATTTCCGAGATATGAACGTTGAAAGTTGACCGAAAATACGCGCATTCAAACGTAACCTCCGAAAAATTTACCGGAAATGATAACTTTACGTAAAATATAGTCGTTTGACGCAACAAACGAACCTTCTTATTCGAATCTTTGATTAATACGAAATTCCCGTGCAAAAATAGTAGCTGATCCACCGTGTAATTTTTTCACAATAATTTATTAAATTTCGCTATGCGGCATCTGTCTCTCTCTAAACGGTGTTCGGAGCGTCAGCTGTGATTGCTAGGGGAAATTCCTAGACGGCGATTCACGCAGAATGCGATATGAATGTCGCCGAATGCCTACGCTGCAGATCATGCTAAATACAATAAGAATAGAATAAAAATAATAATAAATCGAAGGATAAAAAATGAATAAAAATATGTTGATTGTAGATATTAATTTTTTTTAATTTATTATTACGAATACACATATACATATGAAGAACGGCTGTAAACATTTTTATTTAGAAAACTTGAAATTTTCTTTCTGTTTTCGTTCTGTATATTTACCTGAAGATGCAACTTTAAAAACTGCCCAATTAATCTCTTATTATTTATCTGCGTGAACAAAAGCAGATCAATTTTCTGTAAAAAATGAAACGACCACTTACACGTAATGGTGCCATGTTTTGTCATCTGTCGAGTCGTTGAGAGGTGATGTTTGAATTCTTCCAAAGTGAGGTTATGTAGCGTTGCCAACTGCTAACATGAACTCACTAGTAAAGTCGATTATGATCAACCGAGTGCTCAATAACTAATGTCGATTGTAAGTGTTTATGAAAATCATCATAAATTTTAATTCTAATGGGTACCAAAATAAAAATACTTTTTATAAGATTAAATTCTATGCATTTTAAACATTCGAAAGCAAAAATAAACAATCGTTAAAATTGTCAGTTTAACTTGCGGTTTTTCTTCTGAACTACCTTAAGCTCCGTTCAATAAAGTTTATCAAAGTCAAGCATCAACTAAATCGTTTTCTCGCACGCGAAATCGGTAGATTCACTCTGTTCCTTTAAAATGAGTGGGTCAGTTTCTACGACAAAAGTGCTAAACATGCAGCAATACAAATCCGCAACAATTTTTTGAATATACAAATATAAAAAATATGTAATTATTCAGGTGTAAACACAATACGTTTGATCCGTTCAAACATTATTAGTATCAATAAGAAAAATATCAAATTACAAATTTGAGTTTTCTACCTCAAATCTAAGTGATAGCGCTGGACAATTTTTTCCCTACTCGATTCACACAAGAAATTCGCGTTTAATGTTCCAACTTGAATATCCTAAATTCCTATTCAAAATAAAAAAGGCGTTTCTTAAATAACTGCGATTTGTCTTAAAATAGTGGGTAATTATGCAGTATGAGGACTTTTCCGAAAACCGACGGGAAAATCTTTTTTTCGCCATGATGTTGTTTATTCCATTATAGTAAGTTATATTCCGTCGGGGGGAGGCTGACATTTCCCATTAATTCCATACGTTATGGGGTTTTGAAGTTTCCAGAAACATGTAATATTTCGACGCCTCACTAAACAGCTACGTGTTTCCTTATGGATAGTGTATTATGAAGGTAACGATGTATATGTTTTGATTTCGTGACCACAGCTGTCCTGTTTCCAGAACAGGTAATATTTCGACGCCTCTTGTTTGTTGTCGCTAAGCAGCTACGTGTTTCCTAAAGGCCAACCTAAACAAACAAACCCGAACAAACCCAAACAAACTCCTCAATATAGGCGTCGAAATATTTAAAAATTCCCTATTTTATCACGTGTTTTCGCGAACTTCAAAACCCCATAACTTATGGAATTAATGGAAAATGTCAGCCTCCCCCCGACGGAATTTCACTCAATATAATGGAATAAACAAGTAGACGTCCTCATACTGCATAATTACCAAATAGTGATATCAAGGTTCGTCGAAAAGTCTTCTCAAGCCGTAAGGCTCAATTATAAGAATCTCTAAGTGTACCTGACAAATATTAATTCGTTTTCGAGTTATTCAAGACTCAACCAAGTAAGTAAAAAAGGTGGAAAAAAAATACATCCAGCGCTACCACTTCGACTTCAGTTGCGCTCAAGTTTGGCATGAATTTTCGTTATACCTGATGACACTGTCCGAAGGGATGAGGAAAAAACCACCATTTTCTTCATTTTCAGTGCACCCTAACAGATAAACAAGCATACGAATATTCAAATATAAAAATATACAGATATAAAAACAAAAAAAAAAACAAGTACTTCGTAATCGATATTCCGTGATAATTAATATTGAAATGTTGAACCGTCGTGAATTCTTTCAGGAGTACCAATGTCATACGCAGTCGGGCCGTACAGCTTTATGCATCCTCATCACGCTATACCGTCGTTCGGTGGTCCAATGCCGCCTCACACAGTCGCATTGCCGCCGCCACCGCCTCACATGCAGCCGCGGCCACCTCAGATGTATCACCCGGCTTTTCATCCCGGACATCCGCAGCACGCGCAACATCCCCAACATCCGCAGCATCCTCAGCTCCCGCAGCATCCCCAGCATCCCCAGCATCCCCAGCATCCTCAGCATCCCCAGCATCCTCAGCATCCGCAGCATCCGCGTCATCCGCCGCCGGTCACGCAACCACCGCCGGTACAGCAGTACTACGCGTCACAGCCGACCGTGACCACCGTCAACGTTCATCCACCACCGGGAACGCATCACATGTTCAGCATGCAGCAACCTATGCCCGTCAACGTAAGCATTCATGCGAATCATCGGCCTCCATTTTCCTTGGTATTCTATTCCCCATTCTATTCGGTAGTTTTTTTTATGCAAAGAGCAATTCGTTGATATCAACGCGCGTGACAATGATACGAGGATCCAATTGCTGACGTTTTTTCTTTCCTTTCAAACAGGTCCAAGCCAACATGGCCGGGCCGATGCCCGGTCAAAATGGAATGCCGGGTCCTTCGCTCGTGCAGGCGCAACCGATAATATCCACAGTAAGGGCGCAGCCGCAGGTGCGTACAGCGACTAAAAATTCCTATCTTCGGAGATAGAAATTTCAACCTCTCGATCGTCCCGTCAATAACGACGTGGCTTTCTTTTCTCAATCAGGCACACCGGCAGAGCCAACCCTTCAGCCCGCAGCAATTGCGGGCGTTGGTCGCCGCCTATCGTGTAGGAATGTTGGCACTGGAGACACTTGCGCGGCGAGTACACGACGACAGACCGCAGGCGAAATACGCGCGTAATCCACCATACGGCGAGGACGTCAAGTGGCTTCTGAGAATCTCGAAGCGTCTCGGGACTCAATGCTTCCACAAGCTCTGCATTTGCACCGTCAACAGTATCGTCAGCCCCTTCGTACTTCACGACGTTGCCCTCGAAGCGGCCAACTATCTTTCGCGCAGCAATCCCGCTCTGTTCGTGCAACATCTGCGATCGGCACTGCTCGCTCCTCTCGTTCACAAGTGTCAACAAATGTAAGTGCCGAACAAACTTCGAGGCTTCGGTTGCCTTTGATCCTTCGATCGAAGCATTGACATTTCTCTGGCAGCGTCGCGGTTTTCTTTTTCTTGTCGAAAGAGACCTCGTTGATACGAAAAATTCGTGCCATTTGCTTGGAAAAAAATTGATCGGAACGTTTCTCTATGCACGAACAACGCGTACGTTTTTTGACGGAGACTTTGTCCTTGGAGTGACATATTTCAGGTGTTTACATTTTTTTTTTTTTTTAAAGGAAACGAGCAAAGCTTTTCGAGTGCGGTTTTTTTCTTGCTTTTATGCATGATATACAGAAAGTTAAAAAAATTTTTTTGAAAAAAAACAAAAAAAAAACAAAATGGCGGCCGTTTCAGCTCCGCGAAAACAGGTCCTCAAATCGCGGGAGGTAAACGGCTGACATCACTGTCCCCTCTTTGTTGATCTGAAACACAAATTCAAAGCATATTATCAATCTGTGACCCTTTGGTCATGGAATGACGGATGGGTTTTTCGTTTAGTACATATTTCGGAAAATGGCGGCAATTAAAAAAAAAATCGAATTTTCGCGTTTTTTTCGCATAAAAAGATAAATAATAAATGCAAAAATGTATCTATCGAAAAAACGATCCGTCATTCCGTGAAGACATATTTTCTGAGTATGCTCTCCAAATTTCAGGTCGATATGTTAATTACAGCGGTCAGGAGAATGTCAGCCATTTTTAAAAACGTGTTTTCGAGAAAAACGCGTTTAAAGTTTTGTAATGTGTTTACACAAATGTGTTTATAATTACCGCTATAATCGGCAATGCCTGGTCCATAGAGGCATCCCTCCTCTTCTTCTAGCTGCTCATGTTGAGCCGCTAACATCTCCCGCCGCTAACATCTCCTGCTCAATCCGGGACAAAGTCTCCCTTAAATCAACTTTTCCGTCGCGATTTCTTCATTCATTTCTGTGACGTTGTTGAGCGCCGGTAGTGCAGAAACTTTCTTCGTGGATAATAGTTGCTAGGAATTCCGTAAACTTTGATATTTGATCAACAACGGGAGTTTCGCGTACTCACTGTGACGAACGTAACCATCTTTGCGAATAGGCGTGTTTGCTGATTGTTTTGTTCATCGAGGCTTTCCCAATCGAAACAAACGCGGTGTTTCGCAACGAGGATAAAGTTGGGTAATTAATCGTTTACTCTTGTACAGGTACATACAATGCATACATCACAAATTGTATCACCTCATCACCGGTGAGTACGAGGAATTCGCGAGCGTCGTGTGCTCGGCGCGGGCTGCTTTTCACATCACACCCGAAGGCCACACGCAATTCAAGGATTGGCTGCAGTCGATAAAACGGTGAGAGTCCCGATTGTCTCGGCTTTCCTTTTTAACGACGATTCAAGGTCATGCACAATGCGAACGAAGAGCAGACAGAAATTTTCTTCGCAGAGATCTTATTCTGTTTGTTAACGGGTTACACCTGGCTCGGGACCGGAGAAAAGAGAAATTTACGTGCATGTTTGCTGGGAAAACGTGTGCAGGCTTTCAAATTATTCTTTTTTACACGGAAGAGTATAGTTTTGAGAATCTTTTACTATTTTCGTCGTGGGGAATATTTATAAATCAGGCGGATACAATGGTTTGTCCAGAATAGGGTATTACACCCTTTTTTGAAAGGTGTCTCAATTTGATCCTATGGTGGTAATAAAGTACTAGAATTTTTTATTATTTTTTCCATTTTATGAAATCGATGAGTGCCATAAAAATGCATTTAAATTTTACATTTCGAATTTTTGCGCGAAAATTGGCGAAAACGCTAACCGCCATGCTGCTTTGGTTCGTGACGTCACTTGCATAGTGAACATCGACGCTGCGCTAATTGTGAATACGTAAATTTTTTTGGTGTGTTCCTAAATGTAAGAATACTAGTGTAAAAACATTGGGAAAGTTGTGGATTAAGGCTGGATATACATTCTGACAGGGAAAAATTAAGCAATATTGAGGGATTTTTGAAACTAAGAAATAATTATTCTACAATTATCAAACTTTAGGTATACTTTAATACTATATTTAAGTAGACAAAACAATTTTTTTAAATTAATTCATCATCAAAATGATGGAGCTGTGGCAGAGTGTTACAGCAAGGCCGCCGCGGGAGTTGCCAATCGACGTGCACTCTAGCTTCCCGTAGACTGTGATTTACAAAAAAGTTCAAACATGTTTTCAGTCAGAACATGTATAGTTTCTATGTGACGGTAATTAAAATGAAAAAAATGCAAATTTAAGCAAATGGCACGCATTTACCAAAAAAATCAACACTTCACGCAACATTTCTGTCAGATCTGAATTAAAAAAGTAGTTTTTTTTTTCAATTTTTCAAAAACAATTTTCGTCACATAGAAGGTACCAATATTATCAATATTTCTACCAAGTTTCAACTCATTCGGCTTAATAGTTTTTGAGTAATCTTGCACGCCAATTTCGATAATGCAGTTTTGAGAAAAACGCGCTTAATCTTCAATCCGCGAAGGTTTTTTCGGCACCCTAATTCCGTGAACCGGGGTCGTTTTCGTCTGGGCGCTATCATACTTACAATTTTTGTCAAAAAAATCTGAAAAAAATCATGGTTTATCTTTATACTTACCTTTTAAAGCGAAAACATTAATTTGTTTAAGAGTTTTAATAATTTTTTTTTCAACAATTGTAAAGCAATGCACGCGAAAAACGTTTTTTTTAATGCAGCGGGCGTAAAAATTATGGGAAAAAGTTTAATAAACGGTTATTCAAATGAAAAATGTTGTTCTTTAAGAAAAAAAAATACTACAGTATCGTAGGAGTAAACCAAATACCCTATTTTGCACCGGGAACACAGGCATATTTTTGGGAGGTTAGAACGAGGGAAAAATACTCAATGTCCAAGCTATTTTTTTTCTTCATATTTTATTTATATTATCAGACCATAAGTAATATTTAGTTATGTTATTAGACCATATTTATGTTTCATTTATGTTATTAGACCATAAGTGATAAATCTCCTCGGCCCTTCTGACCGCCATAATTTTTTTCAAACTGAAATATTTACGTTACATTGATTGTTTACAGTTCAAAACATCAAAATATGAAAAAACAAAAAAATCGAAAACCGCCAATTTTACTCACGTTAATCATGAACAGGGGTCGTTTTCGTGCTGCTCCGATTTGTCTCGCACGCGAGTTCGAGAGTAACTGACTGCCAGACCTGACCTTGTGTCCTCACGAACCTACCTGCCTATACTTTTTTTTCGTTCCCGTCCATGGGCACTGACATCGCCGACGTTCGAGAAATTTTGAAAACAAATTTTCGCCCGGACGAAAACGACCCCGGTTCACGGAGTGAGGGTAAAGTAAAGTTCACGCCCGCTCCGAATGCGGGCGGTGAGGCACAGCGTTGACGGGCCGTAACGTTTTAAGTTTTTCGAATTTCGCTTTGAAACTTTCGGAAAATATTTCACACATATATTTCTATCGTTTAAGGAAAAAAAAGAAATCGATTTTTTGATCGGTGTAAATGTATATCCCGCCTTAAAATACCAATAAATATGAGGAAGATTTGGTTAAAACTTGCGAGAATAGACTCAAAGTCATTGTTCGTAAAAGCTCATCTGTACTTTTTTGAAGTACGGATAACTATTTGAAAATTTGCAATTAACTATGACAAACGAGAATGTACAGTTGTTGACGCTTCCGTTCACAGGTTAGAGAGTAATATGTCTACCGCTTTTTATGATTACTACGTCAATGACGTCACGTCGGAATCCACTATGGCGGCAATCGTTTCGCAAATTCGTCGAACAGATTTAAAAAAAGTATTTTTTGAAAATGCATTATAAAATTTGTTTTCTGTTTTTATAAACTAAAACCAACATTATTCGATTGCTTATTGGGAGAACTACCTTATTTGTACATTTTTAGGGTTTTTTTTACATAGAGTCAAATACCCTATTATATATACACAACCTCATGACGACTAATTCGTTGGAGATATCTCAACTTCTTCGGTAGTATAGTGGTAAGTATCCCCGCCTGTCACGCGGGAGACCGGGGTTCGATTCCCCGCCGGAGAGAATTTTTTTTTTCCTCAAATCAATTATTATTGTTGTTTTTTCAACATTTCTAAACCGATTCGCCAACTGTAATTTTCTATGGAGACTGTATTCATAGACGAAATGGAGTCCAGTTAATTATAATGCAGCTCCAATCTTAATGGGTTTTGGCCAGAAAAAATAGAATTTTCGTGCATTTTTTCTATTAAAAAAAAATGTATGCAGTTAAAAAAGCAATTTTACACTAAAGAGTATGTTTTTAAGTATCTTTTACAATTTTTGTATTGGAAAATATTTATCAACGTGGCAAATACAATGGTTTGTGCAGACCGTTATTTGAAAAACGTCCTTCGCGGTGACCACCCAACGAGGAAACAAATCAGCTGAAATAAAAAAAATCAAACGCATTTTGTTTTTGCATGAAATTATCTGGTGCTTGGACGAAGAATTTCACAAAGTATGAAATTATCGTGTGCTAAAGCCCATCTTTCTGTATAAAGAGTCGCGGCCTGTTCGTCGTCGGTGACAGTGGTGCTCATCTTTCTTTCATGACAGCGGTGCTCATCTTTCTTTTATGAAAGTGGTGCTCATCTTTTCTTTCCCCAATAGTGCTCATTTTTCTTTTATGACAGGTGTTCATCCTTTTCTTTATTACTTGGCATCGAGACGCTGCCGCGTCGCTTGATATATTTTCGTTGATAAAAAAAAACGATGCATCGAAAACGAAAATTTCTCCGTTCAAGCACTGCCCTTTGATATGTAAAAGAAGCTTGTAAAATTCGGACTTTCTCGGTGCAGTAATTTTCGAGGTATCGTGGTTACCGATCTTGAAAAAGTAATTTTGAGAAAAAAAGCGTTGAAAGTTCGGCGTTTCTCAGAACCTACCTATAAACGCCCATAACTGAATTTTAAACGGATCGACTTGAAATTTTGCGAGAATATTTTTGAAATATTATATTTCGAGAACCCGTCGGAAACAATAGTTCGATATTTTCCAAAATGTTAACTAGGTGTAAGCTTTTAACTCTTCATAACCTAAAAACGTAAAAATTAAAAAAGTAGTCGTCTTCACGGTAGGTTCCAAGGAATAAAAAACACGTATTATCAGTTTTTGAAAAATTGAATCTAGGGGCTAGTTATAAAGCAATAAAGGGAGTCAGACAGACATGTTACATTGTTGCGTAACATTCCTTTCTGATGTATGGAATGCTTTGAAGCAGTTATTTCGCTCGTTGCAGCAAAAAGCCACGTCACATTTTTCGCACACCGTTTGTCCCTTTCATATTTTTTTTCTATTTTCGCAAACTTTACGTACCCTCGAATCTTGCAATTTCGCGATAAGGAAACTTCGAACAAGTATGGAATGTATGAAATGCTTTGAAGCAGTTGTTTCGATCGTTGTAGCAGAAAGCCACGCCACATTTTCGCACACCGTTTGTCGTTTTGATATCGTTGTCGAAGAAGGAAAAAATGTCGTTAAACCGGAAGGTATTTCCTGTACAATGACGTAGGATTTTCGAAAAATATCAAAATCTAACAAAATGGCGTAGTTATGAAAAAAAGTCTGTTTTCTCGCCTATAAAACGGTCGTTTTTTCGATGCCAAATCGTCAATTTTCATCCAATCAAAAATATCCTACGTCATTGTAGAGTAAATATATTCAAGAGTACTCAGTTCAAATTTCGAGTCAATCGGATAATTGCTCGTCGAGTTACAATGTCAGCAAATTTGAAAAATCTCATTTCGAGAAAAAACGCGTTGAAAGATTTAACTATCGATTTTTGCAAGATAAAATGATTAGAGATACGGCCTTGAATTTTTTACACGATATTCTTATAAAGTATAAACTGTCGAAAAAGGCGAAAAAATCAATTTTTTCAAAGTGTCACACTGGTATAGCCCCTTAAATGTCAATATGAGATTTTGTGAGCACTTAGATGATTTGTCCCAGAACTGTCACGCTGATACAAAGAATCCAAATACAAGAAAAAAAAAAGATTCCGCTGTTTCAATCGGTTAGAATACTACGAATTTCCAAAAACAGTACCTAATTTCAACATGTGGTTTCTCGAAAATAAAACTTAACATCCCGTCAATTTGCAGTGTAGTACTTTTCTGTTTACGTATATTGTGAAAAGTAAGAAAATATTCCGTCATTTCATCATTTGGTATGTCTTCTAAATATTCGAACCTGCGTGTCATTGACTCTGACCTAGATCGCCGGCATGCAACAAGGACCTATGGGCCCAGATCAATGCGGCCCTACAGACAAACGGCAAATGACACAGAGCGGAGCCAGGCGTGACGTGGCTCACCTCTCGTCCTCATCCTAACGCATCGTCATCACACCAAGCAGCCCTTGTACTCCAACATCAGCATCACTCCCATTCCCATCCGCAGAGCGTAATGTGCGTTCACGGACTGGCCACTCTGAACAAACTTGCCTGGGACAAAATATCCATTCCGTGCGTCGTCGAGGGGCCTTACGCGCCCAGAATAATCGCTACGGGACATCAACAACAACATCAACAACATCAACATCACCAGCAGCAGCAACAACAACAACAACAACAACAACAACAACAACAACAACAACAACAGCAACAACAACCCCCTCTCGTGCGTCGTGAGATTGTCAATAACGCAAATTCTCAGGATTTAGACCCTATCGAGGAACGGTGTAGTTGATCACGCCAATTTCTTATATCCAAATGAAGAGAAGACGAAGAAGAAAAAAAGAAAAGAAAAGCAGGAAAAAAACAAAATATTAGTACTCCGAAGCGAGCTTTGAACGATTATTCGAGTGAACCACGCCCAGTCTGGCGTTTACAATTTTTTCCTCGTCTCTCCGTACGTTTATCTCTTTCATTTTTTCCGTATTTTCTTTCCCTCGCAACTTCACATCGTTCACACGGCACCGACCGAATTAAAGGCTCGCACAGGTCGCTCCGAAATGTCTCCACCCCCTTTCCACGAAATTGGCGTCAATCTGAAATACGCGTTTTTCCGTAAATTTTCTTTTCTCCCTCGGCCGAGCGATCACGAGTGACGGTTGGCTTTCGAGCGAACGCGAACTCTGATCAGCCGGTCCGTTCATTCGCATTAACGTGATTACGCGATTATTCTGCTCGCCGAAAACGCGCGTACCGATCGATAATTCAATTCGCAACGAGCGAACGAACGGCCACCTTTTTTCTCTCTTTACTTTTCCTCGTCTCCACTACTTCGTTCACGCTGGCCGTCTCGCACGGCGGATCACTGAGAGTGGCGCACAGCAGCGATCACGCATGATTTATTCAGGGCTCGCTTCGACGAGTTTAATTTTATTTTCTTACCCACGACGCCTCTGAGTGTTTTTGGTTTCGTTTCTCTTTTCTTTTTTTTTCTCCTTTTTTTTTTTGAAATTAATCACGAAGAGTCGCGCACTCGAGAGTGTGGAACGATATTTTAAGTTTGGAAAATATTCACGTATCCACCCGACTAATGTTTACGAAGTAATAATTAAGTAATTGAAATGAAATATGATAAAACGAAGAAAAATAAGAATAATAATGATAAATAAATAGAAAGAAGAGACAAAAAGGAACAAACGCGCGAGACATTCGCGAAGCGAGAGTAAAAAAAGCCGATAGACGTCGGAATTCGAATGAAATTCACGTTAATCGAATCAGCCAATCAAAACGATGATAGAACGAATAAAGAAAAAAAAAAAAAAAAATCAAGCTCGCAAGAAATCGCTGGCTACACACACGCATCCGCGCGTGCTCACACTCTCGCGCATACACACACACACACACACTTATACGGAAAGAATTTATCCAAACACTTTACAATATATCGGAACGATTCACTCTTTTTTTTTCGCCGTCCTTTTTAGTCTTTACTTAGCTCTCGATTAGTTAGTGAATTTTATTTCGACTCTATAGATAGGACGAATTCTGGTCTTTTTTCCAGACTTGCTTCTTCTTCTTTTTTTCTCCGTTTATTGAAAAAGCGACATTTGCATCCAGAATTTATACAATGACAAATTCCCCCGACAGGCATATTTGGTTGCTACTTGTATTGGCACGGAAAGAAAACATGTCTGCCAATGATTTCTCCCATTTGTTCACTTTAATTTCTATAGAGCGAGAAGAAAATCGATTTTTTTCTTCTATTTTTGCGAATTGCATTCTTTACCGTTGACAACTTATTTCGTACGCTTTCTTTCTGCTTCTTCGCCACTCAACTTTCTCTCCCATTCTCTATTCTCCATCTCTCTTCTGTATCTTCCTTTCTGCCTCCTCTCTTTCTCTCTCCCTCGTATGGTTAAAACTACACATACGGCATACGCAATCATTCACCATGTTCTCGTTTGTCAACTACTGACAATTCATCAAGGAAATGATCTCTGTAATTTTAAAATTAAAAGATTAATTTGAAATATGAATAAAGTGAAAAAAAAAAACGAAAATTAAAGCTGACATATCACCTGAAAATTTGAGCAACCCAATCCTCGTATCGCGAAAGCAACAAAAAATAAAAACAAACGCGAAAAGAGCGAACGAAAAAGAAATTGAATGCGCCGACGAGACGTTTCCGAGGGTTTTATTTTTTTTTCTCCCCGCATTGTCTTTGAGCGTCGAACGCATCGACGACGTGCTCATGGAATTTCCCGATAAATTCCTCGAGGAATTTTATCGTTCACGCTTGACCCACGACAACCATAGACCATTTTTTGGCAACGGAAAACAAAAACGAGAAAGAAACGGAACATTTTCTTTTGTTTTCTCCATCATCGTAATTCAGATAGCGCCTAGGGAATCACGAAAATTGAAAGCAAAAAAAATGGAAATAAAAACAAATTATATAGACTTTTTATGTAAGCGATACTTCCATGATAAACGGTAAGAGAGATTTATTTTCTAATATCCGCTATATTCACCGACCACTCGAGGAGCGTTGCTTCCTTCGCTCCCGATGGCAGATTTGAAAAAAAAATAAACAAACAAAAAAAAAAGAACGAGAGAAGGAAGGAAATCTAACGATAATCTAAATATTGTTATTGTTTTTAGTAATTGAACACTGAACAGTGCCTCGTCGAAATCTATGTGAAAGAAAAGGAAGAAAAACAAAAAGGAAGATTTTTTGCAAAGCCGAATAAGGCTCTATGTAATAAGACGACATTGTTCGTTGCGTCTTGTAATCGTATATTTATTCTCCAATATTGAATATACACATATTCCATTGTTAAGAGTTATTTATACCGTGTACGGAAATGAAAAAAAAAAAAGGAAAAACACTCCTGGGAGGTAAGGAGTGCAGAAAAATTCGCGATCAATATTTAATTGGAAGCATTGTTCTCGGGCTGTTGAAAAAGTCAGATCGAACAAGGATCGCGATTTTTTAATCTATTTTTTTCTCTCTCTCTCTCCCCCTCTCTCCGCTCTCGCTCGCTCTGCTTTTTTATCCGGCGACGAGCCCCTTTTTCTCTCGAATGCAGCCGAAGAAACGTTCCAGCGATCACGTACCAATTGTAATATCTGTTCGATCGACACGTTGCAATCGTCTCGGGAAAGATTATTCGATTGAGATCAAAAGTGACTATTGCTTGCGAGTCGCGGCAATTTTGGTAAAACGCCCCTCGCGAAAAATGTTAATGCAAATATATGACAAAATATTCCGTCGTAATATTCGATATAAATATATGCACGTATACGTTGTACGTATGGGATATAAACACATACATATATGTATATGTGTGTATGTGTATGTGTGTATATATATATATATATATATTTGTTTGCTATCAAACACGAGGCAAGACACGTCGAATCGACGTTCCTATCGTTTTTCCGGTACAGAAATATTTGATAACGTTTAAAAAACGCAATATCTACACGTAAAAATCTATAAAGTTTTTCTTACTGGTAAAGAATACTGTGAATCACTTGAGATTACAATGAACATTTGAGCCTGGAGTCTTCGTTGAGGGGTTAGGCTACTGTGATGATCCGAAAATGAGGGTTATTTGAAAAAATCAATTTTGAAAGAATAAGTATGATGAATGAAACATCGTTTGGACATTTATTTCCATGTACATTAACGAAGTTGTGTACGAAATTCTTTAAAAAAATATTAATAATTGAAGGAATTATAAACAATCTCGTTAAGGACCTTTAAATGTGACGAGCTCGACGGTGTACTTGATTTTAGCCATTCGATTGATCGGAAACAAAAACGAGGATTTTTTTTCTTAAAATAGACAATATGGGTTTTTTTAAAAAATAATATGGATTTTTTTTCTTAAAATATATAAATGGGTTAGATAAATATGAGTTTTTTTTTTCTTAAAATAGATAAAATAGATAATATTCTCGACCTAGATTTTTTTTTGTTATCGTGTTTCGATCATTAAAGGAAGGATTTTCGATTTTTCGAGGAAAAATGACATCAGTATTGATAATATGTAACGAAAAAAAAGGTTAAGGGGTTACGTGGGTTTCAAAGCCAAAAAAATATATTTTCTCTATGTTTTTAAATTATAATACACAAATAATTTTATTCAAAATGTTAAGCACATAAAAGAACGACATTTCAACAATATTTAAAAAAAATTTCATCAATAAATTTGGGAAATTCAGCCGGTGGGACTTGGGTTCCGGAGACCCCTAAAAAAAGTGTCCTCATGGTGGTCAGAATAACTCATTATAGCTTTATCTGAAATTAAAAAACTAATTTTTTTTTCTGTTAGTCGATAAGTACACCTCGTGATCAAACGAAGGATTTTTAAAAAAATTGAGATTTGCCACTACGTATAGCCTTGTAAAATTAATTGTAATCGAAGAAATACCTTCGTTCAATCGTTAGTCAATGCTATTTTGAAGAAGCTTGCAAAATTTCAATAAGATTAGTTCTTGAGAATTTAGTTCTTGAGAATTCGTGTCCACCGACTTGAAAAATAATGGCTTGAGAAATTGAGAAATTTCCAAAGGCTCTCTCTCCTAGACTTTTACTCCGATTGACTTAAAACTTTGGGAGAATATTCTAGACATATTGTACTATTAGATAATAGAATAAAAAAATCGATTAGTTGAAATTTTCAAACCCACGTAACCCCTTAAGAAGGAAAAGGTCCGTCAAGACTAAACTACCATTACACTCATTACATACGGTTATTGGATGTCGAGAAATCGTGTACACCGTATTGAAAAACATAGTTTCGAGAAAAATACGTTTAAAGTTTAACTAGCAGTTCCATCGTCGTAATCATAAGTTTCATCTCATAAGGGAAATCTTCAAGCGATTTCTGCAACATATAGTTGACCTTCCTCTTCTATTTGAGTTGCCTCAAGGGGCGGTCGATTTTTTAAAATTTTCACAGTAGCCTAGCACCTTAAAGTGTGAAAATGGAAATTTTACATCCCCAAAATAAACTTTGCACCATGATGATAAAAAAATGACAAATCTTTTGAAATTAGTGAGGCACTATCTTAGGTTCGAATAAAGTTCTAGTTTCAATTTTCTTCCCACAGCCTTATTCATAGATGTGCAATTTTTGTTTCGCTCATCTGGGATCGCCTCTCGATCTTTTTTTCCGCCAATGGAAATTCAAAGATCCAGTGGGAGGAAAATTTCGTACATAAAACACGCACGTAAAGAACGCATTTGTCATGTACGTATCGTGTCAAATATTTCCGAGGGGACTTTTTCGAGGACCAATTACAACCGAGGCGTCGATAATTCTGTTCTGTGCGGGCGGTTCTCGAAAGTGAAGTCGAAAGCAGAGAGAGAGATAGAGAGGCACAAGCACCTTTCAACCGCACGTTTCTTTTGATCGAGATAAGCTAGATTTTCATAGCATCGTAGCGATTGATCTCTCATTATTAATGTGACGTTCGAACTTGAGGAGCGAATAAGAAGAGGGAAAAATACTTTTGGTGTATCAGCGTTTTAACGAATCTAAACTCAATCGTTTAGCTTATAAAGTTACGTACATTAGGAAAACACTCGCCGTTAGCCTAATTATGTGTTTAGAGGAATCATCAAAAATCATTATCCTAAGAGGTAATTGCGACTGCCCGTAACAAAATTTATCAATGTGTGTTGTCTAATTAAGGGGAAGAAGAAGAGGAAAAAGGAGCTCGATAACGAGAATTAATAACTTGGTATAATAATTTTAATCATAAAACGTAATATAGTACGGTAATAATAATAATAATAATAATAATAATAAAGTAAGATGCGAGAGCATCAGAACGTTCTCGTTGGAATGTCAGGCTTGAATTCTATTGCTGAAACACACGTCCTTTAGCATACGTAAATGAAAAAGAAAAGTGTCGTTAATTTCGTTTCAAGCTTTGACACATGTGTGGGGTCGGGTTGAAATTCCGAATTTTGAATGCTCCGACGGTTTAAAATTCCTAATTTCAATATTCCAAAATTCAAGATGGGGCTGGGTTGAAATTCCGAACGTTGAATGATCAGGAAGATAAAAACTCCGAAAGAATTTTACACGAAAGACCAAAACTCCGAAAATTTGAACACCGTCAAAATAGTTCGGCTATGGAAGTTTTAAAAGTTTCAAAATTTTCAATAAATCGACGAAGTATTTCAAGATTTTTTTTTTATCACGAAGTTATTTACGTCAATTTTGAAATTTGTTTAGACAACGTTATACGTTCTACATAATTTACAGTCAACTGTGTAGACTTTGGCGGGTACGATCGCCGGGTTCAAATTCCGAACTTTGAATGTTCCGACGCTTTAAAATTCCTAATTTTAATGTTCCGAAATGACAAGTCTCGTCGAGATCATGCCAGCGAAAGCCTACACAGTTGATTGTAAATGATGTAGAACGTATAACACAGTCTAGAAATTTTTCAAAATTCACGTCAGTTCACTTCTTAAGGGGTTAGGCCACTTTAGAGGCCGAAAAAATAGGCTTTTTGGAGTGTTGTTTTTCTCAGAAAAGCTACAAACTAAATCGACATTACAAAAAAGGGTGTTTATCGTACATATCAGTGACTGAATACGACCATTTTTTTGAAGCGATTCATTTCAAAATGGCGGTTGTGCAGCGTTTATATAAAAACTGCATTTTTAAGTTGGCCGAAAACATAACTCAGACAATTTTCAACCGATTCACTTGAAATGTTGAATAAATCTTCAAAAATACATTGTCTATGGAAGTACGTAGGATTTTTTTTATATTGCATAGTTCATTTGTTTTATATTGCATACTATGCATTATGCAACTATGCATACTACGCAACTATGCATTTTATATTGCATAGTTCATTTGTTATTAACAAGTATCTGACAACATTTTTTCACTTTCCAAAAATTTGCCTAAAAAATCGTCAGATAATTGTTAATAACAAATTATGTTATTAAGTTGTTAATAACAAATAATCGGTTCAAAAAAATTATTGTATACAGTCACTGATATGTATGATAAACACCCTTTTTTGTAATCTCGATTTATTTTGTAATTTTTCGGAAAAAAATCCCCAAAAAGGCCTTAAGGGGTAAGGCCACTGTAACGGCCCAAAAAAAAAAGGTTTTTTCACTAATTTTTTGCTCCCGAAATTGAAGGTATTTGAAAAAAAACTTTTAATGGTGTTATCGGGCATAAATTAAACTTTATTATAAAATTTTTTTACAGTAAAAAAAAACAAAATGGCGGTTCCACAGCTATCTTCCCGGGACATGTTTTGCTTCCAGGGCTCCGCGGCACGCAGCACCACTGGTGCACTTTTGAATCTAGAACGAAAAAAAAAACCATTAATCTAGAGGGCTATAGCTAGAGAATGTCGATCGGATTTTAAAAAGTATCAATTTTTGTGGATTTGGCGTGCGTTTGAAAAAAAAAATTGATTTTTGACGAAAAAAACGGCAAGTTTTTTGTTAATAAAAAATCAATAAATAAAGTTCTTGAAAATTCCGATCGACATTCTCAAGATAATGTAAATGTTCACATCTGGTTAAAATTTCAAGTAAAAAAAATGAAAATTGTTCGAGTTATGCTGCGTGCCATTTTGAAAAACCATGTTTCGAGAAAAACGCGTTTAAAGTTTTGCGAATAGTTTTTTATTGGAAAAAATTAAAAAAAGAAATTAAAAGGATTTAAACTATTTTCAAACTAGAGGGTTTAAACTATTTTTTAAGCCAATAAAAAAAAATCGATTTTTCAAAAAATTTACAGTGGCCTTACCCCTTAATAAAAAAAAATCTTGAAATAGTTCGTCGATTTTTAGAAAATTTTGAAACTTTTGAAAATTCCATAGCCGAATTATTTTGATGGTGTTCAGATTTCCGGAGTTTCGATCTTTCGTGTAAAATTCTTTCGGAGTTTTGATCTTTCGGGGTAGTATTATTTCGGAGTTTTGAGCCTTCTGATCATTCAATGTTCGAAATTTCAACCCAGCCCTGTTCAGATTTTCGGAGTTTTGGTCTTTCGGATAAAATTCTTTCGGACTTTTGATCTTTCGGGGTAGTATTCTTTCGGAGTTTTGAGCGTTCTGACCATTCAAAGTTCCGAATTTCAACCCGGTCCCACATGTGTGATGTCTCGATGATTGTACTCGCGTTTCCACCGTTTAAAATCAAATCGATAGTCTCGTTCGAACAATCGAAGGTTCTTCTTTTTTTCTGTCCTTTTTTTCGATTCTTCTCTCCTCACGAGCCCCCGGCACCCACCATTGCCCACGTTAGTCTCTGTACAAAGACCCATAGAGAGCGACCCACAGCGTCTAAAAGAGTGTGTCGAACGAGGATGGGGAGCAGAAAAAATGCGAGAGCAACGGGCGAAGCAGATTGGGCGAATAACGAAAAATCTATTTTTACATACGGTCAAGAAAATGAAGAAAACAAATAACGTGAAATAAAGAGAGAAGGAACACGATGGAAAGAATCTTCTGCAAAGGGAGGCTCTATAGTTGAAGTTAAAATTAATGAATGATTGCAAAGAAAAGTGTACGTTACGAATTCATCTAGATATTAATGTAAATTAAAAGGTTCCGACATGGGGCGCGCGTAAAAACGCAAATTCTTCGCGAGTACGATTAAAAGAGCGCACGCGGACCCGAGTCGGGCAATCGCGATGCATATTCATTTTTGTGGAGAAAACACATTAAAATGCAAAATCACGAGGACTAAGTGGCCGACGCAAGATTTTCCTATCTTTTTTCCTGTCGATGTGATATATATATTTTTTCGTTCGTAGTTTGAATAACAAAACGTGGAAGAAAGTACGAAATTCTCGATAATCAGTCTCTTGTTATACATATTCACGAGAGTAGAACAAGAAAAGGGTTTTTTTTTACCCATCAAGAAAACGTACGTGTTTTTAAGGGGTTAGGCTGCTATGACAACCTGAGAATCAGGGTTATTTAATCCTTCCTCGACACTTGCCCATAATTGAAAGTTTTCAATATTTGTTTACAATTCAATTTTATATTTTCCGAATTTTAATTATGCAGACACATTGAGAAATGTTTAAAGTGTAGTCCGGATTTTTTTCAATAAGAACCGACCGAAGGGTTGTTAAGGGCAGGTGGATGAAGTACTATCCGGGTCCAATTGACCCAGTGTGTCAAACCCGAAGCCAAAAATAAGTGTGTCAAGGAAGGGTTAAAAAAATGTTAAGGAATAAGTAAGATGATTGAAAAATCGTTTGAACATTTATTGGCATATACATTAAGAAAGTTGTGTAGCAAATTTCATAAGAAAACATTGATAATTGAAGAAGCTATAAACAATATCGTGAAGGACCTTTGAACGTGAGGGGCTCAACGGTGTACTTGATTTTGCCAATCGGGTTGATCTGAAACGAGTTACAACTTAAAAAAGATAATATTAAAATAAAAGATAATAATAAAAGACTTAAGCGAGCTTTTTTTAATATCGTTTTTCAATTATCCAAAAAAAAAGATTTTTTTTTTCAATTTTTCCAGAGCAAATGACATCATTATTATTAATAACTAAAGAACAAAATAATTTAAGAAGAGAAACGTCGGTCAAGTCCTAACTACTATTACACCGAACAAGTGTACCAAATTTCAAGCCAATCCGTTCATTAGATGTCGAGAAATCGTGTACACCGTTGTGAAAAACATAATTTCGAGAAAATCGCGTTTAAAGTCTTACTAGCTTTATTAACTAGTTTTATTATTTTACTATTTACTAGTTTTATCGAGCAACAATCGATTTTTTTTAATTTTCACGATAGCTTAACCCCTTAAAGTATTCGTACGAAGCTTTGAATTTGTGCATACACATTTGGTCTTTATCGTCTCCGGATTAAAATCGTCTCCTTGGAACACAATTAAAATAGGAATAAAACTTCTCGAGAGAAATGCTCGCAACTCTATTTTCTTCGTTCCACCTTTTTCTCGTTTCCTTCCGTTTTTCATTGTTACTTGTCCGTGAGCGGTGCTCCGGGTGAGTAAAAAACATTTTCTACCTAACGATAAGGAACTGTCGTACATAGTAAATGTACTGGGTGTGTAATGCGTTTCACGATACTCTCGAAATATATTAATGTATAAATATGCACAAACACCGTAGACTCAAATACACAACGACCCGGTGACTTTTTGAGCTTTCAGTCCCGAAAGACCGAAAAAAAGACTCAGAGAAAAAAAAATATAGTCCGATACGTGCGCGTTTGAATTGGATAGTATCGAATCTCCGAACAAATTCAATCCACGCATATCGACCGGTAAAGGTTCGCACCGAAGGCCGAAACCTCGTGAAAAGACATTGGCGAGAGAAATTATTGTGTACTCGATCAGATCCATAATGCCGTATGATCGATCCGATACGAAGGAAAGAAAAACTCGTTACGCTCGATAGATCGAAAGAAATTATGCGAGAAGCCGAGAAAAACAAATTTTAGTATTGAGATAGATAAATAATGCGACGAAAAAGGGGCAGTGTATCGGTGCATTCCAAGTGAACCAAAACTTTAAATTCCCCGCTTTCGTGTCATATTATTGACAGCAACAATGTTTACATTTATTCGTAAATTGTAGGTGGGTCTGGACACTTTTGCACGAGCCCTTCGTCTAATAGATGTGGATATAGATTATGTATTATAAAAAGCATATATTATACTGCATTATATATACCGGGTATCCCATTTCAATCTCAAACCTGATTTATCCCGAATAATACTGCTCCGATCAAGTATTGTGTATAATAAAACTTCTAGAGTTCAAAGGGGGGGCGTTAAAAAATCTTCTTTTGGACCTCAATTCAAAATGACGTCGTTAAGATCGCCAACATGTTTATAAAAATGGGATGTTGAATGATTTTTTCTACCAAAAAATATATATAGGCCAAAACTAACAATTATTGTAGGAAATGTTTTTTTATGAAGTTCATCATTTTCAGGTTAGAATACCATTTTGACTATTTAAGCGCTAGCCAGAATGTACCACGAGTCTTCAACATCCCTAGTGCAAGTGTGTGTGTGAGTTTGTTTGGGTTTTTTTGCTTTTGTTTTGGTTTTTTCGATAACCCAAACAAACTCACACCCACACACACACGCACACTTACACGAGGCATGTTAAAGACTTTTCCTCCTCGAGGAGGCATTCTAAATAGCGCTAAAATACTAAAAAAATGGTATTTTAACCTAAAAATTGTGAACGTTGTCGAAAAGCTTTTCCTACAAAAGTTGTTCGCTTTGGCCTGACAATTTTTTTGCTGTAAGAAATTGACGATCTCATTTTTTAAAATATATCGGCCATCTTAACGTCGCCATTTTGAATTTTGGAAAAAAGAAAGATATTTTATAACGTCCCCATTTGAACCCGAAAAGTTTTATTACAATCAATACTTGATCGGAGCAGTATTTTTCGAGATAAATCCGGTGTAAGATTAAAATGGGACACCCGGTATATATATATGTATATACAGGGTCACTCACTAGGGGTTAGTCACTCGAAAACACCTATGAATATTGATTCTAGACGAAAAAGTCAGAGAGAATTTGAATGGTTTGTCGATGTCTACAGTCTGGTACCCATAGATTTCTTGTTCAAGTGAACTTATCAACCTGATTGCAGGGTCACCGTCACTTTTGTAGAAGGAAGCCTCTTTGTTTAATTGGCCACAACTGCAGAGCACCAAAATAAAATCCAATGACCTACAATATCATGATCTTGGGACGACATTGAAATAAATAAAAAATTTCGGATCAGTGGATTGGAAGAAATGGTCCAGTTGCCTGGCCTCCTCAATCACCTGATTTAACACCATTGGACTATTTTTTGTGGGGTGCATTGAAAAGCGAAGTCGACAGAGATGTACCGACCACTCGGGAAGGCATGAAGGAACGGATGTACCACACTTGTTGAGCGGTTTCTAACGGGACGTTACAAAGTGTTCACGCATCATTAAGAAATCGTATGGTAAAATGTATCACAGTTAATGGACACATTTTGGAATATATCATGCAATAAAAATATTATTTGCGTTAGAAACTACCGATTTTTTGCTTGCCTTGCTCAAATAACCGTTTTTCAATTTTTTTGTATTTCAAAGTCATCCTAAAGTCATGATATTGTGTAGGTCATTGGTTTTGTTTTTTTGCTCTGCATTAGTGGCCAATGAAAAAAAGGGATTTTTATTTTGTTACCTTCCTTGAACAATAATCTAAGACTACCAAAATGTAGAGATTGACAAACCATTGAAATTTTTTTCTTGACCTTTTCGTGTAAAATCGATATTTATCGGTGTTTTTGAGTGACTGACTTGTAGTGAATCACCTTTTATATATATATATATATATATATATATATATATATATATATATATATATATATATATATATACACACACACACACACACACACACATACATATATATATAGGGTCAGGCACATAAAGTGGTATAGAGCAATAGCACTCAAACTATTGATCATATGCAAAAATGTTTCGGACAAAAGTTTCAGTGTTCGAGAAGGCCGTCATACTGGACCACCCTATTTTTCTATCAGTGGAGGCGCTGAAGCTACGTCAAGGTCAACAGCCGCATAAAAAACATTCGGGGGTCAAAGTCGTCCAAGGTCATTCAAGGTCACCTATTAAAATGAAATACAAAACTAAATATCTCAGAGCACTACCAAATATTTGGTAGTGGTCCGGAATATTTAAATTTTTATAATGGATACTGACCTTGAATGACGTTGAACGACTTTGACTCCCTAAAGTTTTTTATGGGACTTGAGGTGCTCCACAAGATGGTTGAAAAAATGTACCATTCCATTTTAAAAAGTGGAGTTGACCTTGGCTTCAGCGCCTCCACCGATAAAAAAATAGGGTGGTCCAGTGTGACGGCCTTCTCGAACACTGAAACTTTTGTCTGAAACATTTTTGGTTATGATCAATAGTTTGAGTGCTATTGCTTTGTAACCCTTTATGTGCCTCACCCTGTATATATATGATATTCGTCATGACCATCGTACATGTGTTATATTACATTAGTGTTTAGGTCGTCGAGTGCTAGTTTGTAGATTTTTTCAATTTCTAGATGTTAAAACACACGAGTATATATTCTTTTCAATATATTTCTTGTGTATCGTCTAAATTTTTGCGCTAAGGGATCCGAATTTGCGAAAGTGGTTTTAATCGGTCCGAAACCAAAAAAAACTTCACTCCCATTGCTTCATCGCGTATACGAATAATCATCATGTATTGAATTTTTTATACAATAAGTTAAATATTTGTCCTCGTTACGAACACATTTCTCGTCTGGTATGTTGGAAAGAAATAATCATTGCGCCATGGTAATCTTCGGTATATTGTGGTGTGGATCTCTACTTATGAATCTGTCGATCGCTGATGTAATCAAACGTATTAAGAGTGAATTTTAAATAGAAGACTTCAAATTAGTAAAAAGATTCTTACGTTTATTAACCTTTTTGTTCCTCTTGTATCGTTCTATCTCTCTCCCTCGCTCAATGTTGCCTTTTCCCTTTTTATTGCACATGTTTATAGATGTTTTCCTTTTTATATTTTGAAAGAATAGTTTATTAGGCGTAATTGGGTAAAAATTTGAAAAAAAAAAAATTTCGCAGTCGGTAGGACTCGAACCTACGCTCCCAGAGGGAATCTGATTTCTAGTCAGACGCCTTAACCACTCGGCCACGACTGCGTATAAGAATTAATTTCTGATATATGCATATTCATCCTGCGGCTTGTTGAATGAATTCTCTTTCTACCATATTAACTAGTAGCATTTATACTACAATTTTAATCATAAAACAAAACTCGAAATTCAAAGTGTCGAACAGCTTCTGTGAGTTATGACAAGTATAGATTGGCTCGGCAGATATAGCCGAGAGAATTGCATTTGGGTACAAAACGTTTTTTTTTAATTTATGAAAACGGGGGATTTTATGCATTAGGAACGTCGGAGAAAAGTGTCTCTGTATGTTATCGAATTTACATTAAGGCCTTAGGCTACAGTAACGGGTATAAAATCATGTGCGAATGTAGCAATTTTTTTTCGTATGAAAAAGTGATTCATAAAATTAATTACACATCTATTTAGTATGAATATCAAGCTGTTAGAAAATATATATATATATTTTTTCGATGTACAAAATGGCCGACGATTCGAAACTTCTCGAAACAGCTTTTTCCAATTGGCGTAATAAATAAATTCAACAATTTTCACTCGATTTACTTCAAATTTAAAAGTTATGTTCCTAATTGCATTTCGCAGAGAAGTACGTACGGAATTTCTGATTAATCGAAAACTTTTCATTTTATGAGCAGCTTATGAGCAGTTATAACGAAATTTTTCACTGAAAATTCATTTCTTAAGGCGTTACCCCCACTTGTAGCGCAATAAAAGCCTTTTTCATGAATTTTTTAAAAGAAAACTACAAAACTTTTTTAATCGATCAATATACCATCTTAAAGAACACATCTTGAAGAACTTTCAGTAATTTTTTTATTGAAAAATATTACATTGTTTAGTGGCAAATGGCCGTCAATGAAATAATGTTTTTATATACACGGTTTGCGGTGACCAACATTGCGGCGAAGTGGATCATCTGAAAAAAAAAATGCGGATGGATTTAGTCAAATATAAGTATAAACTAGTCTTTTATCGAAGGATTTAAAAAAATATTCATTTTTCACAAAATGGCGGACAGTCAAAGTTAATGGTTCGATTTTAACGAAAAAAAACGGACATTTTTTCTCGAAAAAAAAAAAATCGAACGATTAAAGACTACATTTTTATGTATTAAATATGCCTGCAAAATTTCAAGAAGATCGGTTCATTAGTGTTCGAGTAATCTTGGTCACCGACTTCAGAAATGCCATTTTGAGAAAAACGCGTTTAAAGTTTCAATTTCCGGTCGTTTACACAACGGATTCTTCTCTTTCAACGCTCATATCTCAGTCAATTTTGTTCGGATCGAATTCAAATTATCAGGACATATTCTCAGATACTTATACTTAAAAAAATGCCATAAAAAAAAATCGATTCTTTCAAAATCGCAAGTGGGGGTAACCCCTTAAGTTCAAATACCTAAAACTTTTGAATAAAACAATATTTTTCAAATTCCGTGAGTACTTCTCTAGGTATTCTAATGTAGATTGACGAGAATCTTTGTTTTTTGTTCTAGGTAAAAAATTGTGGATGCAAAATGTCACGCCGCGGAGCGCCTAAAAAGAGATAACAAAAGAAAATATTAGTAGTTGGCCATTTTGTACATCGAAAAAAAATATACATATTTTCTAACAGCTTGATATTCATACTAAATAGATGTGTAATTCATTTATGAGTCAATCACTGTTTCATACGAAAAAAAATTGTTAAATTTGCACATGATTTTATACCCGTTACTGTGGCCTAACCCCTTAATATTAAACTCACTGACGGAGACGTCGACTTTTATTCGTGGAAATTTCACTTCGTAATTACAAGATGGTAAAAAGTGGCGACATTTTTGCAGCTGGAACGTACGCCCTTTTATTTATGTGTAAAAGGTCGTGCGTCAAATATTGATGCAAACGTGATGCAAAATAGATGATTTCTAAAAAATTCATGGAAATTTACTGAAATACGAGATTATTTTTTGGCGCTCCCTGAAAAATCGATTTGTGTCAACTTTCCTCCGTAGCAGTCGTGGCCGAGTGGTTAAGGCGTCTGACTAGAAATCAGATTCCCTCTGGGAGCGTAGGTTCGAGTCCTACCGACTGCGGGCAATTTTTTTTTCTTCTTTTTCAGATCTAAACGAAAAACCGTTAATTTTTCAATAAACATCACATTTTTATTCGAAAATATTAGTTATGTCAGACGATTTATTAATGCGTTGACTTGCACTCGGATGCAATTTCGAGAGCATTGATTAAACTTCGACATAAAATATGGATACATTTAATAAAGCGCGATGAAAATCTTGAACGAAAAATATAGAGGTAGAAATAGCGTAAATGTTATTTTGGGAAAGCGGTTGTGGCAAGAACGAAAAAAAAATAATAATTAGCCAGAATTTCTCTTATTCAGGAAAGGGTGCAGTTGTATGCGATTAATTTTTTGTACTCGTGTATATTTTATTGTACAATTGTAATTGTATGAATATCTCCTTGTAAAACGAATTTTCAATATTAATTGTTTGATCCACCAAAAACAAACGTTACCTAGAAAATTTCAATTTGAAACATTTCGCCCAGACCAACAATAACAGGGAGGGTGCTTTTTTCGATACCGTACGTTTTAGATAAAAATGGAGTAATTGGAGATATGATAGGACAGGCCGATGACCAAGTTGATAAGACGGGATTAATGACGCAGAGAACAAACGTGCAGCGCTTCTGATCCTGAGCGCACTCTTCTTTGCAAGGTCGTAACGATCGACCAAATATCTATAATTCGATTGTACAAGTGTTTTCGTTCAGTCATTTTTACGAACGAGCCGAAAAGATAATCGGTACTGATTACTGATAAATTATTTTTATCGGTTTATCGTGTATTCCGATCCTCATGTATATTAAAAAATAAAAATCGTTCGTATACCCTTCCAATTTTATTGGGGTTACTTGATTCAATTGCAAGATTGCCAATTATCGGTCAGCGGATTTGTGGCAAAACTTTGTATGAGTTTCACGTTAAACAAGTGTCGTTTTTGAAAAATGTTCTCATGTTGATTTTTTACGCTGTTTTTCTTGTATTCAGTGAATTGGAAAAAATGTTTTTTATGCCTATTTTTTACGCTGTTTTACTTTTATGTTATAAATCAAAAAAATGCTTTTACGTCTACCTTTTTACGCAGTTTTACTTTAATTTATGAACTTAAAAAATGTTCTCGTGTCTACTTTTTTACGCAGTTTTGCTTGAATTTATAAATTAAAAAAACGTTTTCAATATTTACAATGTTTTCTACTTTTTTTACGCTGTTTTCCTTTTATTTTATAAGCATTTGGTCGAAACAGAGGATAGGAACATTTTTTTCATTGATTTTATTCCTATTGAGGGGTTAGGCTACTGTGCAAATGACGAACACGCGTTTCTTGCAGGTCAAATTGAAGAGAAAGGCCCACGTATGGTGCAGGAATCGCAGATTGAAGGTAACGTAATGCCTGCAACGATATAAATGCTAGTAAAACTTTGAACTCGTTTTTCTCGAAACTATGCTTTTCAGTGTCATAGTAGTGTAGACTTGGCAGACTTTTGTCTTCTTAATATTCTTTTTCATTAGTTATTTTAACAATAATGTCATTTTTTCTCGAAAAATCGATGAGAAATTCGAACATTTTTTTAATGATTGAAACACGACAACTACAAAAAAACTCGGTCAAGTCTTAGCCACCATTATCTATTTTGAGAAAAACTCGTTTTTTTTTTGTTTCGGATCAACCGGGTGGCCAAAATCAAGTACACCGTCGAGCCCCTCACATTCAAAGGACCATTACAGGATTGTTTATATTTTCTTTAATGATTTAAATATTTTTATGAAATTTGCTACACAACTTTGTTGATTTACATCCCAATAAATATCCAAACGATTTTTCAATCATCTAACTCATTCTTTCAAAATACATTTTTTTTAATAACCCTGATTTTCGGGTCGTCACGCTACCCTATAATTTATTGGGTACGATCGCTTCAGGACTTGTGCTCGTGGTCACCAAAATATTCTACAAATCGTTTACGATTAATTATGCACGAGGAAAAATTTTATTCGCAATTACAAGTAATTTGTAACCGCTTCGTAAAAATCTCTTCTCATAAATAAACATAGTAATCATAAAAATGGCTTATCCATTTTTATTCGGTGTTTATTTGTCTCAATTTATAGAATTAACGATGGATTCATTGGTTTTACCTATATTTTATTTTCGTGAACGCTGTTCGCTTGACGTCACGCCTGTTCAAGTGGCACCAATCACCGGGTCGTACTTTATCGAATGCTTCGTCGCAGGCTCACGATGCAACGTTAGAAATTGTCTCGATTATCGTGCGTCCGTGCGATTCTACTTAAGGTCAAAATTCACGATAAAATACTCATTTTCGTTCACGGGACGACTTCGTTTCTTGCACCATAAAGCCACCTTTGCTTTGGATATATTTGCAATAAAAAAAAACGATCATTCATAAATATTTGCAAAGTTACTTCATTCATAATAATTGCAAAGTTACTTCAGTTTCCATAAGGCTGCGTGTAATTTGTGAATTCTAATTTCTCAGTAGCCAGCTTCCTAATCGTCGCGAAATATTTACACAATCTTTCAAATGGTTTATACAATGGCCTATGAAATTTTTAAAATTTCATTACCATTTTCAATTTTCGACACAACATCCTTATGAGAGGACACCACTGCGGCTGGCCGAAAAAGGTTGTTTTTTTCCGTATTTTTTGTCTACTAGATTAGTCTACTAGACTATTTGCGATTTGGAAAAAAAGTATGTTATTAAGAATACATTCGAGGATCGATGACTTGACATTGATTGGTCTGAAAAGTGAAAATAAAATCGTTTTATAATCCATTAGAACATTGAATAAGTTCCCGCTGTTTTCCAACAGATGGCGTTACCAGAACTGCGTGCGTGTAGTGTAAGATGGCGACGCATCTATAAAGAAGTACTATAAGCAAGCTTGAAATTCCAACATGTCAATTTTCGTATAAAAAAGAACAATTTGCGGGGAATTTTACTGCACTACTTTATTCAAAAAAATCTGCAGTTGAAATCCTCAGAATTCTTGTTGAGACTCACAGTGACCATGACTCTGTCGGAAACAACATACAGAGATTGGTTTAGACGCTGATGATGATCATATGTTGAATTGGAGGCATTACATCATGAAGACTCAAGCCAGACGCTAACTGAACTTGCAGAATCATTAGGAGTTACGCCCACTTGCGATTTTGAAAAATCGATTTTTTTATTGCATTTTTTTGAAGTATAAGTATCTGAGAATATGTCCTGAAAATTTCAAGTCGATCCGAACAAAATTGACTGAGATATGAGCGTTGAAAGAAAAGAATCCGTTGTGTAAACGACCTTTAATTGAAACGACCGGAAATTGAAACTTTAAACGCGTTTTTCTCAAAATGGCATTTCTGAAGTCGGTGACCAAGATTACTCGAACACTAATGAACCGATCTTCTTGAAATTTTGCAGGCTTATTTAATACATAAAAATGTAGTCTTTAATCGTTCGATTTTTTTTTCGAAAAAAAATGGCCGTTTTATAGCCAAAAAACGGCCGTTTTTTTTCGTTAAAATCGAACCATTAACTTTGACTGTCCGCCATTTTGTGAAAAATGAATATTTTTTAAAATCCTTCGATTAAAGACTAGTTTATACTTATATTTGACTAAATCCATCCGCATTTTTTTTTTCAGATGATCCACTTCGCCGCAATGTTGGTCACCACAAACCGTGTATATAAAAACATTATTTCATTGACGGCCATTTGCTACTAAACAATGTAATATTTTTCAATAAAAAAATTACTGAAAGTTCTTCAAGATGTGTTCTTTAAGGTGGTATATTGATCGATTAAAAAAGTTTTGTAGTTTTCTTTAAAAAAAATCATGAAAAAGGCCTTTTTTGCGCTACAAGTGGGGGTAACGCGTTAAGAATAGAGCATTAATTTTCCCGAAAAAAAACAGCGAGAACTTATTCAACATCCTAATATATTAATGTAGTTCTCATTCTACTTAGCCGTTTGTCGAAAAAATCACAAAATCGCGAGTGTAAAAAAGTGCAATTGTGAAGAAATTTTTACTCATATTCAGGGGATAAAAAAATACGAAATAAAAAAGGCTATATATTACGATAGGTACTGAAATTACGGATATTCTCGTTTTTTAAATGGAAAATGTTAAATGGAATATAGCTAGAGTTATGATTGAAATTTGTTTGAAATTTTTAGTATACGTAAATCGTTGCGCTACCTGCTCCCACTGAATCGTCTATAACTTGGTCAATTTTCAATATTTTCACGTGGACATTTTTTCACATCTTGAATATGTTACCTTGAGAGAATACAAAAAGATCGATATTTTTTACCCGTCGCAGTGTTGTCCCGCCTCGAGGCTTCTGGCAGGGATTGTGAACATGTGGGATCCTTAGATATTATATATTCTTTTTCGATCCTCGTTGAATCGACACGGAACGCCTTCTGTATTTCATTCTCATAAAGAATTCGTCAGGTCTCACATGTGCAATGCATCATTGAACATTGTTGAAACTTCTTATCTTCGTGGTACCAAATATGTCAGAAAGCATAACGATACACGCGAAGCAAGCGCATATTCAATGGGCGTGAACGCCGGACGGCAAAAGAAAATGATAAGGATGCGCGAGCCTCCGAACAATTGCGACGATAATCACGTGAGCATCAGTATCGCGATCATGTAGTTCACGTGCCTACAACTACGTTATTCTCAGATCATCACATCGAAGCGGAACAATTGCAAATATTGATGTAGTATGCAATTAGGTCGGTGATATCTGACGAAAAATACCCAAATATTGACTGTCGTCTGGAAAATTAATCAGCAATTTCCTCGATCAATATCATGGCAGTATTGCGATATATCTGTGGCCCCTAATTCTGATCACGCAGTCTTCATAATTGACCCAAAATAAGACTTTTTTCAAGAACGATAAAAATCGACAGTCGACCCTTAAGGGGGCGAAATGGTGGTTTTACAGTTTACATGAGACAGCATATTTTTTGGTCAGATTTTCTTGAAACTTAGTATAAATACACTCCCGTTTAACCCCCTTAGAGGTTAAATTTTGGAAATTGCTTAAATACATGTTAAATTATTTGTATTTTAGTGTATTTATTCCAAGTTTCAAGTAAATGTGACAAAAAAATATGCTGTCTCGTACAAACTTTAAAACCCCTGTTTCACCCCCTTAAGGGTCGAATTTCGATTTTTACCACTCTTAAAAAATCGCTCTTAACGCTCTTAACGAATCGCACCGATTACTCATACTTACATTGGGTCAATGTACTAACTTTGTTCTAGTGACGAATTTCTTTTCGACCACTGTACAATTGAAACGGGGACTTTATTCGACGCCTCGACACTTTGGGGTGTCGAGCTGTCTTTGCTTCGAGAGGTTATTCCTCGAGATGTCTTAACGCACTTGATCATTTTCACTCGAACGAATTTAAAATGACATTCTGACTTTTTTTTAATAAAAAATTTTCAAAAATTCTTTACAACAATTCATTTTTACATTTTTCGAATTTCACTCATCTACTAATCATTTGAGACAGGATGTCCATTGTCTCTTTATATCCTTGCATTATACGGAAGCAGAAAAGGGGGATTGCCGAAGGATAAAGACAAGACACCGAAAGTACATCAAGAGGCGGATTCCCGAGGGACTTCGGTAGGTTTATTCAGCGGTACGTTTAGACTCATTGGATTGAAGTGAAGTTTGAATTAGAGGCATATTTTGCTGTTTGCAAGGCCTTTCATTCAGAGATACGAGATTTAAAACAATAGAGATAGTTCGCAATATTGAGACTCGGAAATGTGAGGGGAATTTTTCTTCTCGGAAACTTTAGGCGTCATGAGACAATAATGGCAAAGACATCTTATCACGCAAAATAAGATATGAAAAAAGGAACAAAAAAGATTATACACGCGTGTCCAAGATGCCAAGTATACTTTTGTCCCCTCCCCCCTCTCTCTCTCTCCTTCTCCCTCTCCCTCTCTTTTGTTTTATGTTTAGTTTTATTTGATTTATATCGCTTTACTGCTAATAATTTCGTTATGCTCCTGTGCGCTTGTTATGGTATGCAAATTATGACTTTGAGTTGTATACCTTCTTCTAGACGCTTGTTATCTTTTCTATTTTATTTAAACTTTCTGTTTATCGCTGTCATTGTTTTTATTGTTATACTTTATACTTTTTCTTTTTTTCGGTCATACCAAGGCATAACCATCAATCAATCAATCAATCATTCTCTCTCTCTCTCTCTCTCTCTCTCTCTCTCGATATAGGGGCAGTACGATTGATAAACAAATTGGTTAATTCCATTCCCCGTGCTCTTCACGCTAGATCTCATTTTCAGAAACTTGGATAGCAGATAAGCTCGTCAATAAAAAAAAAAAAACGTTTTATCGTGCATGGTTTTTTCCTTCGCTACATTCTCGCTTCGAGAAATCTCTTTCATCACGAACACTACGGGAAAATGATAAAAAATTGTTTGATAAAGACTTTTTACCTTCCGTCAAAAAGTTTCCACTTTCCGCTCGCAGCGTAAATCTTCAGTTCTCGATTACGCTACGAAGAGTCTCAAGCGATAAGTGAAATTTATATTTACTACTGATAATGATAAGCATTTACATTCGTTTTGGCGTCTGCGGGAATCAAAACGTCACTCAGTATGAACATTTTGCCATGAAGCTTTTTACGGTCTGGGTGTGAGGCGTAAAAGAAATTCAATCGCTTGGAAAACTCGATTTTCATTCGTGCTGTAACTCTCTTAAATTCGGAGATATCGTAATATATTTTGGTACAGTACTATTGTCTCATTGAAATGCTAAATTTTCGAGCTGACGGTTCTCGAAGGCAAAGCGAATCTTGAGACCCTGCGAAATTAAGCGAGCGAGGACGTAGGTCTTCATTTTTATCAGAAATGTTGACAATACCCGAGAGTGAGGGGATAGTACGATATCCGAGGCGCCAAGTTTTGACCGTTGATTCTTGATATTCGAACAAAAATAATGAGACTATCAAGAATAAAAAAAAATCCGTTTCAGCTTCCTTAGGGAATTATGAGCGCTTTTAGCGATAATTGGATATATGCCAAAATTCAACGATTGCTTTTGGCTCATGGGTACAATATATATTTTTTTTTATCACCAATAATGGAAATATGACCGGGCAAGCTTCAAAAAGTATTTGCTTCTTTGGGTTTGGGTTTGTTTGGGTTTGTTTGGTTTGGGATTGTTTGGTGGTATCATATAAATACTACGTTTAGTGGTATTTATATGATACTACTAAACATTTTCAACATAAATTCCGAGATTATAAAACTTAATTTATTTGCATTCTTTGTTTAATTATACCAATAATAATTGTTCCATATAATTACTACACCAAATTACTACACGATATATTTTACATCAACAAGTACAACAAGTACAAGTTCGAAGCGGGATGTGTACCTTTAAGGGGTCGCTTTAAGGGGTCGCTTGCACTTTAGCTTCAAGGGGTCGCTTGCACTTTAGACGCTAAAAAGGGTTATTTTCATGATATTTCATTTTTGATAGGTTTATATTATATATATTGATATAAAAGTTGTTACACTTAATAAATACACTTTCGGAATTTTTTTAAAAACTTATTTATTTAAGTCACTATTTATAGACGAAAATGGTAGTTAAAAAATGTCCTAAAAAATTGTAGCTCTGCGATGTTGATGAAATCTCGGAGATGGATCATCCGAAACAAAAAAATCAAACGGTTTTAGATTCAGTATGGTAATGGCTATAGCGCATATCATACGATTTTTTATATATGCAAAAATAACAAAATGGCGGACATTTTTCGAAAAAAGAAAAAAAAACGTGTTTTTGCACTGCTTTTTGGCAAAAAATAGTAAACATCAAAATTAAAAAAAATCCTTGATATGCGCTATAGCTATAGTTGTGAAGAATATATGATTAATATTTCATAAGGATCGCTTCACCAGTTTCGAAGATTTCATCAACAAGCCGTCGAAAAACGTTGTTTCGAGAAAAACGCGTTTAAAGTTTGTTTGGGTTACATAAATACATTTAAACATTTTTTAAAATGTATTTCGAAAGTGTATTTATTGAGTGTAGCAACTTTTATATCAATATCTATAACATAAATCGATCAAGAAAATTCATGGAAATAGCCTTTTTTTAGCGTCTGAAGACTCTTTTTTCCCACTTCGGACTCCTAGCGACTAAAATTAGTACTTTACTCTCTGTCTCGACGCACCCATAAGCGAGGAGAACATGGTAGTGGTACTCAAAATACATTTTTGGCTTCTGAGGCACTGTTGAAACTATATATTTGCAAGTTACCTTGTCTGATGTTCCTTGAAATTTTCAAATTCGAAAAAATCGTCATTTTCGATAGTGAACGAAAAATTCTAATTTTAACGCAAAATAAGCGAAATATTAACTTTCACCACTCGTCGAATTATGTTTATTTTGACTCGATAACGCTAAATTGACCGTCAATTCTCGGCGCCTCGGATATCGTACTCCCCATGCAGAAATTTTTTGGGGACTCCCCAGATCCTACCAGATCCCTATGGGGATTTGATAGGGACGCCCCAAGTAAGGAATCCACACTGGAATCCAAATAGATTTGTTGGGGATTCCCCAGATTCTACCAGATCCTTATGGGGATTTCCCATGCAGAAATTTTTTGGGGACTCCCCAGATCCTACCAGATCCCTATGGGGATTTGATAGGGACGCCCCAAGTAAGGAATCCACACTGGAATCCAAATAGATTTGTTGGGGATTCCCCAGATTCTACCAGATCCTTATGGGGATTTGATAGGGACGGCCCAGGTAGGGAGTCCACATTGGAATCCAAATGTATTTGTTGGGGACTCCCCAGGTTCTACCAGATCCTTATAGGGATTTGATATGGACACCCCAGGTAGGGAGACCACATTGGAATCCAAATAGATCCTGGGCTGTTTCCAGATTAACGTGGTTTGAGAATTTTTTACTTGAAATTATATAAAATGGGATTTCGCGACGCTCTGTAAAAAATTATTCTTTGATGGTCCCGTGTACAGATTTGCTTGGGAGTTTCAAGATGCACCAACGTGTTTCTAGGAATTTGTTAGGATATCGAATGCTACAATATATAATTATATTCTTTAGTAACTTCTTTACTTTAGTGCTTACCCATATTGTATATTTATAGTTTGTTATGGGCTAGTATTTTTTATACGAATAAAAAAACTTGTTATAAATTTTAATATGCACACTTTTTGAATTTTTAATATTTGTGCGCATAAAAATTTGTTTTGGACGTGACGGCAATCGGGTTACGATTGCGTCTGCGGTTTATCGCTGTAGGTGTGGAGTTTTGTTAGAGCGGCTTAAATGAGGTTTTAAAAGAAAATTAAATGTAAGTATGAAATCATATTTTTATAAATATGATATCTATTACACATTCGCTTAAGTTTGTAGCCCGTAACAGTAATTTCCACCCACCCGGTGGATTTTTCATTGGGATCTAATAGGGATTCCCCATCGGGATCTAACAGGGATTCCTTGTAGGGAGCCAATAGGAATTCCCTATCGGGATCCAATAAGGATTCAGAAAATCGCATCCGACAAAAGAAAGACGTCGGGCGGTAGAACATAAGCGGCGCAGGGTACATATATATTCGTGTCGTCGTTGAAAAGCGCGCGACGATCGAGTTACTGCGCAATCGCGATCGTAAAATTTGTTTACTCCAAACACGCATTAATGTTTGTTGCATTCCAATGATGCAAGCATCAACCTTATTAAAGTGTTTACATTTTATATAGTATAAAAAGTATTCAAAGAATATCCCGCCCATAACTGCACAAGTATTTTTGCTTAATAATAGTATAAAAAGTGTATAAAAACTACGTTACAGCATAAAATGTATTTAAAGTATTTTTAAAAAGTTCATAAAGTATAAAAAGTACTCGAAGATATAGATATAAGATATATAAGTATTCGAAGAATACTATACAAAGCACTATAAATATTCAGTATGGGTAAACAATTTAAAAAAAACAAAATAAGTATATTGTGGTATTGGATATGTACTCCTTTGTAAACAATAAATTGATCTCTTTAGTGTATCGATGCTTTTATTTTTTGTAGCATTTTGGGCTTACAGAATGCGATATGATCGATCAAGCATCGTATCGGATTCCGTTCAATACTGTGGGGAAGCTTTAAGATTCTTACATTGGATTCCGATGGGAAATCCCTATTGGATCCTAATAGGGAATCCCTATGGAATCCTTATGGAATCCCGATAGGAATCCCTACTGGATCCCGATGGGAATCCCTTTTGGATCCCGATGGGGAGTCCCTCTTGGAATCCAATGTACGAGCGTGACGTTTCCTGATAGGGATCCAATGGGGTGTCCCGTTGGATCCCTATCAGGGAGTAGGGAGAAGTAGGGGAATCCTATAGGATTCCATACACAATTTCTACCTGGGTCTTGCCGAGAGTCATATGTTCGAAAGCCCAAAAGGCAAAGTTCTATTTATTTTGAGGAAAAAAATCCTGAGCGAGGAAATATGTTCAGATTTTTGTTGTTGCAAGTAGTACAGGTGGACGTTTAGGTCAGCCAGGATCGCCCACGTGACAGATCATCGAGACAGAAAGCGCAGCAGTCGTGGCCGAGTGGTTAAGGCGTCTGACTAGAAATCAGATTCCCTCTGGGAGCGTAGGTTCGAGTCCTACCGACTGCGGAACAATATTTTTTTTATCGTCATTTGTACCTTCGTCTTATAAACTTCGTCGAGATAAAATTCCTAGAATTAGAGAAAAAAAAACGGCACTTTAGGACCGAAAACGATTTTAATCGTTGGTTATTCGTTTATTTTCGAATATCGTGTCATAATACGTAAGTAAACATGGGCTGGGTGCTTTTTTTTAAGAGTAGACACTTTTGAAAATATGGATTAGTAATAGATATTTTTGAAAATATCGATTGGTAGTGGAGATTTTTGAAAATATCGATTTTTGGGTTGCTACGGATTCTCTAGATATAATATTTCGAAAATATTCTCGAAAAATTTCAAGTCGATCCATCCAAAATTGAGGGAGTTATGGGCGATTATAGGTAGGTTCTGCGAAATTTAAACGCGTTATTCTCAAAATCACTTTTTCAAGATCGGTGGCCACGATATCTCAAAAATCACTGCACCCATCCACTTCAAACTTGACAAGCTTCTATTCCATATAAAAAAGCAGTGCTCAAACGAAGGATTTTTTCTTTCGATGGATAGTTTTTTTTCTCAACGAATATAGATCGTTTTTTTAACCAAAAATCGGTACTTTCACTTTGGACAGCAGCCACTGTTAAAAAAATCAACATTTTATCGAATATTTCGTCCAAGCACTGAACGATTCGATCCATGCAAAAAATAAATGCGTTTAATTTTTTTATTTCGTTATTATTTATACGTTTTTCAAACAGCGAAATGCACGAACCATTGTATCGACAACATTTAGCAATATTTTTTAATACGAAAATTGTGAAAGATACTCAAAACCATACGCTTGAAGAGATCAGTCCACTTTGAAAATTTCAGAAAATCGAAAGCAAGCAAGACTTGAAATCGACGATGATGAGCAATCAGAAGGGATTTTGTACGGTGCAGGAATTGCCGATTGAGTTTAGGTAAGAGTTTTTCATAGTATAAACTTCAAACACGTTTTTCTCGAAACAACGTTTTCAAAATCTAGCTCCATCGTATCTCTAAAACTAATAAACCGATTCTCTTGAAATTTGAACCACATATTGTAAACATGATACGCAACAAGATGACCCTCGATGGTTTACAAATTTTGATTTTTACTCTTTTTTTTGCGAAAAATTGCGAAAAAACGCGTTTTTTAAACCTTTTTTCGTTTTTCATTTGCCATTTTTTAATTTTTTGATAAAACTTTATATCCGAGGGTCATTTTGTAGCTGGTGTCATACTGAATCTAATGGACTTTCATTTTTTTTTGTTTCAGACAAGTCGTTGCCGAGTTGTGGTGGAGCTATCTAGCCCACCTAATTTCGAGGCGTTACGTTAACCTATAGTTTGTGTACTTCAAAATGAACAAAAATGAATTACATTTTTTTAAATGTATTTCAAGACTTTATTTATCAAGCACAACAACTTTTATATTCATTTTTTTTATAAAATCTTCAAAAAAATCGCGAAAATAGCTGTTTTTTCGTCGCTCCAAAGTGGACTGCCCCCTTAACGTAAAAAAAAACATTGAAAACCTGCATATGTTTATTCAGAAAAAAATTATGAAAATTCTTCTTTTTTCCGGCCACGCGTGAGGTGTAACCCGTTGATGTAAAAATCTCGCGATTTCGTGAAATTTGAAAACAGAATAAAAATAAACCTCGCTGGCACTTGGCACGAAAGCACTTTGTTGGCCGATCCTACGAGTATTCATCAGTATCCCCCGCACGTACGGTAAGTTCTATAAATGTTTTTCTGCCTCCATCCGTCGATTTTGATCGCACTGCGACGTTCCCAAAAACGATTCGAAGAATTTAGCAATTTGCTCGATCGGAAGTGTGCCGTTATCCTCGCATTGAACGTGAAGGTATAAAGCAATTATATTCGTATTTGTAGGCAATTAGATATGTGCATTTGCATTCACGCACACTGAAGAAAGCAGTCGTATTCGCCGTCGTGGAAATCGCGAGTAAGCGATAGATATAGCGTGATAGAACGATAAAAGCTTATACACGCACGTGCGACCTCGTGTCTCGTGTGTTCCTACTCCACGGTCTTATCGTATCCAATATATGAGTGCCGAGAAGGATAGATACAAACAAATACCATGCCTAGGTGTCGTCGCGTGATCGACCTGATTATATTTTACTAACCGTCGCAAGCAATCCGTGCACGCTCACAGAATCCTGAAACACATTCGTTAGAAATAAAAGCCTCTTATTCCTCCCGAGAAAAAAAAATCAATCGGCAAGGTGGTTTAACGGGATATACCTAGTACGCGGCCGGAAGAAAGAGGTGTTATCGTGAATTTTTTTTTGAAATAAGTTCAGTTTTTTAACTTTTTTTTCATAGTAAAGGGTATCATTTCAAGTATCTTTGACAATTTTTTAATTGGAAGAACCAAATGAATTTAGTTTTTTTTTAACCGCACTATTTAGTCTTTAATCAAAGGATTTAATAAAATAATGATTTTTGAAAAAATAGTCGCCGATCGAAAGTGATCGTCGAAATTTCGGTGAAGAAAACACTCTATTTTCTTTGATATAAAAAAAGTATGCATTAAAAAATGAATCGTTCGATTAAGAACTGCCTTTTGATATACAAAAAATGTCTGTGAAATTTGAAGCAGATCGGTTTAGTTGTTTTTCAGATATTTTTGCCACCGATTCTGAAAAAGTAATTCCGAGAAAAACGCGTTTAAAGTTTTTACCTGTAACGGTAAAGCGGTAAGCGGACCTACCTGTAAACGCTCACAACTCCCCCAATTTTCGACGGACCGACTTGAAATTTTCAGGGAATATTTTTAAAAGGTTATATTATAAGAATCCGTCGAAAAAGAAAAATCGATTTTTTCAAAAATTCCAACTAGGTTCCCCCTAATTAAGGCTTGGGTTTATCTAGAACGTCCTGATGGACGCGTCCACGATCGAGACCATCGTGTCTACTTTAAAATCGGTTTTGGCACTCTTAACTCGATTTCCCGAGTACTCAGTTTCCAATATTGACGGGCACATTGGAAAAATATCGTCTTTGATCGCCTGGTGTTGCACGAAGGGTTGAAATCTCTAAGAGGATTTTTAAAGAATTGTTCATTCGTCATTTTTTGGGTTCCGTTCTCAAAGGGCAAAACGGAACCCTATTAATGACACTCTGCTGTCAGTCCGTCCGTATGTCACGGGTCTCTAGCTCGTAAACGGAATGAGTTACAGACCTGACATTTGGATATTTTGTATAGAATGTTAACCCAAAATCGAATATTGAATTAGAAATGTAATTCAATTATTTTTCATACATGAAAAAGAAGCAGAATTCTTTTTAACTTTGGCATGTGGGTTGTTATTTTTCAAAGCTCATGGAGTAGAGTACAAATATATATTTGTTTAATCTTCAAAAATAAATAAATCGGCGGCTGTCAAAGTTGTCAATTTTAGACCAGTTTTGTTACGGGATTTATCTCAAAAACTTAATTAGTAAGGAATTTCGTATTTCTATATATTATATACCATATACTGTAACCCAAACAAATACTGAAGAAGCCGACTTATAATGTAGTATATATAATTTATTGCATGCATAATACAATAAATTTGTAACGACAATATATACAATTATTATTATTTAAATATTTACAATACCAAATTACTTATTTATTATACATGGTCGGTGCAAATTGAAAATGACTGTGGATCGTAAATATATGTCATTAATGGGCTGGTACCGACTCCAAAAATGAGTAATTTGGTATTGTAAGTATTTAAATAACAATAATTTTATATATTTTCATTATTAGCTTACAGCAGAAGTATACAAAGCTTTCTTTAGTCATCATCACCCCATATCGTTCCAGTTTAGTACTACCTAAGAACTAAGAAAGAAAAAATATTACCTAATTAAATATCCAGTTAATAAAAAGTTTATTGGTCATATATTTGTCATATATTGTCATATATTGGCATCTATATTTCGCACGTTTCCATAAAAGAATCGATTATCAGTAGAATATCACGGAAATTACGGATACGGTAAAAAAATAATAATACGAACTTTCGGAAAAACGATCGCACAAAAAAAAAATTAGTTTTCCAGCTATGGAATTTCGTTTTTTTATCTGTCGGATCGACTCGTCACCGCTGTCTCGTTCTATTGGGAAAGTGCGCAGTTTCCGATTGGCGTCAATAAAGTGATCGTGCAATTGTTACCGATTGAATTACTGATGTTGTTTTTCTGATCATCGTTATAATGGGAGTCTATCATTGCTTGCTGGTTCGATTTGCACAACGGGAAGGAAAATGGAAGAAAATTATATACACACATAGACGTATATAATTTTATGTGTATACATCTGTATACACATGAAACATGTACTTCCTTGGAGACGCATAAAAAAAAACATAAACTGAACGTTCACGAGCAAGGTTACGTAAAAACTAAATATTCAAATTTCTACATACATATTCACAACACCCGGATTCAAGAAAATATATTTTTTTAAATTTTACTCTGCATCCATACAAGAGCAGTCAAAAATGACTCATTCATTGAAAAAAGGGTATTATCCAAAAATCTTGAAAAAAAAACGTCTTTATTTGGCACCTCGCCCAATGTAATTTTCAGATTTGCTCGCAAAAAAAGCGAATTTCCCGTTTCTCAATATGCACTTCTAGTGGAAATACATTTTTCGGAGTGTACGCATTTCGAGTGCAATAAACTTTAGAAACGCGAAAAAAGCGACGAAGGCGAAGTAACGCGTAATTCTCAATACACGATTCTTCTACGCACGCCAATAAATATATAGAAGGACTGCTATATCGGTCTTGGCGATCTTCCCACGGACGCCGGCTCGCGTCCGACGTTATTGCTATTCACTGCTTAGCAATATCGTGTAATTTCCATTGGACAATACACTTTCTATGTTTAACGCGTTGAGACGTTGCACAAAAAATGTTGAAACAAGGAAGTTGCAGATTTCCTTAGCCGATTTGGCGCTCATCTGAAGATTCATCACTTTTTATTTCGTGTATATGTTACTGTTTTTAATATATACACTGTCGCTCAAAAGTTTGGATACACCAGTCGACATTTTTTGCCGCACTCAGACTTACATATCTTCGTCAAAGAAAAAAAATAATCAAATTTACCGAACGGCGTTTTGTAGGGAACAAATTCAGCTTCGTTTTTCTTTTTTGAAATATTTTTTTGACCCCGTACGCACTTTTGTACGTGATTGTTTTTCGGCTTTTTTTTTTCGACCATCGAGAATTGTAAGGGAAAAAAATTGTCATGTTTGTCCATGATAGACTTGAACGGGGTAGCAGGAGCTCCATTTGAAATCCATTATTTAAAAAAAGTAAAACGAAGCTGAATTGATTCTCTTCAAAGCGCCGTTCGGTAAATTTCGTTTTTTTTTAATAGAGTTTTTTTTACATATTCAGGGTGTTTAACACACGGACCGAAACAATTTTATCGTTTATGGTAGAGTTTTTTTTACATATACAGGGTGTTTAACACACGGACCAAAACAATTTTTTGGGGGATTGGGGGGTCATTTGCTACTTTTTTCACCCTTAGACCCTACGTCCTAAGTGTCGCGGTAATTGAGACATGATTATTTTTTCGTTTCTTTTTAAATACCCGAAGTTTCACCTTTAAATCGTCATATCTTTTTTATTTACGGTTGTAATACCATGCTAAACTTTTGTTGTATACTGCACTGTATGTTCATTATAAATAGATCATCACTGGATACAATTGGTTTAAAAAAAGTGACTCCTGAGTTTCCAGTCTTAAAAATGTGTAAATGTATGAAAAATTTCAATTCCTAAATTCATTAGAAAAAAACCTCATTCTCTTTATTTTTACCACATAATAAATTATTCCTATGACACGTAGCATACCGTTTAAGAGAGTATAAACTGGAGAACTTCTTTTAACAAACTTAAGTTCAAAATAGCTTTTAGTTTTTTTTTATAATGAATTTAAAAGTTGACATTTTTCATATATGTACGCACTTTTAAGACTTTGGACATTCATGAGACATTTTCTTGAAACCAATTGTATAAAATAATAATTTATTTATAATAAACATACATTGCAGAATATAACAAAAATTATTTCATCCTATTACAACTACAAACAAAAAAGTTATGACGATTTAAAGAGCTAAGGGTGAAAAAAGTAGTAAATGACCCCCCCCCCCCAATTCCCAAAAAATTGTGTCGGTCCATCTGCCGAACACCCTGTGTATATATATGTGTGTGTATATATATATATATATATATATATATATATATATATATATATATATATATATATCTGATTAAGGCGGAAATCACATTATAGGCGAACGCGATTTTTTTCGTCTGTCTTATAAGAGTAAGAGACCTTTTCGCCACTGCGAATTCTTTTGCTTCGTTCCGTCACGGTCTTTCACAATTTGCACACGTGAATAGTGGCGATTAGATTTTTGGCACGCTCACCTTTGAACGACTATATCTCCCGTGTTCTTGACTGATATATAGTCGTTATATATATATATATATATATATATGCTGAGCCCGGTCGCAAATATCATTCGGTGTTTGAAACGCCCGTATGTGAGCAAATAATCATACACAGTCGAGGGATACCAATCGTCACGAATACATTTTTTGATTCCCTCAACAATTCAGTGAACTGTCAGTAGTGCTTTCACTCTATACGCTGTTCATAAACATTTGCATCCAGTGTCATTTCATCGAGTTAACTATCAATTGCTCGAAATGTGGTTGATGAAATATTAAAGTGATCGATGAAATATTAAAATTATGATATTTCATTATTAAGGGAGAACGCCACTGTGATGGGCCGAAACGGTCGGTTTTCGGAATTTTTTGTCTACTCGATTATTCATTTGAGATTTGGAAAAAAGTATGTTATTGAGCATGAATTGAATGTTATTGGACGTCGTGAAAGTTTTTATAAAAAAAAAATTAACTTTATTGAGGTATAATGGAGCCTCTGTATAAAAAATGTGGTCTAACGGTCGGGTCGATAATTTGCCAGTGGTTGGTCTGAAAAAAAAAAAAAAAAAAAGTTTTATCATCTATATGAATGTAGTTCTCGGTGTGCGTAGCCGTTTTTCGAAAAAAAAAATCACAGAATAGCGAGTGTTAAAAAACTGTAATTTTGGCGAAATTTTTCGTTCTATTCGGGGGCTCAAAAAATACTTTTAAAAAACGGCTACTTACAACGATAGTTAGTGCATTGATGGAAATTTTGTTTTTTTTTCTCTTTAAATTGAAAATCGGCGTATTATAGCTACAGTTATGATTCCGGCCAGGTCGAGAAAAGTCGTTTTGAGAAAAACGTGATTGAAAGTTTCAGTATACGTAAATAGTTGCGTTACCTGCTCTTACCTTGGTAAATTTTCAATACGGAAAATACAAAAATATCCATTTTTTTATCGGTCACAGTGGTAAACCGCCTTAAAAAAATTGGTGAGTTTTGGTTCTACTTTTTACGCATGTTTATCATCTGTGTGTTTTTTAAATACTCAATCGATTCGATTTCACGAGTATATGAAAGAAACGTCATTATTTCCTATAAAAACATATTGCTTCAATCTCGACAAGTTTTTTCCGAGTGAATAATCGAACTTAGTGGCGACCTCAATGTCGTGCATACGACGGAATTTCGAGTTTCTCAATTAAGCCTTTATCTCTCAGATAAGTGCTTAATAATTAAAAAAAAAAAAAAGAAAACAATAATCGAGTTCACGTGCGGGAATTACGCTGCTGTTGCAAGCAGTTCAACAAAATGTGAATGGTCTTTACTCCAAAACCGCGGAGCATTCATTAAGATATCACAATAGACGATAAGTAAGAATAAAAATAGCGTCGACTTTTAAATTTGTAATAAAAAGAAAGACGGCGCCTTACCCAAAGCGTCCAAGTTCAAGTGTCGAAAAGATTAAAAAATCATGAAACCATGATAATTTAATTTCATGAATCGCCATTCAGTCGAGCTTCAATCCTTCACGAGGATAAATCGTAACTTGCACACGGGATAATAGCTCATCAGGAGCCGGACCAATGCGGAAATACACATAGGAAAATTATTCTCAACTGTAAATCAGTCGTCATATTTTTTTGTCGTATTCCAAGATCAATATTTGTGAAGCTTAGATTCAACAGTTTAATCAGTCTTGTCATAATTTGATATTGTACTCGAACTCGCGTAAAAAACTCGATCAGATTAATAATAAAAAAAGAAGGAGAAATCGCTGAACGAGCCTCCAGTGTCGAGGGATCAAGTTTGGGGAAAGGTATCGGCTGTATGTCCATCGTTTATAATGAGAGCTGAAATTGAGAGGGGCAACAGAGCGACCACGTGGATCAATGCCGATATAAAACTTGATCAAAGTGGTTTTCGCAAAGTGGGGCGCGTATTGGGAAGAGGAGTGGAGGAAGCAGAAGTGACAGAGACAGGAAG
>OZ023312.1:29397035-29539535 GCA_964007375.1 Ophion obscuratus
ATGCCTCGCGCGTTAGCGCGTTTGTGGAAAATTTGCCATTCGTATAAGCGTGTTGCGTCAACTATAGAGATAAGTCTAGTCAGGGCGATGCGAAGAGTAGCACGGTCAATTAACGACGACAAAGAAACACGAAGAGTATTGATCGATGGAAATTAATTAGGCTTACGATTAATATGTATATTGAGAGTGTGAAATACACGCGACGATAAATATCATTCGGATGACCGAGAAGCGTAAGAAGCCTTAGGAAGTGCCAAAATATGTTGGGCTCCATGGAGACCTTTTTTTTTTTTTTTGAAAATTGTAGTTTTTTTGCTGTTCGACCATCCGTCATAGGAATACAGTAATCTCGCGACTCAGCGAGATATGTCAAAAATGAACATTTCACTATGGGTGCGCGGATTTCGTTCGGGAGATTGCTCACTTGCGATTTACCTACCGTAGGTACATATATATATATATACGTATGAAAGCCGCGGATCGCGGTTATCGGGCATTGCCCGGGTCATCGTGATAACGCGGTAACATCCTCGGATCGATCTACATTCGCAAATTAGCATATGATCACGTGCTTGCCGAATCAGACTACTCGATAAAACGTCCGGGATATATATACGTAGATATATGAGCAATTTTATGCTCGTATACCTCTCTCTCTCTCTCTCTCTCTCTCTCTCTCTCTCTCTCTCTCTCTCTCTCTCTCTCTCTCTCTCTCTCTCTCTTCTCTCTCTCTCTCTCTCTCTCTCCTCTCTCTCTTCCTCTCTCTCTCTCTCTTCTCCTCCTCTCTCTCCTCTCTCTCTCTCTCTCTCTCTCTCTCTCCTCTCTCTCTCTTCTCTCTCTCTCTCCTCTCTCTCTCTCTCTCTCTCTCTCTCTCTCCTCTCTCTCTCTCTCTCTCTCCTCTCTCTCTCTCATCTCTCTCTCTCTCTCTCTCTCTCTCTCTCTCTCTCTCCATATATATATATATATATATCGATCGGGTCCATCACAAGTTGAATATCTGGTTGATATTCGATTGAGCTCGTGAAATGGGATGCACTTATCGAGACTCGAACGTCTCTACCCGACTGTATATTATACGTATCCACGTAGACGTCATGATTTTTTGTTTGTTTAATGAACCTCAACAAAATGCAGACGAGATATAGAATTATTCTGTAGATGCTAATTTTTCATAAAATAAATAATTAAGGGCAAAATATGCATTTTAATATTTTTATATGGAGATAACGAAAACTTCTGTTTTATTACCAACTTGAAAAAGTATGACATTATGGATGATTATTTTAAAAAAGCTGCGTCAGCGAATGTTTTATACAACTTGGAATGAAATTTTGAGTCCTTTATAATTATTTCCATTTATGTATATGTCAGAGATTATTTATTGTTATCAGTAATTAATATTAAGTGTTGCCGATATACGGCAATATCGCGGACATTGAGGTTTGCAGCAATGCTCTTCATTCGCCAGCCAAGATTCGATCTTTATTAAAAACCTTGAGGGTTCAATATTGAATATATACAAAGAAATTTTGGAAAAAAAATCTTTAAAAAAATGGGCGACTGCAACGTAACAAAATAAAACTTTTTACTCCTTAGACGAAATATTCCAAACCTCATAGTTTTCAAGTTACGCCGCACGATGATTTCCGAAACCTGCCGTTTTTTTTAAAGAAAAAACTAAATAACTCTGCGAAAAAAATCGCAAATATAAATTTTAAAAAACGAAAGCTCATGGTGTTCTTTTCAAGGATTTTATCACTAAATTTCTATTTTAAAACTATTTTAAACTATTTTTCAAAGTCTTGCACGCGATTTTGCAAAGTGGAAAAATCGTCAAAAACAGCAATTTTCAAAATGATGTACCGCGTACAGAGAAAATCGCAACAATAAAAATAAAAAAGCAAAATGAAGCTGGTTTTGTCCGCTTCAAAACCCCGTTTGGTAGATTGGTTTACGATTTTTTTTCGCTGAGGTATTTGATTTTTGTCCGGATCGAAATTTACAGGGTGCCTAATACTTTTGGCCAAGGCCTTATATGGTTTATGATGGGCAAGATGGTTTTTTTTTCTAAATGTTTACAAATTTAGTTTGCGTTTATTTGTTGTTAGAAATGGTTTATCCAGGTGCTAAATAGCAAAAAAAAATACATCACTCGTAGCGTGAACGGCTTGTCGATCTAAACGCACGTCAAATTTTATACATTAAACTACTTTTATCTCTGTTGTTTTGTGGTGAATTGTTTTTTCAATTCGTAAAGGCTGACTATAGTCTAGACAATAACATACATTAAAAAAAAAATTAATCTTGGATTGTGGCTAACGCTCCAACCTCCTTAATGGACACCCTCGCTTCTCCAGCTTCAGCAAAGACTAAATAAAGTAGTTTTAACTTGAGGGAGGATCTCTACGGACTACGGGTGTAAAAAACCCTTAGAACTTGAATTTCAAGGTTTCACCCTTAATTTGCGAAAGGGTGGCTCGTGCCTATGAGAGAAAGCTCGGCGTTTGAGCTTTGGAAGAGACTGGGTGAGCTTTAATTTCTCGGAGCGTTTGTATGTGCCACGAATACGAGGAAAAGCTCGAAGCTCGGGATTCAAAGGAAATTCTACGCCCTTGATATCTTCAAGGGTTTTCGTGACTCCAATTGATACGAGGGAAAGCTCAAAACTTGAAATTCTAATGAAAATCCGTGCCCTTAATTTGCAAAAAGATATTTGTAGCTCGGTTGATACGAGGAAAAACTCAAGACTCGCTATTCTGAAAGAAAATCTACCACCTTAATTTGTGGAATGGTTTTTCGTGGCTCACTGCTGTGACGAAAGTCTCGTGTATAAATCGACAAGCGTATTTATAGAAACGCGATATTTTTACTCTTAATTTACGCGATACTGTTAAATTATTGCGGCAATAATTTATTGTTTTTTTTTAAATATTTGTTTACAGACAGTCGTGCAAGCTCTTTTACAAATCGAGTCCCCTTAAGATTGTACGTGCCGAGGGTCAGTACATGTTCGACGAGAGGGGAGAGCGTTATCTGGATTGCATAAACAACGTGGCTCATGGTAATTTCCTTTTTACATTCTTATCTCTCGTATATATCACGACATTCACAAATCTTTATAGCGGCTTACAAAAATCCGAAGAACACGTATTTAATTTATATGAATGTATCTTGAAGCTGCTAAAAATCTGTCACAATGAGACTCAGCATGAAGCATCCGTTCCATAAATAAGGAGGCATGCACAAGTAATAGGTTAATAGGTCACCTCATTAGGAACATATCTAGCCTAGGTTACCTTAGTTCAAAGTCTAAGGATTTCGAGTTATCATGGTAAGTATGATTTTTGGGAAATTTCCCAAAAATAGGTACTAACTCGTTCATAATATTCATCCAGACAATAATTGGTACCTAAAAACTTATTTGCGTCTTAGCTTAAGGGGCTATACCAGGTTGAACGCTGAAAATTTGGGTGATTTTCGGGAATCTTTTGGAAGGAAAGTACTCAGTTAAATGTTTCAGAAAATTAAGAATATATTTGGCTATATTTGACCGATATTACATAATTTTTTCATAGAAAAACATTGAGATCCAAGCAACTTATGCGCTGTCTTCGGAGGCGCCAAAAAAAAGTTCCTCCACTGTTGACATGATTCCGATTGATTGAGTAGCTGAAACCGAAAAAGGAAAAAATGTCATTAAGCTGGAAGGTATTTCCTGTACATTGACGTAGGATTTTCGAAAAATATCAAAATCTAACAAAATGGCGTAGTTATGAAAAAAGTCGGTTTTCTTGCCTACAAAATGGTCTTTTTTTATCAATGTCAAATCGTCAATTTTCATCCAATCGAAAATATCCTACGTCATTGTAAAGTAAATATATTCAACAATTCAAATTTCAAGTCAATCGGATAATTGCTCTTTGAGTTACAATGTCAGCAAATTTGAAAAATCTCATTTCATATTCTTGAAAGTATGAACTGTCGGAAGAGACAAAAAATCGATTTGTTGGAAGTGTCACACTGGTTTAGCCCCTTAAAGTGTATTCAATCGACAAACACCAATACAATAATCTGTATCCACAGTACTAATTTAATGGGACGTGTTGAATAATTAAAAACTCGTTGAAAAATAAATATAACTCTTATGTTAAGGCTATTTAAAAAGAAATAGCATTGACATAAGAGGTAAATGAGTTAGTATATAATTTTGGGAAATTTTCCAAAAGTCATACTTACCATGATGACTCGAAATCCTTGGACTTTGGACTAAGGTAACCTCGGATAGATACGTTCGTAACCAGGTGACCTATCACCCCCTTAAGGCTTTGCATCGACCTTCCTAACACCCTGTATATAGACGAGGGATCGGGTTGTCGAAATTTAATTGCTGACTTCGTTAAATGTCATTTCTGCGCTAAATGCATCCGACCGTTAGGTCCCGATAACCCTGCAATTGTAGAATACCCAATCGAGTCACGATTTCGAAAACGAGGTGATAATGAGACATTGATTTATATATCCAGGAAGCGTTGCTCGTACGGTACTTCCGTCACACTTTTTTCAAGTGGTTTCGATATTTACAAAGCAACCAAGTTAGAAAAAAAATCGAAATTGAAAGAAATTGGCAAAAAACATTAATAATTGATGGAAATATTTGTATGTATTAATTATTCAATAAATTCGGAGGAATAAACGACCGAGTCTAGTGCTCGATAGAGTTATTGATAAATTTCAACTGATGAATTTTTAATTGATGAATTTCAACTTTGGAATTTTGATTTGCGGTTTTCGACTGATAAATTTTAATTGATGAATTTCAATTGATACTACAAAATGTATGAAAAACTTCAGTTCATAAAATGACGAATGATGATTGATGCTTCAAAGACAATGGTGAGACTTTGACATTACACTCAGAGTACAAAGTGAAATCTTGATATAATCCAATGATGAGGCCTTGATAATACACAGGACAAAGAAAAAACGTAGATCGTAAATGATTTTACGAAAAGTTATCGATTTCTCTGCGTTATTAGCGAAAATAAATGGAGTATGGAAAGTAAACGGAATATGGAGATAATCGATGGTTCATAATGCGAAAAAAATTGGTAAAATTAAACATAGTAGAGATGACTCGAGTATTTGTGTCGGCAGTCGGTCATTGTCACCCCGACGTCGTGAAAGCGGGTCAACAGCAAATGGCTCTGCTCTACACAAACAATCGGTTTCTCCACGACAATCTTGTCGTTTGCGCTCGCCGCTTGACATCGCTATTGCCGGAGCCCCTATCGGTTTGCTATCTCGTCAACTCCGGTAGCGAGGCGAACGATCTGGCGCTTCGTTTGGCCGAGGCACACACCGGGAACAGGGATGTCATCACGGTCGATCAGTAAGTTTGCACGGATGATGAGATAATCCGTGTACGTCAATAATTGCTCGAGATCACTTGTACGTCGTCTAATTAGTCGGAACGAAAACGGCTCGAACATCTTCGTTTCGGCGCCAGTTTCGAGTAACTGGACTTTGACAAAAATTCAAGTAAATGAATATAATTTTTCTCAAAAAATGGAGGAATTGTTGACGCATTGTCGAGGAATCGAGTACACATTCGTTTGCCGTGGGGCAACGCCTTGGACTGGTGATCTTTCGGTAGTTTGCCAAACATCCGCCAGGTGGCCACGGAAGGAGCGATCTCGCGTCGACGATATGACGCGTACGCTACTATATGAAGGGCCATAGATCTTACTATCTTCCTTACTTTATTTGAAAGTTGACATTGTAATTATTTTTTTCGGGTAATGTGTCGTTTAATTATTGACAAGTCAATTTGCAGTAACTTGATTGATTCTGACGGCAATTACGATCGATTATTTTTCATTTGGCCTTCTATTCAGCGGTGCTATTATAGGCTTGGTTTTTAATATGCTTTGTGTAAACCATTAAGGCGTTACCCCCGCTTGTAGCGCAAAAAGGCCTTTTTCATGCATTTTTTTAAAGAAAACTATAAAACTTTTTTAATCGATCAATATACCATCTTAAAGAATACATCTTGAAGAACTTTCAGTAATTTTTGTATTGAAAAATATTACATTGTTTAGTGGCAAATGGCCGTCAATGAAATAATGTTTTTATATACACGGTTTGCGGTGACCGACATTCCGGCGAAGTGGATCATCTGAAAAAAAATGCGGATGGATTTAGTCAAATATAAGTATAAACTAGTCTTTAATCGAAGGATTTTAAAAAATATTCATTTTTCACAAAATGGCGGACAGTCAAAGTTAATGGTTCGATTTTAACGAAAAAAAAACGGCCGTTTTTTGGCTATAAAACGGCCATTTTTTTTTCGAAAAAAAAAATCGAACGATTAAAGACTACATTTTTATGTATTAAATAAGCCTGCAAAATTTCAACAAGATCGGTTCATTAGTGTTCGAGTAATCTTGGTCACCGACTTCAGAAATGCCATTTTGAGAAAAAACGCGTTTAAAGTTTCAATTTCCGGTCGTTTACACAACGGATTCTTTTCTTTCAACGCTCATATCTCAGTCAATTTTGTTGGGATCAACTTGAAATGTTCAGGACATATTCTCAGATACTTATACTTCAAAAAAATGCAATAAAAAAAGTTGATTTTTTCAAAATCGCAAGTGGGGGTAACCCCTTAAAAATATTAAAATGCGTCCTCGTGACGGCCGAATGTGTATCGTAACACGCATGAAGGTTCTGTACTCATTCGCTTGCACAATCATTTGAAGCATGAATGTTTGACTAGTATGCAGTTAATGTGTATTGTGGACCCTAATAATTTATTATATACTAATTTTGACTTCATTTAACAATTCGTAATCATAATACTCCAATGGTACAGGCTGGTCGATGAGGGGAGGGGCTTTGTTGGATGTTTGATGTTTGATGTTTTGTTGACGAGACTTCAAACAACTTGCGGAAAAGTCATGTGTGCAGTGTTACTATGGAGTTTCTATAAAGTTCTGATCAACCGCCTGGGCGTAGAATTTTGACTGATTTCTTAAATTCTCTATTGGAAAATTAAAGGCGGGAAAGACACATTGCACATCACTTTGAAGTGTGATATTTCGTGAATGGACTTTAAAGTGAAAATAAATGGTAATTGTCCGATGATCACCCGCTAAATCGGACGAGCGTACGACAACATTTGCCCCCATTTTACATACAGGGAAAAAACCTACATTTTTTTTCAAGATTTTGCTACTTATCAGTTGAGATTCCCATCCAAACCATTTACTTTGCAAACATTCATGCACATAGGTTTTTCAATTGTAGTAATTGTAAGGGTGTGACCGACGGACGGACATGATGAATTTATGAGGGTTGCTTGTTAGACTATGGAACCCCAAAAAGGCATTCGAGATGTACATCAGAGAAAGTACGACGAACTTTTAAATATTTATGTTCAACGCTAATTTATTTCAATGCTGTACAGTTCTAATTAAACAAGCAGCATCGTTTGTCATTACGAAAAATTATAAAATAGCTTAGTTACATTATATAAAATGTAACAAAATTATAATATACCTCAGTTGCATTGATGTTGATTATCTTACAGTTTTTTCGAGTCAGTGTGGGTGCTGATAAGAATCAATTAAAAACGTAACAACGCTAATAATAATAATAATAATAACAATAATAATAATAACAACAATAATAATAAGATTTTCAGGGGGTTCCTATGTCCGCAATTATCGTTCTGTGTGGATAAATTACTAATCAGTTGGGTTTTATTTTTTGCTTGTTTACAGCTTACCCCCTGCGTTATCTATATGAAGACGAGTTTTCACAGAGTAAAAAAAGATCCTTAATAAAAAAAAGATAAACACGAAAAGTGTTAACGATTCGAAGATGGTGGCTGCCGAAGCGGGAACACACATCCAGATAATGTTCTTCTCATTTCAGGAGATACATGACGAATGTATGTGACACCAAAATATGCTTGTAAGACGCACACGAAAAAAGCGAAAAACAAAGCGGCGAAATACTATTTATAAAACATTATAATTAGCACCTTGACGTTACAATTAGCCTACATGGAAATAAAAAATGCACTCAAGATCACGTATAATACATAGTTCAAGAATACTAAAATATATATCTGCAAAAAAATGTCTATGTTACGTTTTGAATACCGATGCAAAGAATTCATCAGAAATTTGGCTACACCGCAATTTCCTTTTGACAAACACAAAAATACAATCAATTATGTTTTTTTAAATCCTCCAATAAAAAATCTTGTCTAATGTGGTGCAAAATTATTTCCATGAGCGACTTTCAGTTCCAAGTTTCAGTTTCATATCGTTCTACGAATTAATCGCTGTTTGATCATTCGGTGGATTGTGGCGAACAAGAAAATTGTTTAACACGCGGGACAGTAATTTTTACGGCGTTTATGGCTTTTCAATACAAGTCACGCCATTTGAAGCATGAAAAAGTTTGGCAATAAGTTGATTTATAGAGCAAGTTTTTCGTCGCCGAAAAAGTTGCTGCTCTGGCTGTGGTTTTTAAATTTCAGTAAAAATAAAAATCGTAAAAATAAACAAATATTAACGTTATATGTATAAATTGATGTATACATATATATATGCATACATGCCTACATATATGTATGTATATATGTATGGATATATGTTTTATATATGAACACATATATATATATATTTCAGCGAAAACGCGTGTCTCGAATGACATCGATGCCGAATAATATTTCAGGTTGAAAAGTTCTTTAGGATCACTTGTCGAAGGGTTGAAAATCCTGTATATTTGGAAAACTCGAGGCGAAATAACCGATCGACCGCGATGTCTCTTTACCTTTGTTTCTTGCGTTGTCTTCCTGTCCATCAATCTCAATTGATCTCCATTTTATAAAAGCAGCATATTGCAGAATTTTCGAAGCGTTTATACTCGCGTGATTGACAATGCTGACGATACATTGATTTCCGTAGCGCATATCACGGACACTTGACCTCGATGATCGACATCTCGCCTTACAAGTTCAATCAGATCAAAAACGGCAAAAAGGATTGGGTTCATGTGGTAAGCACGATGAATGTGCGCTTGTGAACGCGAGCAAATATAGAAAGTCGGGAAAGAATAATTTGCAAAAAAATAAAATTAAATAAGCGTCTGTGAAAATTTGGCGCGCAAATGTTTCGGAAAATCAGAATCGAAGATTCAAATCAGACTAGAAAATTAGAAATAAATGTAGATCGGTATGTAATTGAGCAAAAGGGTTTGAATGAATATATTGTTAATTTTTTAGGCTTCTTATATTGTTAATATAAGAAACCTTAATTAATATAGCTTTATATTAATATAGCTTAAGCCTTAATTAATATAGCTTTATATTAGCAATATATTGTTAATTTTTTAGGCTTCGTGTCCCGACGTTTATCGCGGCATTTATCGGGACAATGATTTTCCGAACGAGAATCTTGGTCTGAAATACGCCGATGACGTGAAACGTATTTGCGACGGTTTAAGGGCGCAGGGAAAGAAAGTTCGGGCCTTTATTTCCGAGAGTCTCATGTCCGTGGGTGGCCAGATCTTACCACCTGAGAATTATTACCGAAACGTTTATAGGTGAGTGGCGAAAGAAATTTCAGTCGTCGTCGAATCCGAACGATAAGCAACGAACAGAGAAATCGTCGAATATTTGCTTCAATGATACGCGAAGTTGGAATGACAAATGTCCTTCAAGAATTCCAGCTAGAACGTTTTATCAATTGTTTTCTTTGAAAATGAATGAATCAAGGCCTTGCTCAAATCATCCAGGTCCCAAATATGTCTACGCAATTTTCTTTTAAGGGGTAACGTGGGTTTCGAAGCCAAAAAACGCGTGTTTTGTCTATTAAAAAAAAATATAATATACAAATATTATTTTATTCAAAATGTTAAGCACATAGAAGAGCAACATTTCAACAATATTTAGAAAAAAAATTCATCCAAAAATTTGAGAAATTCAGATGGTGGGACCTGGTTTCCGGAGACCCCTAAAAAAGTGTCTTCGTGATGGTCAGGATAACTCATAATAGCTTTATCTGAAATTAAAAAACCAATTTTTTCTGTTAGTAGAGAAGTATAGTTCGTGATTGAACGAAGGATTAAAATAAAATCATATTTGAATTTTTGGCAGAGTTGTATGCAAAATAGTTCAATTTTTGGTATTATTTACACTACTTATGGCCTTGTAAAATTATTTTCAATCGAAAAAAAACCTCCGTTCAGTCACTAGTCAATGCTATTTTGAAGAAGTGTGCTGAATGAATTTCAATAAGATCGGTGCTTGAGTTTTTGAGAAATCGTGTCCACCGACTTGAAAATAGTGTTTTGAAAAATGCTATTACCTGCGTCGCTCCTGGCCGGTCTTTCCCAACGGGGGAAATTCCCAAAGGTTCTTTCTCCTAGAATTTTACGCCGATTGACTTCAAACTTTGGGAGAATATTCTAGACATATTGTATTAGATAAAAACAATTTTTAAAAGTAGATTTTTTGAAATATTCGAACCCACGTAACTTCTATAAGGGGGGATATACATTTGCAACGATCAAAAAATCGATTGCTTTTGTTTTCTTTAAACGATAGAACTATACATGTAGAATATTTTCCCAAATTTTCAAAGCGAAATTTGAAAAACTTTGAACGTTACAGCCTGTCAACGCTGTGTCTCACCGCTCGGATTCGCAGCGGGCGTGATCTTCAAACGCGTTTTTTTTTCTTTCAAAACTGCATTATCGAAATTGGGGTGCAGGATACCTCAAAAACTATAAAGCTGATTGAGTTGAAACTTGGTACAAATATTGATAATATTGATACCTTCGACTTGACGAAAAGTGTTTTTGAAAAATTGAAAAAAAAAAACTACTTTTTTTATCCACATTTCACATAAATGTTGCGTAAAATGTTGATTTTTTTTGTAAATGCCTGCCGTTTTCTCAAATTTGCATTTTATTCATTTTAATTACCGTCACATAGAAACTATACATGTTCTAACTGAAGAAATGTTTGAACTTTTTTTGCAAATCAATTCCTACGGGAAGCTAGACTACACGCCCATTGGCGTGTAGTCTAGCTTCAAGCTTCAACTCCCGCGGCGACCTTGCTGTAACACTCTGCGTCAGCTCCGTCATTTTGATGATGAATTAATTTGAAAAAAATAGTTTCGTATACGTAAATATACTATTAGAGTATACCTAAAGTTTGATAATTGTAGAATAATTATTTCTTAGTTAAAAAATCCCTCAATATTGCTTATTTTTTTCCTGTCTAAATGTATATCCCGCCTCAAATTGACATCCATCGTCATTGCGAATCTCCTGCAGATACGTTCGCGAGGCTGGTGGCATTTGCATAGCCGACGAGGTGCAAGTTGGATTCGGCAGAGTCGGCAAGCACATGTGGGCCTTCCAGTTGTACGGACGCGACGTCATACCGGACATCGTTACAATCGGTAAACCCATGGGTAACGGGCATCCGGTCGCCGCGGTTATAACAACCCAAGAAATTGCCGCGAGCTTCAAGCAGACGGGACTCGAGTACTTTAATACAGTGAGTACAGTTCTTCGCAAGCATGTACTCAGAATCTAACCTGGGGGGGGGGGTCATATTAGTTTTGAGCAAGTGGGGGGGGGGGGGGGCAACAAATAAGAGATTTTATTTTTTCTTCTAAGGGGGGGAGGCAGCTACCCCCTGTCGTCACTGGGAACGTCCTTAGTTGTTCGTATAGCTTAGATTCACAAACTGAGAAAAAAAAATCATTGATCCAATATCATTGGTGTTATTGAATGAAATTTCGTTGATTCCATTGTAAAATTGTTGGTGTAAATAATCGGATTTATTAGTCCAAAAAAACGCTTTTGACTTTAATAACATGATAAAATCAAAAGTTTTTTTTTTCATTCAAAAGATATATTGTTAGCCGACAACAATATATTATGGAAACTATCTAAAAAATTATGGCGAACAAATTCTATAGTTTTGAATGCATATTCTACAGTGAACAAAAAAATCGTTTCAATTCATAACATGAATATTGTTGATTCGAGTACACAAGAAAAATTAAATGTCGCTCGTTTGTTTCAGATAAAATTTCTATTGAGTAAATATGTTATTTTATTTTTTTCACCATATCCAATATTGTTTTCCAATTATATTATTCATTAAAATATTAATATTTTATTTTGATTGAAAAATATTAAGCAAATGTCTGAATTGGTTAAAAAATTATTTTTAACCAATTCACCAATTCATAATTTTAAATCAAATACTCACTTTGCCAAAATTGAAAATGCTCGATAACTTTTTGCAACAATTTAATATTGTATTTTCCGATTTTCAATGATGCGGACATATTGAGTAGTGTTGAAAGTGTATTTCTGATTTTTTTCGCTGAACATTCGGGTCAAATTGACCCGGCGTGTCAAAATTGTGGCAAGAGTGAGCCAACGTAAGGTTAATGCGATGTAAAACAGACACGAGTGCGAGAGAGACAGGTATTACGGTGCTGACGGCGAGAGAGATGGAGTATATTTCGCGTCACCTTAAGGTATTCCTTTCGCGGAGGGCCGCATTTTGTGGGTGCATGATGAGGGTCCTTCTGAATTATTGGTAAATCATAGTGGCGGTAAATCACTAATGGTAAAACACTTTATGGTCACACATTCTAGCTGTAACACGGTGCTCACACGGGGTCAGGGTGACCCCAGTCATTTTTGAACGATTGTCACGTCGCATGTATTGTTCCGAATGGCTCAAAAAAATTCAGTATCATAGTTTGAACCTTTGAGAATGTAGAATGCACGGTGAATTTTTTTTTTATTTTTTTTAACATGGCGGAAAAAATTTCCGAACGGAAAAAAACGTGAAAAATGCAATATTTTGCTAAAAAATCGTAATTCCTACAATTTTTTTTTCAAAAAATGTTTAGACTCATACTCTTGAAATATGTCTCTTTAAGGGAAAAAAATAGTAGGATAGTGGGCGTTCCAAAAAAGGTATTTATTTGGCCATCTGAACAGGGCACTCAGGAAGCTTCAGTTTATTCGAAGAAATCTAAATAAAAAAATGCCTCTCGAGTACACAAAATATACATTGGGAAAAAATCATATTGTAAAAAAAAAAATTAACGCCCGCCCATGCAGTCAACGCACATAAACGATCGATGCTTATCGCACATTGGGCGCTGACAAGTCACAATCAATTATTTTACCCAACGATAAACTAGAAATACATTTTTTTGACATTTTCTCTGAAAAGTCACGGCAACAAAAATCCTTCTGCTAGTCACATTTGTCTAACCTTTATTATTAATATTTTTTTAAAACATTCCGTGGCCCCTTGTTTTTATTGTCGTTTTATTGTCGGAATCTTTAGATTTTTTTCACGCGTGAGCAGTTTATATCAGGCATCTAGATTTACTTAGTTTATAAATTATCAGATAGAAATGTAGCCAGCATGTCATCTTCATAAAACGCCGAATCGATAAGACGATTTTTAGAGTCCTAATTTGTCGTTAATAGTTCGGTCACTTGGCTTGAAATTTTAAAGGTGTATTTTTACTTCATTATAGACGAAAATCAGTTAATTATTAAATATTCGGGCTCGTGGAAGGACTACCTTAAGGTGATGTAAAAGCTGCCCGATCGGTAAAAACGCTGATGTATAATTTTCTCCGAACAGACATACATTTTTATTTTCCCGAAATATCAATCGTCTCGGATAATAATGAGCAACCAATTTTCAGCCTTATATAGCACCTTTTTCCTATCGCCTTGCGATGAGGTAAAATACTTGTTGCTTTTTCTGTCTCGCTCTTCCGTTGGGGCCACTATTGCTATTACTTTCCTTTCAACCTTACTTTAAGACTATCTATATGTGCCACCCGTTTCACCTCGCTTCGAGACACGTCGTTGCATCATTACTCGTTTGTTGCGTATTTTTTTTAGCGTTCTTACGGTTTTCGTTTGACGAATGTACCGCGCGACGATTGCGCGTTGCAAATTGAGTGGTGTGCGACGCCCCGCAAGCAAAGTAGAGTGAACGCCGTACTTTGGATAATTGCTTCCTAACGCATTTGAATACCCGCCACTCTTTAATACGTGAACGCGTAATTCTCGTGAATTATAAACCCATGGCTAAGCTTTCGAAAACATTTTGCTCTGTTTTTTATCTTTTTTTTCGAGGTTGTTTTGCGAGAAAGATAATCGTTATTTATTTTCAAACGTTCTGTATTATTAATAGTTGTTTATTTGTAATTGTTTATTGCTGTTTGTTATTTTTCTTCATTCACACCTTTATGTAGCGGTGAACCTAATGCGGACTCGTCGGAGTGATAGTTTATTTTTTATTATTTTTTTTTCCTTATGATTATTTATGAACACGAGCCAAATCGGGATAAATGTGTCAAGAGTTGTTTTCACCCGAATATCGATTTTTCACAGTGTTGGGAAAAAGGTATATATGACCATTAAGAGGCCCGTATGTTTATTTATGTTTGTATAAATAAATTTACATATATAGTGCGGACCGCAATGATAGGTAAGCTTTCCCAGAACGGAAAGCGGATATTGTACCCATTATGTACTACAGCATCTATATATATATATATACAGGGTGTCCCAGAACTCGACGTCAAGCCGAAACGGGGTGACAGGATTTATTTCAACCATCATGAGAAAAATCAGAAAACAATCTATCCCATGCAGTTTGATAATTATGGGCATTTAAGAAAAACATAGAAATTTGGTCAAACTGTAACCATTTTTCGGTTATTGTGAAACAAACCCAAACAAACTCAAGTTTCCTAGAATTAAGACTATTTGTTAAACTATGAATTTAAAATTTTCAAAATTTGTCTACTTTGAAAGGCCCTGCTTAATTTTTTTCTGATTTTTCTCATGATGGTTATAATCAATCCTGTCACCCCGTTTCGGCTTGACGTTGAGTTCTGGGACACCCTGTATATATATATATATATATATATATATATATATATATATATATATATATGGGGTATTCCAGCTTAACTCAGACAACTTTTTCCCTCTCCATTGTTGATTATAGATTCCCATACTGGAAAACCTCACGCCTGGTGTCAAAAAACACCTAATTTTATTTAATTTTTTTTCCCCAACCCCCGCTCTTTTGCGGCTGTAATGAATCGAAAAGTCCACTTGAGCCGTTTTTTTAAATTCTGATAACTTTGCGTGCGTTTTCGACCTGTTTTGTGATTTTTTTTTTCACTGAAACGCAACTTGTACTTATTACACTTGCCATTTGTTTTGGCAAATTTCGATTTTGGGACTGATCATTTAACAGATTGGAAGTCAGGAGAGCACTTTTTCGGTCTACATATCATCGTTAATATTGCAATTCGTTCCATGTGAATTTCGGACGACTTTACAAGAGACTTTTCGATGTTGCAGTAAGTTTTTTAGCTAACGTAAAGTTGTCCAAGAATCACGTAGAACGAATTGCGATATCAACGACGATATATACATCTCACGCGAATTGAATTTAATTTAGAACCATATTTTTGAAGTTTTTTTTTTAACTTTTAAGAATGAAAAAGTGCTCTTTTGCCTTCCAAACTGTCGAACGATCATCCCCAACATCGAAAGTTCACAAAAAGTAAATATCGGAGGTGCAAGTTGAGCTTTTCGACCTGTTTTGTGCATTTTCCACCAAAGCTCGGTTCGTGCTCCGATATTTACTGTTTTTTCGTCATACTTCGATGTCGGGGATGACTATTCGACAGCTTGGAAGTCAGGCGAGTACTTTATCCGTCTACACATACACCACACACGAATTAATTTTTTTCTGGAAACATATATTCAAAGTTTTTTTGAATTTGCAAGACCGAAAAAGTGCCATTCTGACTTCCAAATTGTCGAAGAATGATCCCCAAAATCGTATATAAATTTTTTAGAATATCAAAAATGTCTCGCGTGTACTTTTCGATTTTTTCCAGCCGCAAAAGGGCAAGGGACGAGAAAAAATTGAAAAAATAGGTGTTTTTTTGACACCAGGAGTGAGGTTTTCCACAGTGGAAATCTATAATCAACGATGGCGAGGAGAATAGTTACGAGTCGAGCTGGAATACCCCATATCTATATATCGCCGATGACAGGCGAGCAACGCATCCCGGATTTCTCTCCGGCGATATTAAATGCGCATGCACGTATGGCATCTCATTTTCGGGGTATTTAGTCGCGTGCACGAGCAATTCCAATTCTATTTATTCCTCTCCGTGCCCCAAATGATCCCCCCCCGTGCCCCCCCCCCAATGATCAATGAAATCAGGGGCGGAAGCATCGATTTGTTCATCAGGTCTTTCAAATAATATCTCTCTTACCGTGTCCAATCGCAGTACGGCGGTAATCCGGTGTCGTGCGCCATTGCGAATGCAGTTATGGAGGTGATCGAGCGTGAGGGTCTTCGGGAGAACGCGACGATCGTGGGCGATCACCTGTTGAAGGAATTGCGAAAATTATCGAAGAAGAGAAAAATGATCGGCGATGTGCGGGGCGTCGGTCTGTTCGTCGGTATCGAGCTAGTCCGGGATCGGGAGAATCGAGTACCAGCCTCGGCCGAGGCGAAGCACGTTGTCTCAAGGATGAAGGAGGAGAAGATTTTGGTCAGCAGCGACGGGCCCGACAACAATATACTGAAGCTTAAGCCCCCGATGGTCTTCACGATCGCCAACGCCGATCGCTTTGTCACGGTCCTCGACGAGGTCCTCCAGGAACTCGAAATTGAAACGGATGTGGTGAGCTTTTCCTCTTTTCTATCGCGCCTCGTCACGTATTTGCAGTCGAAAAATCTATCAGGACTTTGAATAAGTTCTCGCTGTTTTCCAACAGATGGCATTACCGGAACTGCGTGCTCGTAGTTTAAGTTAGTACGAGCGCGCAATCTTGTTTTCTATAGATTTTGTTCAGATTTTAAGCAGACATTTTAAAATTGCAACTTTTAACACTGCAGGGTTTGCATTGAAATTAAGACAGAATGATTTTTCGTAAAAAATATTTGTCCCCTATAATAAGAAGACATACCAACACCGCATCGTTCCACGTATCCAATGACGTGAGTTTGCGCGGCATATTTAGAACAATACTGCAACACAAATTTTTATTTGGAAGCAATTTTTTGTCGAACAAAGTTTGTAATTAGTTATGAATGAACCAACAATTTTATTTGTAAATGAAGATAACATAAACAATATATAATATTAATATTTATAATGCAAATATTTTTTTATGACAACATTTTTAACTTTGGGACACGATAATTATTTTTTTTCTCGAAATATTGAATAATACTGTTCTGTGGTGTTGGCGTATGTCTTCTTATTATAGGGGACAAACATTTCTTTACGGAAAATTATTCTGTCTAAATTTCAATGCAGTCCCTGCAGTGTTAAATGTGCAATTTTAAAACCCATTATCTCCCAATCTAAATAGTAGACTGTTCTGAAATTGCAGTCAAACATGCATAATGATATGAACAATGTCTGGTTAAAATTTGAACAAAATCTATAGAAAACAAGATTGCGCGCTCGCACTACCTTAAGGGCTCTTTTCACCTCAGACGCTAAACAAACGGCTATTTTCATGAATATTTTTGACAGGTTTATATCATAGATATTGATATAAAAGTTGTTACACTTAATAAATACACTTTCGAAATACATTAAATTAAAAAAAAATGTATTTATGTAACCCAAACAAACTTTAATCGCTTTTTTTTTTTCGAAAGAACGTTTATCGACGGCTCGTTGATAAAATCTTCGAAACTACTGAACCGATCCTTGTGAAATTTTAACGGCGGGGTAAAGTTAATTCGGCGAAAAAGGCATGTTTTTAAGATTTTTTTTGGCGTAACGAATAGTGTTCGTTTATTGAAAAATTTACATATAATAAAGTAACATTTGAACAACATTCTCCTAAATTTGCATTGCAAAATATTCAAAATTGAGCGAGTGAAAATTAAACCCCGGAGGCGCCTCGAAAAAAAGTTGGTTTGCGGTGTGCACCATAACTTGCAACAGAATCATTTGAAACAAAAAAATCAAAATGCATTTGTTAAAGGAGATGTTTCTCGAGGTAATGACGGGAGGATTTTTTTTCTGTCGATTTTTCGATTTTTCGTAGCACTTGGGAGCCAAAAACTCGATTTTCGCTAAAAAAGTCGGCTAATTTGTTGTTAAAAAATTAGTAATTATTAAAAAAAACAAAAAAGCTCTCGACAATACCTGGTGAATTATGTGAAGAAGTACTGTGCAAAATTTCAAAACGATTGGTACAGTAGATTTTGAGTTATCGTGCACACGGACTTCAAATATGACAAGTCTCAGAAAAACGGTTTGAAAAACGCAGAAGAGAAGAGAATGGCATGGAGCAATAGGCGCTCAAATACTCATAACTTCGTCAATTTTACTCCGATCGACTTGACATTTTAACACAATATTCTTGATATATTATGCATTCATTTAAAAAATTAAAAAAAAAAAGAAAAAAAAATTTAAATACTTTTCCCCGCCCTTAACCACATATTCTTTACAACTATAGCTATAGTGCATATCAAGGATGTTTTTAAATTTCGATATTCACTATGTTTTTGTCCAAAAGCGGTGAAAAAAAAGTTCCTTTTGTTTTTTTCGAAAAATGTCAGCCATTTTGTTATTTTTGCATATATCAAAAATCATATGATATGCGCTATAGTTATTAACATACTGAATCTAAAGCCGTTTGATTTTTTTTTGTTTCGGATGATCCATCGCCGAGATTTCATCAACAGCGCAGACCTACATTTTTTTAGGACATTTCTTTAACTACCATTTTCGTCTATAAATAGTGACTTAAATAAATAATTTTTGTTTGAAAATGTATTTTGAAAGTGTATTTATTGAGTGTAACAACTTTTATATCAATATCTATAATATAAACCTATCGAAAAATGCATGAAAATAGGCTTTTTTAGCGTCTAAAGTGAGCGTCTAAACGAATCTTTATAGATTCGTTACCAACTTAAGGGGTTTTCTCACTTAAGACACGAAACAGGCTCTTTATATGTTAAAAAATAGCCTTTTGAGCGTATTAAGGGGTCTTCTCATTTAGACGCTAAAATAGGCTATTTTCATCAATTTGTTTAAATAGTACCTTATAGTAATTTTTTTATAGAAGTACTATAAGCAAGCTTGAAATTCAGCGTATGTCATTTCGCCGAAGTGTAGAACTTTTTTTTTATAGTGCTAAACATTTTAAATTTCAAGCCAGAAAAGCGATTTGCGGGGAATTTTACTGCGCTATTTAATTTTTTTAAATGTGCACTTCAAGCACACAGAATTTTCGTTGACACTTACGGCAACTATGCTCTGTCGGAAACAGCACGCAGGGATTGGTTTAGACGCTTCGACAATAATGATTTTATTTCATTATTTCATGAAGACTCATGTCGGACACTAGCTGAACTTGCAGATTCATTAGGAGTTGATCACACAATGGTTTCGAAACGCTCGAAAGCATTGGGAATGATTTTTTTCAATAAAGGATTCATTTTCACAGAAAAAAACAGCGAGAACTTATTCAACATCCCAACACAACTGTACTCGAATAGTTATTTCGAGGAGAATTTATATCATCGTGTAATTTCGTATATTTTTTTTAGCCTGTCGAAACAACGACTACGATAATCCAGGCGGTAATTTCGACGGTCGATATCGAGCCTGATGTCGATATACAGAATTCCAACAAGAACGTTTCGATACGGGCCAATTAGCGATTATTTTCACTTCACCATCCACTAATCTTATAGATATATGCGTGTGAATCAAAAACGTTGATTATGTAAATTTGTAATATAACTAGAACGCACCGAGTGACAGCAAAAAGCTTCTCTGCATTGAGAACATATATATATATATATATATATATACATATATAGACACGACGAGGATACCTGTAAATATATAAACGATTTGTAAATATTCGTAAGGCCTATGTTTAATTTAATGCGTGAATTGTCTGCGAAATAGCGTGGATTTTAAATCGAATCGAAACATTGTATCGATAACAATTGAAACTACTAAGAATAGGACAAACACTTACTGATAGTTTTTCATATAAGTGTTACACTAATAGAAGCTTTGTACACAAAATAAAATACATGTATTATCGAAAGAAAATATACTTCGTGGACTTTGCCTACTCCGAAGGATTTGTGGAACGTTCATCAACGACGGACAGTGCGCAACTGAAAAACTTTAATCGCTCGAGCCGATTAACTTTTCGCACTCGTGTGAACTTTCGATAGAGATTGCACGAGGAATTTTAGCGACAACATCCGGTCCTTGATACACGCGTGGCGATGATCTCGCGCGTGTCTGTCCGATCCGTAAGCGTTGCATTGCAAAATCAATGATTGTACTTGCGATCCATATGCTTTTTCTTATCTTTTCCTGCCAGTTGTTGTTGAAGTGAGAACGGAAGTTTTGCAGATAAAGTGACCTCAAGGGTCATGATCTATTAGGCTGCCGCTTCACATTTTCGCGATCTTCTTTTTGCTATCGTTGGTGGAACGAAGACACGTTCCATGGAAGACTCCGCTCATTGGCTCCTGTCATGGCTTCTTTAACAATATCGCCGAATAGACGAGAAAATGTTGCACGAGAACATTGTAAGCTCAGACAGTTACGTAATTATTGAAGTCGACAAAATGGGTCATTTTCGAATGCGGTTCGCCGTCACAGGTCAAGCTGATTAAGCAGAAAACGTGGTTAAGTAGGCGGTGCAGAGATTCGACGCTTCACTCTTGGGTGACCGATTGAGCGCATCATGTGGTGTGCACTGTTTCTCGTGCTATTCCGTAAGTTATCCATAATTTAAAGATCTCTGCAATTTTGTTATTTTGGCTGTTGGCTCATTTGGAGTCTTCGAGAAATCAGCTCAAATTGTTGGGAGTCTTCGGATTATCAGAGACGTCGAGTCTGTAATTTGAAAGATGTGAAATCAATTTTTTCAATGGACAAAGAAAAACGATGCTATAATTTTAGTTTGAGAGTAAAGAGTCACTACGATCACGAGTTCAAAACAAAATCGTCATGGCATCTACGCTGCCACAAGAACTATTCATTTTGTCGAATCAATTGTTCCAATGGACGAGTAACAAAGCTGAGCCTTGTATCGATTTCTATGTTAATTCGCGTTAATTGTTTTGTACGAACGCAGTCGCTGTGGCGAGTGGAGAACACTTCCAAGCATGGAAAACGGACACCGAGTACGTTTACCTAGTTCGCGGTCGAACCCTAGCCGCTCTCCACGACGTCGATGATCAATACACCGGTATAATACTGAAAGCCATGTTGACTGTTCAACCGAAGAGCGAAGATACCTTGCAGGCAAGGCTATCGAAGGCTCAGTATGCTCAGATTCACACCAAGTTGCCGGATGGATGGAAATCAGAAATGCCCGACAGCATGGTCGAATACAAGCAGTTGCCATTGTCGGACAAGGTCTTCGAGGTCAAAATGAAGCACGGCACGATTCGCGATTTGATCGTCGACAAGGAAGTTCCTACGTGGGAGGTCAACATCCTGAAGAGTATCGTTGGACAGTTGCAGGTTGATACCCAGGGTGAGAATCTCATGCCCTCGAAAAACAATCACATACCTGAGGAGGATGACTTGAATGCCATGTACAAGACGATGGAGGATTCCGTGGGTGGAAGATGCGAGGTAATGTACACGATCAGTCCACTTCCGAAATACAGCCTGCGAGAGAGATACGAATGGGCAGAAAAGCTCGAATCACGGGGCGAAGAAGGAGCCATCGACATTATCAAGACGAAGAATTATACCAACTGCGAGCAGCGAATGAGCGATAGCTTTGGTATACCGGGACGTTCTGGCAAAGAGATCTACCCTAGGGGAGACAGTGAATTTATGTCGAGATCTTCGATCAGTCGCATCATCATCACCGGCGATCTGAGGACCTTTACTATCCGATCTTCCGTTACAACGGACCAGCTCATTCTGAGTCCCACTTTCTACGAGAATCACAAAGGTATGGTGAGCAGCAGGGTAAACATGACTCTCGTTAAGATGGGCCCGTCGTCATCCGGTCCTTGGTCTACTCCTGCCAATCTCGAGTCCACGGGAAATCTTGTCTACAATTACAACAATCCGTTTGCCGTGCCCAGTGAGGGTCGCCGTCCAGGGCCCGCCCACTCGTATTCCAACGAACCCAACAGTGAAGAACGCGTTCGTTATCCTAGCGATCGCAGTTGGGAAGATGATTCGTACACGTCGTCGAACGATGTCGATTCTCTCGAAAGCAGCGAACAACAAAAATCGTATCTGCAGCCGAAGCCGACGTTGAACGAAGCGCCCTCAATGCCGATGCTTCCGTTCTTCATCGGCAACCATGGAAGATCGGTCCACAACGTCCCCGATATGGAACCTATCGAGACCGTCAAGACTCTCGCTAGACAGATCGGCAATGACCTGCAAAATCCAAACACCATTACTGATGAACATACACTCGAGAAATTTACTATCCTCGTTAGGATACTTCGCACCATGAGCACCCAACAAATCTCCGAGGCACTGCGCGAAATCTACGTATCGTCCAACATTATGGATCCTCATGATGAGAGCCAGAGCGTGCGGGGAAGTACCTGGGTTGCCTTCCGTGATGCCATTGCTCAGGTCGGCACTGGACCCGCGCTAGTCACCATCAAGAATTTAATAAAGGAAAAAAAGATACAGGGCATCGAAGCCGCAATGGTCGTCAGTTCACTGTCGAAAACCGCCAAGACACCAACATCGGAATATATCGACGCCTTCTTCGTAAGTATAGACACAACGTTGCCACACCACTCGCATTGCCTATTGGGAACATGACAAAAAGCATTTTGGAATGATAACATGAACTTCTCTTCTCTAGCAAATGGTCACCATGCCCGAGACGATCGAACAAGAATTCCTCAATTCAACCGCGATGGTGTCGTTTGCCGAGTTGGTCCGTTATTCTCAGGTGAACGTCAAGAGTGCCCACAATCGTTATCCAGTTCACAGTTTCGGCCGTCTTTCGCCAAAGCACAATTCTGCCGTTTCCCGTGTCTTCATCCCATACATGGCTGAACAGCTGAAGAAGGCTATCGGCCATAAGGAATCTGCCAAATCTCATGTTTACATCCGCGCTCTGGGCGCCCTGGCTCATCCTCAAATTCTCGCCGTGTACGAGCCGTATCTCGAAGGCAAAATGCAGGCAACGACTTTCCAGAGGCTTCTGATGGTAATGTCCATGAACAAATTAGCTTCTCTGAAGCCGGAACTCGCCCGTGGAGTATTGTTCAAAATCTACCAAAACACCGCGGAGACTCATCAGCTCCGATGCGCCGCGGTGACTCTCATCATTTCGACGAATCCTCCGGCGAGTATGCTGCAGAGAATGGCGGAGTTTACGCACCATGATATCAGTAAACAAGTCAATGCGGCAGTGAAATCAGCCATTGAAACTGCCAGTGATCTCACGGAACGAGAATCTCAGGATCTCGCGACGAAAGCTCGCAACATTCTTCCCCTGTTGAACAAGGATAACTACGGTTTCGAGTACTCCAAAAACTATCTCTTCGACTATGCGGAGAATGAGGAGAATTTCGAGGTTCGTATGCATCTGGCTCAAATTGGCAGCGAAGACAGCTTCATTCCCCAGGCTTTGTACGCACGTATAAATAGAATGTACGGTGACTTCAAAGTACCGGAAACGAACATGGGCGCGATGGTGTCCAGCGTCAAACATCTGTATGATCTCTGGAGATGGCAATACGGTGATGATGAGGGGCTCAAAGGACAGCGGGATAATATCGAATACTCGGCAGAGAAAATAGCAAAAATGTTAAAACTTAAATCGGACAAAACCGAACCGTTTGAAGCCGCCATGTGGATCAATGACGTATACGATTACAAATTCTTCTCCTTCGACAAGAACAGTCTTCACCGCATTCCTCACCGTGAGTATACTGCTTTTTTACAATGTAAATGCTATTTCCATTCTCCATCGACTAATCGAGTCATGCGTGATTTTAAAACTTTCCAGTCTTGAAAAAAGCATCTGCTTCCTTGAAGAATGGACAGAATTTCAATATGGCTAGGATTAACAACTACGAGGTGACTCTCAGCTTCCCAATGGAATCTGGATTACCTTTCCTTTATACTTTCGATATGCCGAATGTTGTTAAGTTATCGGGTTCCATCAAGGGAAACAGCAATCTTCCCAAAACCATCGACGGCTCCTTAGATATCCGCGTTTTGCACGCAACTCAGCTCCGGGCAAGACTGGGCTTTATTACACCTTTCGATCATCAACAATATATCGCCGGTCTGAATCAGGATTATCAGATTCACTTGCCTATACGTGCCAAAATGCTCTACGACAACACCCAGAAACGAGCATCTTTGACGTTAGAGCCGATAAATAAAAATGAACAGATTAAGTTTATGACGATGACTGTGACGCCTTTCACTGCTAATCACGACGTTTTCAATATGGCACCGGTGATGAAGGACACAAAAACTCACGTACTGATCAGGGGTAAGGTGTTTAACAGACCCACCACCAATCGTTTCTCTCATGGATTGGCCCTCAAGTCTGTTTTCGAAGTTGATACAAACTCGAAGTCTAAACGAGCTGAAGAAGACTGGGAAGCAAATCCTATCGTCCGATTTGTCCTTGGCGTGGGCCAAGGAAAAATCGATTATCGCAAGACCGAATTGTATGTGATTCCCAATCCATCGAGCTCTCAGTCTATCACCTTGACTGGCTCTCTTGAAACTCTTCACGTCGATTCAACGAAACACAGCGTAGCGAAAACTACGGGTCTTAAAGCGAAGGTGTTGAAGGTTAAGAGTAAACTGTTGAACGATCCGGAGCGAAGAATGCAAATGCTCAATGAGGTGACACGGGGAATCGTAGCGGCCGATGGAGTTGCCGTTGATTTAGGCGTGGAGCTGCCTGGCCAAGAACCATTGGAACTCATGATGACGCTGGCTTATGCCAACAGCAAGATCGATGAGAAATCGCGGGCTCAGATGTATATGAGGGTAAAGGGTGAGGACATATTGAAAGAGGTTTGCGGCGCTCTTGAATCACAATCGCCCAAAGTGTCCGCCTTTGATATGACGGTGGCTAGGAAGGAGCCGAAAACATCCAGCAAATTCGACATTGAAGTCGTCGGAGGTGACACCTGCGAAACAGGCGATAAGATCTTGATCAATGGCAAACAAGAGCAGAGCAAGGAATACAGACAGGCTGTCCATGCATTACCTTCCGCAAAGAAGTGCCTTAAGGAAATGTTGGAAGGGTCGATGTCGACGGTGGCATGTCAGAAATTCAGTGAAAAACTATCTATTATGGACCAAGGTCAAATGAACATCGAATTCGAGCCAGAAAATCACTTTTCGAGGCAGATTAAAGAGTGGATAGAAATGACAGGCGACCTTGATAACGCGAAGCATACCCGAGGCCGTGGAATGGAGTTAAGTGACAATAAGCTTGAGATGGCCATGAGCTTGTTCCCCTTCGATAACACTGCCACCTTCTCTTATACATCACCCGACACTACTGTGTACTTCCCTGAGATTGATGTCGGCTCCTTCGGTACCTATATCGGAACCGTCAATCCTGATCTTTCCGTGACTGAGCGTTTGAATCTGAAGTTGAACGATGTATCTTTCAGTCACCGTGAGTAACATAGCACACGTCATCATACAGATTCGCAATCCAACAATGGTTTTCAAGATTCATGATCATAATCCTTCCATATTCTCTTTCTCTTCAGACACTTGCACAATGGATTCGAAAACAGCGACGACGTTTGACCACGCCACTTATCCAATCAACCTCGGGCAATGTTGGCACGTGGCATTGACCACTAATCCCACTAGTAACCAAGAGCTCATGGATTCTCCGTGGCGAAAGAAGGACCTGCTGAACGAAAAGATTTCTGTCCTTGTTCGAGATACGAACAACAACAAGAAGGAAGTGAAGATGACTCTTGGAAATGCGGAACTCGAGTGGATGGTCCTCGACGACAAAGCGTTCATGACCGTAGACGGGAATAAAATTGATTTGAAGCAGAATCCGGAATACGTCCACAAGGAAGGCGGGAAAAACGATTTCACGGTAGTCCGACGACCTGATGATTCCATCAGGCTAGTGTCTTCCAAGCATGGCGTTGACGTTATCTACACTGGTCAGGAGCTTCGAATTAAGGTTGGACATTTGGCCGTTTCTCTTTAGAAATACAAGCAAATGAACGTGTCCATGTTCGGCTTTGATGATATGTCTTGCAACGGTGTTTCAGATATCGGGCGACTATCGAAGTGGCATTCGCGGTCTCTGCGGCAATTACGACGGTGAGCCGGACAACGATTTCACTAGCCCCAGGAACTGTATCTCCAAGAAGGCGCACGAGTTCGTTGCGTCTTACGCGCTCCCATCGAAGAACTGCCAAGGACCGTCACTGGAATTGTCGCAGAGTGCCAAGCTGCACGAGGCCGAGTGCGAGCTTCACGTTATACGTCCATCGAATGTGGTCAGCAATCGCGACGCAGGACGCAAGATTAGTGAAAAGAACAACTGGGGATTCCACAAAAAAGAGAACGGCCGTTCGGCTAATGAGCATCGAGCGAACAATCGCTGCATCACCACGCGAACGAGGATCATAGAAGAGGCAGATCAGATATGCTTCACACTCAGACCCATACCATCGTGCGCCGACGGCTGCCAGGTCGTTCGGTTCAAGCCGAAGGTCATGCCGATGTACTGCGTGCGCAATGGTCCGAACGCGAAAGCAATAGCCGACCGTATCAATCAAGGGGCTAATCCCGATTTCAGCCAGAAGGAAGTTGCGAAAAAGCTGGCCTTCGATATGCCTGTAGTGTGCAAGGCTGCGTGAGAAGATCCAAACTAATGCGAGGTCCTCACGTATCATCGCGTAACCATGACCCCATTGTCTGTATACATCTCCTGTGATTTAGTAGTGGAATCAATCGATGTATTGCTTGAATGGGATACCAAGAAATAAATGTTTTATCAATTTTTACGACTTCCCTCTTTAGCGTTTACAAACTCACGAAATGGCAGGAAATTCGGGACAGGGTTCACCTAGTATTTCCCAGCTAGGATCTTTTTCAGAAAGAAGATCGTCCGACTTTCTTTGATCGAAATCCTTTGGGGGCCGTACGCAAATTACGGAACGGCAATTGGGGGGAGGGGGTCAAGGTTTGCGTTACGTCACGATGTTAGAACTGCCAGAAATAGCAAAATTTCTGCACGTTCAAGTTTTTTATTTGAACCTCGCGTGCAATTTTACCGTGGCCAGCTCACAGCTTTCTATAAGCTATGTCAGTTAAGGGGGAAAGTCACTGTGCAAGAACTTGCTTCCCCACATCCCCCAAGCAAAATTGGAAGGATTTTTTTTTATTTATAATTCTTGAAAGTACATGTATTGAAAAATATGTTGCCAACATTTTTATTCACAAGTTCGAAAATTAACGGAGTTATAGTCACTTTAGTGAGAACAGGTAGCGCGACCGGTTAGTGCCCTCAGGTGTGGCATGATTTACAATAGATAGAGTATAGGCTCTTATTATTTTGTGAACTATCATGAAGATGACGAACCGTCATATCGCCCGCGACTCGATACTTCAATGTAGGTATATTCAATGTAGGTATATTCTAGAAAAAAAACATAACGTCATATCAAGAAACACGGAACGAAAACATTGAACGCGTTTTTCTCGAAACTAGTATTTTCGACCTTGTCCGAGCGAATACTTAAAAACATATCAACCGATTTTCAATTTTTTTCAAAACATTTTTGTAATCGCAGTGACTGAGGTTGTATGTATCCGCGTTTTTAACATTTGATAATTACTATTTTTGAAGACTGCTTGAATACAGAAAAAGGACCTTGAAAATAGAAAAAAATGTCCAAACTGTTGGCATTTTGTAGAAAAAAAAAACCAAAATACAAAAACGGCTACGCATAACGATAGCTACATTTGTATAGATATCGATATATTCATGACTTTTAATTTAGAGATAACCTTTCATAAAGATATCGATGGGACAATAAAAGAATTTTTTTTTCGTTGTCAAATCAAGGCATACATCTCGGTTGACTTTCAAGATTTTGTCATAAAAATTGGTGTAAAACTAGATGAATACATACTTTATAAAATGAGTATCAACCCGATCCTTTCATAATTAGTTATGTCTATGAAAAATAGCAATTATTGACGACAAAGCACCCGTTACGTAACGGAATAGGGGAGGGTTCTGGTCAAGCGTTACGGTCCCGTTACGTGGGGGGGGGGGGGGGGGGGTCGAAAATTGGGAAATTTTGCGTTACATAATTTGTGTACGCCCCTTTATTGCCTTCGGGTGGTATAATTCAGTAAAAGAGACAAAAATATGAATTTTCGACTGAAGGTAGATGATTACATACCGAATTTAACCCCAATAAAATGTTGCCCCCCAACTCGCCCGACCCCTCAGTAATAGGGCTTGAAAACTTAAAAATCGCCGTTAAAAATGTTTCGAACAAAAGTTGTTTGGAATAATGAAATCCGTATAAATTTATCCAACGTCCAATCCTCTATCTTTGAAAATAGCGGCACAAAAACACGAGTCGACCACTGAGACAGACAAGGACGCAGCGATATGTCTATTCCGCTCGTACACGCATCAACCCCGAATTTTCGAATCATTTTTATGCCGCTATTTTCAGAAGTAGGGGGTTGGACATCAGATAACTTTGTACGAATTTTATTATTCCAAGCAACTTTTGTTTGAAACCTTTTTTCATCGGGCTATTAATTATCGAGATACGGCGAGTTTCAAGTTTTCAACCCCTATTTCTTAGGGTTGGGCCAAGTTGAGAGGCAACATTTTTTTGGGGTTACTTTCAGTATGCAACTATCTACTTCCAGTCAAAAATTCGTATTCTACGCTATAAACTGCTGGGTTTTCGTCTCTTTTACTGCACTATTAGCTGTGCATGCACTTTGAAATATAAATGGCAATATTTTTTTGGCGACAACAAAAAGTTGGTTGATCGTTCGACAGGGATTAGCTTTCTTCGCCATAGTGAGATTACACCCAAAGACATAAAAAGCTTTAGAAATAAGAGCATGGTTTGTGGAGCGTCGTATACCGATTTGAAAATTTACCCTATGCTGTTTCCTCTCTTTCTTTTTTCTCCCTCTCTCATTTCTTCTATCTGTGTATCCCCTGAGTGGTGGCACGAGAAGCTTTTAAAGGATTTTGGGGGAATTACCCGCGTACAGTGGGAAAAAGCTCATCGTTTCGCGTTCAAGGGTTGTAAGACAAAAGTAGCGCGAATAGGAGACACGCGAGTGATTTAGGGCGAGCCAGGCTGAAGATACGATGAACGAAATGTATGAAGGGATGAAAGAGGGAAACGGGGCAATGTGGAAAAGGGTGAAAGAGCGAGAAAAGGAAAAGCGAAGAATGGGAGAGAAAAAGATATGCCTAGGGAGGAAGAAGGCAGATAAGAAAGATAAAAAAAAGAAAGATGGTAAGTCTGATGTAGGTGGGTATTGGGCGACGAACGAAAGAAGCCGGGAAAATAAGAAAAAGATGGAGCTTTGAGTAAGAGCTATATCCGAGGAATTCCCCGGTGCCTCTTCTATCGCTTCGTTTCGCGTATACTACGCCTGCCTCCAACCTTCGATTCATTCATCAACCATTGGTAGAAACAATTTATTTACGTCGGTAATCCTACGGGACTATGTGCGGATACGTTGTGGGTGAGGTGTCAAAAAAAGCCCCGAACAAACGGGCTTTCTCTCGACTCCCTTCGGTCCCAAGGGAGCTTCGTATGATTTATACACATCCACAATGCCGTGCCTTTGTACATATATACAGTTGTCAGTGCATACGACTTTGTGAGATTATCAAGGTAACTATTTCGACAGATATGGAGAAGTCGGAATAAGAGTGAGAGAGGCGATGCCAGGGAAGAGAGATAGAGAGGACTTGGAGAGGGATCCACAGAGACAACCGATTTAAATCGAACGTTGCCGGAATTTCCGATAACGATCACTAGAATGTCAAAGTAAATTTGAAGGAGCAGCAGCCGTTGGGGAAGATTTAGCGAGACGATGCCTCCGTCTCACTCGGCTCATCGCCTACAAGCTCAACAAAAATTCCAAAAATCAAAAACATAATTTTCAAAAATCAAAAAAAACATTCCATAAATCGAAAACATAATTTTCAAAAATCGTAAACTTAATTTCCAAAAATCAAAAAAATAATTTGCTAAAATTAATAACATTATTTTCAAAAATGAAAAACAATTTTCCAAATATCAACAACATAATTTTTAAAAGTCAATAACATTATTTTCAAAAATTAAAAAAGATTTCCAAAAATGAAAAATATATTTTCCAAAAATCAAAAACATCATTATTAAAAGTCAATAACATTATTTTCAAACATCAAAAATATCATTTTCAAAACTGCGAAATATAATTTCCTACCATCAAAAACATAATATCCAATCGATTGTGCTTGTCGGAGACGTCTAAACAAAATTAAGCCATATATCCGGTGCGGAATATTTCCACCAACTCCAATAAACATCGGGAGTGGACCTCCGAAGAAGGCCTCAATTTCAATCTTCAATACGAATTCTGCAGATGTAACAAAAATATTAACAAATTACAATCGTGATGAGAAGTTCGAGAACCTAATTTCGTTTATAGGACAGATATATGTTAACGAATAATATTCATTATTATCGTTATTACGGAAAAAAAACGTTTTTAAAACCAAGTTTGGACTATGCGAAAAGGTGTCGAATAATGTGTAAAAATATGATAATCACATGAATAAAATAACTATGAAATCATTACATAGCAGTTCATTTTTTCAGAAAGATTTTAGATCGACATCGATTCAGGTCGTCAAGAGGGAAAAAAACGCTCCTTTAAGGGGTTAGGCTACTGTGAAAATCTCAAAAAATCTTTCGCCTCTCGAGGCAACTCAAATTGAAGAGGAAGGTCCAACATATGTTGCAGGAATCGCAGATTGTAGGTGAACTTATGATACAACGGTAGAACTGCAAGTAAAACTTCAAACGCATTTTTCTCGAAACTATGTTTTTCAAAACGGTGTACACGATTTCGCGACATCTAATCAACGGCTTGGCTTCAAATTTCGTACCGTTATTGAGTATAATAGTAATTTAGTATTGACCGACCTTTTTTTAAACATTTTTTGCCACTAGTTATTGACAATAATGTTGTCTCAAAATTTCTCGAAAAATCGAAAAAAAATCAAAATTTTCTTGAAGAATTGAAGCCCAATAAGGAAAAAAGCTCGGTGAAGTTTCAGTCAATATAGTCTTTTCTAAGAACAAAACTCGTTTTTTTTGTTTCTGATCAACTGAGTAGCTAAAATAAAACACAGCGTTGGGGTCCTCACGTTCGAAGGTCCTTATCTAGATTGTTTATAACTTCTTTAATTATTAATATTTTTAAAAGCAATTTGTTACACAACTTTATTAATGTATATACAAACAAATTTTGAAACGATTTTCCAATCATCTTACTCATTTCTCCAAAATTATTTTTTTCAATTGACTCCGATTTTCGGGTAGCCACAGTAGCCTAACCCCTTGAGAAACAACCAAGAATCTGTGATTCGGTTCATTTTTCATTAAAATCATTTATGCGATATATTGACTTGGTTAAAAAGTGAAACTTTATGAATGCAAAATTCGTAAATAATTTATGAATACGCTTAACATGATTCGTAAACAACGAAAAATATTTCAACAATGAAGGCGACGAAAATCACAGAAATTGTTTAAAACACGAGAATTGTACATCCGGCCTTTTGATTTTTATTACAGATCGTAATCGTTACTGATGTCAGGGTACAAAATAATCGTTGCAATTATGACGAATATCAAACAAAAAATGTGTTTTTTTTGGTACTTTACAAGTGATTCAGTTCGTCGAATTCGTATCCAAAAGTTATCACCAGACTACATGCATAATTTCTGAACTTCAAGTTTCCGAAGAGAAAAGTTCCCATTATGTTTTTTCATCGTTGTATCGTTAATTGGAAAAATTGACGTAGGCAAGCAACTTTTTTCACCATTATTTTTCATAACTGATCGAGAAAAAGTTTGAAACTTCCACTCTGCAGTTGCGAAGTGATACCAATCTGCCAGAGAACAGCAGTGTTTGGTTTTTACATTGGCTATTACTAATTAATTAATGTCAAATTAACGATACATCGTTGAGGAAAAAAAAATGAGGACTTTTTTTCCGGTATTTCGCTTCTACCCGGGCAGTAAAACTTGACGGCGACTCTTCGAACTCCCCCTATACATACTTAAACGCTTTCATATATATATGATATTTCAGTTTGTGGGCAAAAATTATATAGCTCTCCCAGGAAGTTGGGAACACGGGACTCGAAGCAAAATGTTGGAAACACGAAGCCCGTTTCCTCTCACCAGAGCACGAGACTTCCCTGTACCGGGCACGTACAATTTCGAAGAGCTCTACTTTCCAAGTCCCTGTTATACCGCACCGTCACGTTTATATATACGTTCATAATGTATATAGGCGTCCCGGAAAAGTTTCGCCTTCCGAATGGGCTAAAATTTAATCTATTAAAAACTTTTCGAATACAATTAAAAATTACAAGGACGCCATTCATATATGTAAATGTATATGTGTTTATATATATATATATATATATATATATATATATATATATATATATATATATATATATATATATATAGGCGAAGAAAAACGGATGTACACAATGGAGTTAGATGTCGAAAGACCTCCAAATAGCTGTGTTTGTCCCTTAAGGCCACCACTGTGAGGGGTAAAAATTGACTTTTTTGCATTTTCTCGGAGTATACATATTTAAGAATCTGTGAAAAAATGTTCGAGTTGAAATATTGAAAATGGACCAAGTTACAGACGATTTAGTGAGAATACGTAGCGCAACGATTCACGTATACTAAAACTTTCAATCGCGTTTTTGTCGTTAATACTTTTTCAATTTAAAAAACGAAAATTTTCAATGAAAAAAAAAACGAAAACTTTCAATGAAACAAAAAAAAACGAAAATTTTCAATGAAAAAAAGAAACGAAAATTTTCAATGAAAAAAAAAACGAACATTTCCGTAATTGCAGTAGCTATCGTTAAACGTAGCCTTTTTGAAACTTAGTGATTTTTCAGGGTTAACATGGGTTTATTTCATTCAAAATGTCAAGCACATCAAAGAGCAACATTGCAATAACATTAAAAAAAATGTATCCAAAAATTTGGGATATTCAGTCGGTGGGCCCTGGTTTCCGGAGACTCCGAAAAAAAGTGTCCCCGTGGTGGTCAGGATAACTCACGATAGTTTTATTTTAAAATGAAAAACCATTTTTTTCTGTTAGTAGATAAGTATAGCTGATTGAACGAAGGATTTTTTTTAATTCGAATTCTTGGCAGAGTTGTATGCAAAATAGTTAAAATTTTGGTACACTACGTATAGCCTTGTAAAATTAGTTGTAATCGAAAAAAAACCTTCGTTCAATCACTAGTTTCCCAACGGTGGGAATTCCCAAAGGCTCTCTCTTCTAGACTTTTACTCCGATTGACTTGAAACTTTGGGAGAATATTCTAGACATATTGTACTATTTGATAATAAAATTAAAAAAAAATGATTTTTGACCTCTTACGCCTCCGGATATCAGTAAAAATTTATTTTTATAATATAAATTATTTTACAAAATATTTCTATTTTTTAGACCAACCATTGTGAAGTTTTCGATTCGGCCGTTGGACCATATTTTTAAAACATGTTTTTTATACATCTCTTATACCTCAATAATGTTGTTAATTTTCAATTTTTTTAAATAAAAATTTACACGAAATAAGTTCCATGTCCGTTTAATAACATACTTTTTTCCAAATTCCAAATAAATAATCTAGTAGAAAAAAAAATTAGAAACGACGGCCTTTTTTTCGGCCTGTCACACTGGTGTGACCTGTCCCTTAATTGTAAGATAAATGCGCTGAGAACGTTCCGTGCGAACAAGAAGGAAAGTATTTTATGGCACAGGACTTACGGATTTATTGGCTCGCCATGAGAAAAATTGATATAGGGACGTGGAATACCTATCGGGTGCGACAATATCTTCCATTCATATTCCCCACAGGGCCTCGAGGAAATCGATACTTTGTTACTATTTCTTGGCTAGTGCGTTCTTCACAGCCGGCTGCTCTCTTGGATTCACCGATGTGGTTTTTCGTGTGACAAAAAGTGCAGGACATAGCGAAGCGGGACGACAGAGAGGGAAGGCAGAATGGAGAGATGCTCTTTTTATTCAAGCCATTAGCGATTGGTGAGTGTTTTTTTTTTTTCATACACGATACAGCTCGTAAGAATTCTGGTTGAGATATTGAGGGGGGAGATACTGTTAGGCAACGAAAAAATTGCTGATATTTCTGATTTTTTTTAAAAGGACATACCCCTTCACCTTTTTTGAGACTTGCGATATGTTTTATTACTACTTTTGGCTGTTACATGGTCGATTTTTATTAATCTTTAAAAATGGCGGATGCTGTCAGACGGCGTGACACGTAGCGTTGGCGGGATTAATCTGACAAAAAAACCAACGTAGATTTTTCTTGGATTAACACTCATACGCAGAATATGAACTAAGCCAAAGTAAGCAGTTTTGAAAATCGATTCAACCCTACGCTTTGAAACAAAAAGATTGAAGTTTCCGAAAATATGGCTACACTTTGCAATAAAAAATACTTTTTCTTTAATTTTCAGGAAAATTTAGGGTCATATTCTAGACGATAAGGTTAGAAAGATCTATACCAAATTTCATCAGAATCGGTGGATTAGCTTTTTAGCTATACGTCACGCCAGGTTTGAAAATGCAGTTTAGAAGACCGTACCATACCTCCGCCATTTTTAAAGATGAATAAAAAAATTACTATTCAACAGCCAAAAGTAGTAATAAAACATACCCTAAGTCTCAAAAATGATGAAGAAATATTTCCTTTAACCCTTCCTTGACACGCTTATATTTGGCCACGATTTTGACACACTGGGTCAATTTCACCCGGATAGTACTTCATCCACCCGCCCTTGACAATCCTTCGGTCGGTTTTGATTGAAAAAAATCCGAGATAAACTTGAAACATTTCTTAATATGTCTGCATAATTAAAATTCGGAAAATATTAAACTGAATTTATGTAAAATAATATTGAAAACCTACAATTTTGGAAAATTGAGTATTTTCCTTCTAATTTGTCCGGGTCAAAATGAGCCAGTGTGTCAATTTAAGATTGAAGCAATTGTTTCTCTTAACTTCAAGGTAATCGACGAACGAAGAATATAAATTGTTTTTACTTCCTCGAGTTGAATTTTGGTAGTGAATTTTTACGTCGTGAGTATTGATAGCGATGTCTCGTAGTGCAATTCCGCACTGAATTTGGCGAAAAGGATGAAAAAAATTCGTACTCTTCACGATGTAAAATTATTCAATGAAACTCTGTTCAGTATCCAATTAGACGAAGCTTCAAGGCGTGAAGAATTTTTGAAGCCTCGAATACAAGTTTATCCGTCAAGAATCATCAAGCTCGTATGCAAATTCGGAAACGTTCGAGAATTTTTGCCTTTCGTGAAACTCGCCCGAAACTTATCCCGGAGAGTCAACATCGAAAGAGGAACTCTGCAAATTGAAGCTGGTGTATTCTTCCGCTAAAACTTTCGCGCATCTCTCAAGGCTCCTATAGAGACACGCCCCTAGGGCGGTGTACCGAATTCGGCAAAATTTGAAGGAACCGGCTTGCAAATTTAAACGTTGCCTTCTTCCTCCCGAGCGCTTCTTTCCCTTTAAATGATGCATCAGGATGCCTTTTTGAATCTAAAAATTACACAGCAACGATGATAGCGTTTTTCGAGCGTTGAAAAAAAGACACCATTACTCCGCGACCTGTCAAAATTCATGAGTGAAGGTGAATGTAAAGAGACACCCTTAAAGTTAGAGCACCCTTCTCTTTCTAGAAGTGGTCTGAAATTTTCCCAAAGGTCATTTTGATGACATCAGGATTAACATAATGTTGATCATAGAGGCACTGGGTGGTTCCCGAATTCGAATGTCTTCAAAATCACCCTTCCAGATGTATATTTGAATATTCGAATAATAAAGGGTGTCTGAAAATGACCTGACATTTTAATTCGTAAATAAAACGTATTATTTATTTGAAAAGTACGAATATTTCTATTTTAATATAAAACCGATTTGTCCCTGTTTGCAAACGTTCACTGTTTTGACGAATTTTTCAATAAGATTTTGGCATAATTGGGAACTAATTTCATTAAAGGGGGCACTCCCTAAAGAGGCTTGAAAAATGTTTTTCTTTATTGTCTAAATTTATCATTTGAAACTTGTATAATACGATGCAGTTAGTGATTTTAGTCGATTTTCTAAAATGACGTCCCAAGAGCCTTTGAGCGTGACTCACCTCTGCTCCGTTTGGAGCCCTGCGTGCAGGTATAGGCATCATGTGAGTCGTCTATTCAATAACTGGTAGAAACGCTCCTTCACCCATAGAAATGTTCAGCTGAATATGGAGCTGAAGGACTATTATATGATGCTCGAATAGCTGACTAGTCGGTAAGTCACTGAATTATACGTTTTTCCCTTGCCGAAAAATGTCTTGTCCTTTGCAGCTGGAAAAAAGAGGTGTTTTGGTGATTTTTTTGGGGAAATGGATGCAGGTTTTTAATTTTTTTTCATAGTGAAGGGTATCATTTCAAGTATCTTTGACAATTTTTTTATTGGGACATATTTATAAGCGACGGAGATGCAGTAAATTGCAGAGACCGCTGTGCAAAAACGACCCTTCGTGGTGACCACCCCTGCTGGGGAACAAATCACCTGAAATAAAAAATACCAAATGAATTTAGTTTTTGCACCATATTATCTAGCCTTTAATCGGAGGATTCAATAAAATAATGATTTTTGAAAAAATGGTCGCCGATCGAAAGTGATGGTCGAAATTTCAGTGAAAAACACTCTATGTCCCTTGATATAAAAAAGTATGCATTGAAAAAAAAACGCTTCGATTAAGGACTGTCTTTTTATAAACGAAAAATGTCTGTGAAATTTGAAGCAGATCGGTTTAGTTGTTTTTGAGATATTTTGATCACCGATTCTGAAAAAGTCATTCCGAGAAAAACGCGTTTAAAGTTTTTACCTGTAACAGTAAAGAGGTAAGCGGACCTACCTGTAAACGCTCACAACTTCCCCAAGTTTCAACGGACCGACTTGAAATTTTCAGAGAATATTTTTAAAACGTTATATTATAAGAATCGGTTGAAAGCAAAAAATTGATTTTTTCAAAAATTCCAATTAGATGTAACCCCTTAAACGCGATTATCTTGAAATTTTTTTTTCATTGAGTTGAAAATCGGTGTACATGACTGAAAAACTATTTGACCGATCATGCTCATATTTGTCACACGTTTTTATGATACGTATGTCCAATTGATGAATCTAAGATGAACTAAAAGTTATCAAAATGAATATGTTTTTTGGCTGGATCAAAGTATAAAATTATTTCCGATAAAATCAACTTTTTTGTTCCTTAGCCAATTATTATTATTTTTCCAAAATTATTGGTTCATCAAGTGACCACACGTATATACCAATGAATTTTTTTGTGCAGCTGTTTCAAATAATTCTACGAGATGCTGGAGTGTGCACCGCATTCGGCCTCCCTTCCGGACAGCTTCACAACGGCGACTGGTCTCCGCCATTTTTCACGTTTTGCCTCCGCCATTTTTCACGTTTTTTAAGCAAAAAAAATCGTTTTGCAAACTAGAATTATGTAATAAAAAGTACCTATGACCCTGAAAAGATCTATACATTCCTTACTCTAAAAAAAAATCGTGAAAATCGCCAATGATTTGGCGTTCTATAGGGAGCGCCCTCCTAAATGGTGCGTCCAATTGCTTCCTCGAGCTCCAGAATGATCTGTGTATCATTGTCGTACATTTTTCATTGCAGAAAACCCCAAAGAAAGAAGTCCAATAGCGTCAAACCGCACGATCTTGAAACTTCGTCTGCAATAACTATGCAGTAACAATGCAGCAAATAACAATTTCTATGAGTTGCTCGATCGTGTTATTCGCCATGACTAAACCTCAATACTTCATGATGGCACTTGTCAAAGATTACTGTAAAACAGGGCTATTTTGAACAGTTTTTGGAAGTTTTTTGTGGGGAACTTTTTTTAACAATATAGAATAGAACAGTGTGTCATGTGGCTATCAAATGAATAAGAAAGTCAAGCTCTACCACCCCCTCACAATTTGATATATACAGTTTTCAAAGTGTCAAAGTAGCTCCGAGTGTGGGGCTTCTTTGACAGGGCATTGAAATGCAACTTATGTCAAAGATTGAGGTTGACTTTGGAATCATTCTGATAACAAATTTAATATTTTATGCATTATACATGTAATTAAATGAAAAACAACGATTTTTTATAACCAAATCGTCATCGTTTCTAAGGAAGCAGAACTCGAACAGTTTTTGTCCAATCGACTTGAAATTTTAACTGTAGCTTCTTAGATAACTTTAACAGTCAAGTACGAGCGCTTTTTTCGACGAATCGAAAATTGTAAAAAATATATCACTTTTAAGATGAAAATTCTGGTCGAAAAAACGAATTATTTTTCAAACTCGTCTCTATTTTTCTTTTAATTATTGTTCAATTCCCCCCGTACGTGACTGCTAAAAATAATATAATTAACGAAAATATTTCACTCTTAATTCCGGGACTAGATTTACGAAGTTCTACTGCGTGCCGCGGAGAGGGTTGGTTGAAAAACAGTAGTGCTACAGTGACTCGTGCGCCGCGATTTTGTATACTCACGACAAATAATTTTTTTTTACATACTTCGATATATATCTTATAAAACCTAAAAGCTCTTTTGGTCATGTATTTTATTCCTTTCTTTAAAAAAATCCGAAGAAAACGGTCGAAAATGGGCAATTACAGTGTTGCCCTCCCTTAAGGAAACATTTGACATCAAAATATCAAGTACCTGGGGGGGCTCTTATAGACACTTAGGGAGTCTTATAATTGGCATTGAGATCAAAATCAACGTGAGCAACATTATAATAAGCTCTATGGAAGTAGCCCAAAAAACTGTCAAAGTTACCCTGAATGTCAAACGTAGCTCCGTTTTACGGTAGTAGTCTACATTCGCCACAAAAGAAATGGCGCGCAATGAAAAATGTCAGATCATTTTGAGACACCCTTTAGTGCCTGTCGAGGTTATTGAATTCCTTGCTCACTTTTCCACTCTGTTTTCTCGTCATGTCTGCTCACTGATGACGTACAGACCACATTTCCGCCCGGCTGCATTTTCGATATACGGAAAATTACGAATGACATGTGATTTGAACAGATGGGCGAACGGCTGTCACGAATTCGTGAATAATTTACATCGATATACCTATCGGAAGTTTTCTGTATACACGTTTGCAGTTATACGATATTCTTGTTTTCTCAAATATCTATACTACCCTTATCGACATGCGCATACGTGTATACCGATGTGCGAGGGTCGAACAAATGAAATACGAATGAATCGAAGCATGAAATTTGTATTTTGTTAGTCGTGCCGTCTCTTTACGCGGGTGAATCCGTTTTTTTCGAAGACTACCCCCATGGTATGAATTTGTCCCCATATTCAACATTACATGCACCCTGATGCCTTCAAAATCAAATTTTGACAAAGGTGAGTGTATTTATCTAAAGGTTAATCCAAAAAACATCATTATGCAAAAACTAACGGTTCTTGGAAAAAATATTGAGAGCTACCCTCAGAACGGTCAGATGTGCTGATAGTCAACATTACATAGACGTGACAGCTTCGGAATACCGTTTCCAGCTCTCTCCTGTGCACACACATCTATTTCATAGACTTGTCGGCAGGGCACATAAAATTGTCGGTTTCGATAAAGCAATTGGGAAACAAAAAACAGCAACATTGTCGTGTTATTTATAAACCTTTTCTAAAATAAAATAAAAATATAGGACGAGGTTTAGACGGGAGGTAAAATAATTGAAAAATTTAGTGGAACTTTCGAAAAAGAAGTTCACGCTCGAAAACGTAGCACCGATGATTTTTTCGGCAATTTATTCATAAATAAAGAAACTTTTCGGTACTTTAGTTATAAATGCAAGAAGAATAAATAAAGAAGAATACAGAAACAAATTTTTTTAAAGGGTTTTCTCATAGTATACATATTAAGGTGGCCCAAATTTGAGCTATATTTTTTTCCATTTTTCTCACTATCCGATTATCTTCTTCAAAGGAAAAAAAATTGTCGCGTAATATGCGAGCGGTCAAAAATATTTACTGAGAGGTCGCTCAAGCCTCCCAAAAATTCAAATTTTTGTTAAAAAGACGATTTTTTTTTCGTCCACTTCTCACCCATGAATTTTACGCTTTATAATTGTAAAATTAATCTCGTGAATGCTCTAGTCGGTCAATGAATATTTAGTGGTCGCTCAAGAGCTTTGAAATTTCCAATTTTCGCCAATTTTTTTTACTCATCTCACTCATAAATTTGTAAAATTTTCAAAACAATACATCGTTTTTCTTTAGAAACAGCTTTTTCAAAATTACCCCAGACTACTAACCCAAGAATTATAATATTTGTTCTCATAAAACAATTCTTTAAAGCTCTTGTCCATAAACAAAATTATAGTTATAAAAAAATCCTTTTCTAAAGAAAAAGAGGGTTAATCGTTTTGAAAATTTTACAAAGGGTTAGAATTATGAGTGAGAAGAGAAAAAAAACCGCGACAATTTGAAATTTCTAAGCTCTTGAGCGACCACAGTATTCATTGGCCGGCTAGACCTTTTGCGAGCTCAATTTTACAATTATAAAAGACTTAGAAGAGAAGTGAACGACAAGAACCGGTTTTTTTAAATGAAAACTTGAATTTTTCGCCAGCAGATTTCGCGACAATTTTTTTTTTCTTTAAAGAAAATAATTGCGTGTTAAGCAAAAGAAGAAAAACAATTGAGTTCAAATTTGGATTACCCTAATACATATTCACGGATAGGTGAAACAGTTTTCAAGTTAAAATTGTGAAAATGGACCTAGTTGCAGATTATTCAGTGAGAGTGAGTACCAAACGATTTACGTTTACTAAAACCTTCAATCCCGTTTTTCTCGAAACGACTTTTCTCAACTTGGTCGGAATCGTAACTTTAGCTATAATCGTCCGATTTTCAATTTAAAAAGAATACAATATTTCTTTAATTGATGTAGCTATCGTTGTCCATAGTCGTTTTTATTCATTGGAAATTAGTATTTTTTAAGCCCCCGACTATAAGTAAACATTTCGCCAAAATTAGGTATTTTTTAAAACACCCGCCATTTGGTGACTTTTTTTTCTCGGAAAACAGCTCCGTACAATGAGAACTACATTTATATAGATTATAAAACTTTTGTATTTTTATTTTTCAGGCCAACCATCGTCAAGTTATCGATCCAGCCGTTGAACCACCTTTTTTATACAGTCTTTTTATACGTCAAAAACGTTAATTAAAAAAAAAAAATATATGAAAATGTACACGAAATAAGTTCAGCGTACGTTCAATAACACGCCTTTTTTCCAAATGCCAAAAAACAATTTAATACATAATTTTTTTTTCTTCGGAAAAACGACTTTTTTCGAACCGTCATCATCACCGCGTTTTTCTTAAAACGTGACATGTAGTTCCAGAAGTTTGAAATTAAGTATACTTGATGAGGTGCGGGAACGTCTTAGGAATTTTTGGTAAATAAATCAATATATTGTAGCTTCCCTTTCAAGTGGAATTTTTTATGGATATATATGTATATAATAGAAAAATAAAAAATACGAATACAGACTATTCGTAAGAAGCGACTAATTTTTTTCAACGCCGTTATTCGAGAGTCATTCACTTGATCATGTACCCGAATTGTCCAACTCGCATTCACAATAATATAAATCGCCCGGAGCGATGGTATTCAATACGAATTCAATTCCCGCAGATACGCAAATAATTACAGGCCTATCGATTTCGCGCCACTACAGTGGAATTCCCGAATGCTTTTGTATTGTAACGACAAAACGCAATCAGCACAATTATTAACAATTAATAATACATCCCGACCACGGGAGAGCCGAAAAATGTACCAAGCTGCTACAAGCGCCCGCATACACGTATAACGACATTAATCATGGACCCGAAGAATGCCGGCTATGCAATAAGGCATTTTATCAAATGGGCAATGAATTTCGTCCATCTTTATGAAAGCGCGATGCGAAACAAATATGTGATAATTCATTTCTGTGGATATGACCATATTCTCGCTTGATCGATCGCTTGCACTCGAGGCGAGGCAATTTTAGGGCGAATTAATAATGTAACAATTAAAGTAAAACAAATTTTATAACTTTTTTGTTACAAAATTTAAAAAAATTGAACTTATAACTTGACGACGTTCCGGATTATAATCAAATTGATTATATTTATATTTGTTATAAATGTATTAGATTTATAAACTATAAATGTGTTAAATTTATAAATTATCAACGATTTATTAGCATTATTTATTATTATTGTTAATTATTTTGTTATTGTCAGTTGCAGTCATTTTTGGGAAAAACTTCACGGGGTACGCAATCGAAGCAGAAAAGTCTTCAAGTATTATATCAATATACAATTTGTGCAATTTATTATATATTTTTAATGCTCGACATATATATATATTTTTTACGTTTTTCTTTTTAAGGCCTTAGGCCACTCTAGAGGCCAAAAATAGGCTTTTTGGGGATTTTTCGTTAAAAAAAAAACTACAAAATAAATCGAGATTACAAAAAAGGATGTTTATCATACATATCAGTGACTGTATACAATAATTTTTTTGAAGCGATTAGTTTCAAAATGGCGGCTATGCAGCGTTTATCTCAAAACTGCATTTTTTAAGTTGGCCGGAAACATAACTCAGACAATTTTCAACCGATTCACTTGAAATGTTGAATACATCTTGAAAAATACATTGTCTATGGAAGTACGTAGGATTTTTTTTATATTGCATATTTCTTTTGCTATTAACAATTATCTGACGATTTTTTAGGGAAATTTTTGGAAAGTGAAAAATGTGCCTAAAAAATCATTCGGCCTCTAGAGTGGTCTAACCCCTTAATCCAGAATTATCCGAATTATCATCAGACGGAGTTTTTCAGTGAAAATTCTTTCATGAATAAAAACAAGGCAAATTGTTGTCGGTGGAGAACACAAAAATTGCCGAGCATTACAGTGATTGATGTAACGGGAGGTGGCGTTATTTGGAATTCGAGGATATTCACGAGCTGAAAATGACAATGTCACGTGCACAGATATAAACGATGTAGCTCAGACAGGATTTCCTGGGACGTAGGATGAACCTTTCGAAGCTCCCCTTGCAACCACGCCCGTTGGAGAGTGGGGGGGGGGGGGGGGGTGCAGTTTTGCGAAATGCCCCGTTGCCCTGAATGTATCGAATTAGGCTCCGGAGAACCGCACGTTCCCTCTGTTCCAGCGTCCAGTTATTTGCTCATTGTGGTCGAGGATAATTTGAGGGCTTGGTACGTGTGCAACCTGTAAATCCTGAATGTACTAACGTTTGTACGGGAGAGCGAACACGTTGGTATGGCCTCTGGTACCGGCTGCTTCGCACCGATTGCAGCTACGTAAATCGACGGATTCCCTTACGTACTGGGCATTTTCGTATAATTACTATCCGCACCGAATGTTCATCGTATACACAAATTAGAAATTTAATTAAAGCATCTGCAGTACGGACAGTGACAAATTCGTCAAGGTTTTCGACCGAAAAAAAACTCTTTTTCTTGCCGCTTTGGACAAACAAAAATGATTTTTTTCTTCTTTCGTTTTTAATCGTATAAAAAAATAATTTTCGGAAATGTGTGACTAACGGTAATTTATTTTTGTTTTCTCACTTACAAGAATTATTTTATTTTCGTAATTTTTTTCGTTTTTTAAATTATGGGAATTAATACTCTCACTCTGCTATTTATGATGACGCTATTCATAAAGAAAGCTTTCGATAGAAATTGGAATGGAACGAGGTTCGTTTTCATTCGCTATTGAAATGAATATCGATCTTCGGTTTTACCGAGAATAAGAATAATTTGTGTATCTTTTCATTATTGCTGATTTTATGAAACTCAATTTTCGGAAATGTGTAACTAAAAAATATTTTTATTTATTCGCCATTTAAACGAATGTTCGATCATATTAAGAATATAATATAATAAGAATAATCGTTTCTTTATTAATTTTTAATCCTTCGAAAATTATTTTTCGGAAATGGGTGACTAAAAGAAACATTCTTTTTGTTTTCGGACTTACAAGAATTAATATTTTTTTCTTAATAATCGACTGAAAGATTTTATTTTCGTTCGTTTTTGGTCCTATAAAAATTAATTTACGGCAATTCGTGACTAAAAAATAATTCCTTTTCGTTTTCTGACTTATAAGAATTATTTTTTTCTTAAATGAACATCGATCTTCGGTTATATTAAGAATAAGAATAATCGTTTCTTTATTAGTTTTGAATCCTTCAAAAAATTATTTTCCGGAAATGTGTGACTAAGAAATAATTCCTGTTGTTTTCTGACTTACAAGAATAAATGTTTTTTTTTCTTAATCATCGACAGAAAGATTTTATTCTCGTTAATTTTCCGTTGTTTCATTCGTTTTTGGTCTTATCATTTTGGACAATCAGTGATTAAAAAATAAATCCTTTTTATTTTCTGACTTGCAAGAATTAATATTTTTTCTCAATTATCGACAGAAAGATTTTGTTTTCGTTCTTTTTCCGTTTTTTAAAATTCCGGGTATTAATACTCTCACTCTGCTCTCTACGATTATGCTATTCATAACGAAAGCTCTCGGTAGAAATTGGAATGAAACGCGGTTCCTTTTTATTCGCCATTTGAATGAATATCGATCTTTGGTTATATTAAGACATCTGAAGATATCTGGGTCGTGATACTATTTTTGGAATACTTTTCATACAAGACATCGACTCGGCCTCGTTTCAATTGCGATCTAAAGCATTTCTGCTGAATTTCGAATATGCTGAAAATGATTATATGCGTGGCAATAACGTAGTATTAAAAAAACAATTAAATATTTGGACTAAGCAGTTGAGAATCTCTTTTTCTCGAATCTCCGTAAAACAAAGGAATAAAGAGAAAATACGGGAAAGCAAATCGCGTTCCAGGCGGGATCAGAGGTTGCGCGGGAGGGAGGAGGGGCTCAATTTTTCACGGGGTATAGGAAAACGCGATCGGGTAAAACGTAAATCACCATGATGTACCGATCCTATCACGGCCTTTTGCGACCCTTTCTCTTTTCTCGAGCTTCGAATACCTGCAGTAATCGCGAATCTTCTCGTCCCTTATTTTATCACTTTCATCCTCTCGATTTGGTTATTTTGCATCCGAACGCATAATCGATAAAACGAGAATTTTACATTTATTATGGAAATTTCCACGGACGACTTATTTTTTTTGCGAAATATTTTATGAATATTTTCTTATTTGATGCTTGATATTTTATTCACGAGACCTCAACCAACATGCGACAAAGTTATTTGTGCAGTCCTGTTACGGAGCTTTCGTGAAATCAACTTAGTGAAAACTCGGTTGTCCTTATCTCTTAAATTTGTCGATATAGCTAAACCGACAGTTTTAATCGAAAGTTCCAATCAAATGCTGGTACCCAGAATTTGTATAGAATTTTAAAATCAACGATTGAGAAATTAGAGGAAGAACACATGCACATCACCTCAAAGGTTGATATTTCGTAAACGGAGCTTAGAAGCGAGGTAAATGGAACCTCAAATTCATTTTAAAAGACCTGGCCAATTATTCACTCAACGGGTTGTCCCAAAAAGAATTGTCGCCACTATTTTACATCGAGGAGAAAACGCTTAAAAATTTGATTCAAGATTTTTCTATAAATTCATTGGATTTCTTATTTGAAACATTAACTTGTGAAGTTTAATGCAAATAGGTTTCAAGTTATAGAGTTTGAGCCTAAAATCTCGAAAACCATGGGACTTTTGATAAATTGAAATTCCAGCATATATAGTAAGAGATGATCTGGCCTATTGACAAATCTAGGATTATCCATTCATTACAGGACACACACACACACACACACACACACACACACACACACACGCACGCACGCACGCACGCACGCACGCACACACACACACACACACACCCACCCACCCACACACACACACACACACACACACACACACACACACACACACACACACACACACACACACACACACACACACACACACACACACACACACACACACACACACACACACACACACACACACACACACATTTGGGTGTTATCTCACTATGGTGAAGAAAGCTAATCTCTGCCGAACGATTATCCAACTTTTTGCTGTCGCCAAAAAAATATTGTTATTTATATTTCAAACTGCATGCACACCCGTGCAGAAATTTTGGCAGGGATACAGCTGGATTCTGACTTGTATCCCGGGCTCCCAGTCGGGATCTAGTCCGATATCGGATCAGATTCGAAGATCTGATCCGATGTAAGAAATGTAAGATCCGTAAACTGGATTCCATTAGGGATCCAGAACCGGATCCTTTAATGACTCTAAATAGATTCCCCATGGAATCATTGAGGAATCTGGGAAGGATCACGGGTGAATACAGGCTGAAATACAATGTCAAAAATGGAATTATGACATGTTAAATTTATTATAAAAATAAATAACATTTATAAAGTTTTGGTGCATTAAACTATCAATAAAAAAAAATTTGTCCAAAGATTCAAATGGCAGATCGCGCTCATCGCGAGATTTTGATGTAAATTAAAAAAATTCACATCAAAATCTATGAATGCAAATGTATTGACAAGAAATTATAAATACAACAAAATTCACAAAATTAATTGTGAATTTTTTCGTATTTAAGACAAATTAAAATCAAATTCAAAATGATTAGATTAAAATTTTCGCCAAAAGTGAGTTCGTACGTATTTTGAGAGAAAACATTGCCTCGAGGCAAAGAAATTTTTGCACATAACTTTTTGTGCGAACATTTCTTTGCCTCAACACAATGTTTTCTCTCAAAATACGTTTACACTTGTGGTATAAATTTTAATATAACTGTCGTGAATTCGATTTTTATTTTCTTCAACTTGAGGAAATTCACAACGCATTTTGTGATTTTTTTCATATTTATAATGTAATATTTGAAACTCACAACTTTTTTTGCAAAAATTTATTTGCCTCGACGAAATGTTTTCTCTCGAAATACGTAAGAACTCACGGTTGGTGTAAATTTTAATCTAATCATTGTGAATTTGATTTTAATTTGTCTTAAATACATGTTTATACCCACCGACATGTCGGTGGGTATAAATAGAGACTTATTCCCCAAAACCGGTATCCCGGTTAGAATCCAACTTGCATCAGTATCGGAATATGTACGACGACGATGGCATAATTTTGAAAATTTTGGCATCACGTGTATTTTCGGTATTACTATGTAATTCCTATCTATAGATAGGAATTTTATAGATAGGAATCTATAGGCAGAAATTCCTATCTATAGATAGGAATTCATAGTAATACAGAAAATACACGTGACGCCAAAATTTTCAAAATGATGCCATCGTCGTCGTACATATGCCGATACTGATGCAAGTTGGATTCTAACCGGGATCCGGTTTTGGGGAATCCATGACAAATCCTGATCGGGATTTGATCGGACATAGGGTCTCCCGGTCAAAATTTCTGCACGGGCAGTGGTTAGTCCAGTAAAAGAGACGAAAACTCAGCGCTTCTTAGCGTAGAATATGAATTTTTGACTGAAAGTAGATGGTTGCATACTGAAAGTAACCCCAATAAAATGTTGCCCCTCAACTCGCCCCAACCCTAAGAAATAGGGGTTGAAAACTTAAAAATCGCCGTATCTCGATAATTAATAGCCCGATTGAAAAATGGTTCAAACAAAAGTTGTTTGGAATAATGAAATACGTATTAAGTTATTTGACGTCCAATCCCCTATCTTTGAAAATAGCGGCACGAAAACACGAGAGCACCACTGACCCAGACAAGGACGCAGCGATCTGTCTACTCCGTTCGCTCAACCCCGAATTGTCGGGTCGTTTTTGTGCAGCTATTTTCAAAGATAGGCGGTTGGACGTCGGATAACTTTACGAATTTTATCATTCCAAACAACTTTTGTTTGGAACGTTTTTTGAGCATGTTATTAATTATCGAGATACGACGATTTTTACGTTCTCAACCCCTATTTCTTATCACTTATCTATGAAGTGAATCCGGTGTACTTTTTTCCTGACCCCCGTCAGTTCGATTTTTTTTTCATCTGATTCCATTGACTCTAAAAGACACGCTGCATTTTTTTACATTTGTCGAAACAGCCCTTAGTAAAAAAAAAAAATTCTCCTAAAAAAACGCCCCGATTTAAAAATCTGAAAGAATTCCCACAAATGCGTGATTATGTGTAAAATTTTTCAACCTATCACCCGCGTGGAAGTATGATTTTTCCTATACTTTCTGAGCGATTAGCGTTTAAAAAAATCCGAAAAATTCAAGAACCGCTTACTTCGGGCGGATACTTAAATATTTTGATACTCACAATGAATTTATTTGACCATTTTTGAATAGCCAGAAAAAAGTTCATGAATTTTTCGGATTTTTTTCAACGTCAATCGCTCAGAAAGCACAGAAAAAATAATACTTCCACTGCGGGCGATAGCTTGAACATTTTTACATATAATAACGCATTTTTGGCAATTTTCTCAGATTTTTTAATTGGGGCGTTTTTTTTCGGAGAAATAAACGTTTTTTGACTAAGGGTTGTTTCGAAAAATGTAAAAAAATTTGGGCTGTGTTTTTAGAGTCAATGGAATCAGATAAAAAAATAAATCGAATTAGCGGGGGTCAGGGAAAAAGTCCACCGGATTCACGTGGAATACCTCGTATATACCTTATCACTCCATTAATTCCGAACGATACTGCTTGGAACAAAATCATGATCAAGTGCCCTGCTGTACTTTTCTTCAGTCGCGTCGTGCATTCGGCGAATTATTTGTAAATTTTTGTCGAAAATATTCCGTTGCAGGCAAGAGGAGGCGAGCTGTTACACTGAAAAATATCAATGAAAGAGGGATTTGCAATAAGAGGTGCCCGCGGAAAAGCTGTCGTTTCACTCTTGTGAAGCTGTCTCCGGCTATTGTCGAAATATCCGAGGAATTCATTTTTCAAATATTTGCGCACCGTTACGACGACTGTCGCAGAGGTCTGGGATCCTTGAGGCGGAAGGAGCTGGGCCGCGTATGTATACATCTATAAACGCGTTTCGCTCTTTATACACTCCCACATTTTCGCCGCGAAGTGCGAGATTATTAATATTTTTCGCGATAAACCATTTTTCGCGTTTTCGTTCCACCGCTCGCGAAATATTCGCCGCGGCCCCATTCGAATCCTCGAAAATCCAAGCCCTCTGGAGAAAAAAAACATCCGAACCATGAATCGTACTTTGTAAATTTTTAGCCTCTTTTTACGTGTCCGGTTCTTTTTGCTCATTGACGGTGTGCAAGGAGGAAGAAAGTATTAACGACACAAGGGGGAAAAAAAAACGAAAAAACCGTCCGAGCAACTCGGGGAGGCGTTAAGGGGGCGAAAAGCGAATGAAGTCCTGCCGAGATGTAAGACAAGTATACGTGTGCGCAAATATATGTGTATGTAATATTTCCGCGCGATACGAGCAAGGATGAACGGGGAAAAAAAAGAAAAGTAATAATGTGTCCTCGCGAGGACAAGTGGTGAACTTTTCGCGTAACTTTTAGGCGAGCTACCGCGACTCGTTGAATGTTGCGTGCCCACTAAAAGGGCGAGAGAGAGAGAGAGAGAGAGAGAGAGAGAGAGAGAGAGAGAGAGAGAGAGAGAGAGAGAGAGAGAGAGAGAGGGAGGGAGGGAGAGAGAGAGAGAGAGAGGGAGGGAGAGAGAGAGAGAAAAGGCGAGGAAGAGAAACCCTCGAGGGAAACGCGAGAATGTTTGAGAATTGCTCTACGGGTCGAGCGCGATGAGAGCTGCAAAGTTTCGCAAGCGTTTCGCATACGTATGCGAGCACCAATTCGCGAAAACCTTTTTTTTTCTCGTCTCTTCCTAGCCACGACGAAAAAGCTGCTGCACGTTTTCGCCATAGCTCTCCTGCAAGTCATTTCGTTCAGTGTATACATATATACGCACACAGGGTGTCCCGATTGAACGTGACATAGCCCCTACTACGTCATTCTTCAAGAGCTTCAAAGCTCAGCTTAAAAAATTCCTCAGATTTCACGATCACGTAACTCAATTTAAAAGTTGTTTATTTTCAGAAAAAAACAAAATGGGCAATTTGTGGGAAATTGTGCTTAGAAATTTAACGACAGATTCGAACGATCGTTGTTGAGACGAGCGCAACTGTGCTTTTGAAAAAAATATTACCGAAGTCGTAGAAACTTCTCGAAAGTATCATAGGAATATGTCGATCAGCGGGGCCGGGTTGAAATTCCGAACTTCGAATGCTCCGACGGTTTTAAATTCCGAATTTTAAGGGGCTATACCAGTGTGAACGCTGAACATTTGGGTGATTTTTGGGAATTTTTGGAAGAAAAGTACTCAATTAAATGTTTCGGAAAGTACGCTCAAAACGCTCAAAACTCTGAAAGAATAGTACCCCGAAAGATCAAAACTCCGAAAGAATTTTACACGAAAGACCAAAACTCCGAAAATCTGAACACCGTCAAAATAATACGGCTATGGAGGTTTTTAAAGATTCAAAATTTTCAATAAATCGACGAATTATTTCAAGATTTTTTTTTATTAAGAAGTGATTTTGCGTCAATTTTGAAATTTGTCTAGACAATGTTATACGTTCTACATAATTTACAGTCAACTGTGTAGACTTTCGCTGGCATGATCTTGACATGAGGGTTGGGTCGAAATTCCGAACTTTGAATGTGTTGACGGTTTAAAATTCCTAATTTTAATGTTCCGAAATTACAAGGTTCGTCAAGATTATGCCAGCGAAAGTCTACACAGTTGACTGTAAATGATGTAGAACGTATAACATTGTCTAGACAAATTTCAAAATTGACGTAAAATCACTTCTTAACAAACAAAACATTCTTGAAACAATTCGTCGATTTATTGAAAATGTTGAAACTTTTAAAACTTCCATTGCGGAATTATTTTGACTGTGTTCAGATTTTCGGAGTTTTGGTCTTTCGTGTAAAATTCTTTCGGACTTTTGATCATTTGCGGTAGTATATTTTCGAAGTTTTGAGCGTTCTGATCATTCAACGTTCGGAATTTCAAGCGGGCCCCCGATCAGCGATGACGATAAGTCGAAGTCGTCGACAGGGCCTGCGGTATCGTTTTATACGTTAATTTATACAAGTCAACAATTTTCCAAAATACTTGCACTCGTGACTATTGGTATTTTGTTTACAGTTGTAATTTCGTGCTCTTGAGGTCATTTTTTTTATAAATCCGTTGGAGTACTAAATTGATAAGTGTCATATAACTGAGGGTCGTAGAAAATTAAACAACGCGCATGTATTTCGTCAAGCTCGAATTGCGAAAGCCCCGGTGGGGTAGAGATTGCCAGTTGAATCGGGACACCCTGTGTGAGCTTTTGACAATAAATAATATTTTTTGCACGTGCGACAGTAGCTGATTACTCTTGGACTAATGCTGAAGAAAATCGTGACGGATGATGCTGTGCCAAGAGAAAAGGAACGCTCCGAAGGGCGTGAGCGAGAGAGACGAGTTAGTTTTTTGCAAGCTCTTATTGGCTTTCGAGCACGAAAGAAATATGAAGAGATACAAATAAGCGCACGATAGGATGAAAAAGGACACATCGAGTCAGGAGAAATCGAAGGAAATGGGAAGACGAATGAAAAGTCAAAGTCCGACGGAAATTCGGAGAGTCGTGAGAGGCTGAGGAAGTACGAGGCTCAGAGTTGAGAGAGGGAGTTTCAACGGGGCAAAGGGCTTCATCAATATCATCCGAAACGAGTCAGCGATTGTGACGAATCGCAAGTTATAAATTATTGCCGCGAGGGCGCCTGAGAGAGCTTGCTATTGGAAGAAATAAGCAGAGACAGAGAGAGAGAGAAAGTAAATAGATGATAAAAGCAGAGGAAAGTCGATCGAGAGAGACGCAATATTTCCATCGACAATTTGTACGAACGCGCGAAGAAAAATTCGTCATTCATTTATGAGAAAAGTTCTTTCGTGCATGACGGTGTACTTTTATAGGCTGAATTAAAATAGATACCGTAAAATGGGGCTACTTTGAACAGGTTTTGGAAGTTTTTTGTAGGTAACTTTTTTTTAACATCCTAGATACTAACTTCTCTTACTCCAATGGAACAGTGTGTCCTTTGGCTATCAAATGTATAAGAAAGTCAAGCTCCACCACCCCCTCACAATTTGATATATACATTTTTTAAAGTGTCATAGTAGCTCTGAGTGTGGGGCTTCTTTGGCAGGGCATTGACATGCAACTCATGTCGAAGATTAAGGGTTACTTTGGAATCATTTTGATAAAAAATGTAATATTTCATGCATTATACATGGAATTAAATGAAAAACAACGATTTTTTATAACGAAATTGTCATCGTTATTGAGGCAGCAGAACTCGAACAATTGTCGTCCAATTGACCTGACATTTTAATTGTAGCTTCTTAAATTGCTTCAACAGTCAAGTACGAGCGATTCTTTCGATGAATGGAACATTGTAAAAAATAGATCACTTTTGAGATGAAAATTATGGCCGAAAAAACGAACTTCTTTTCAAATTCGTCTCTATTTTTCTTTTAATTATTTCTTAATTACCCCTTACTTGACTGCTAAAAATAATATAAACAACGAAAATATTTCACTAAATAGTTCCGGGACTAAATTTACGACAGTTCTACTGCGTGCCGCGGTGAGGGTTGGCTGAAAAACGATAGTGCTATAGTGACTCGTGCGCCGTCATTTTGTATACTTCTGACGAATAATTTTTTTTTACATACTTTAATATATACCTTATCAAACCTAAAAGCTCTTTTGACCATGTATTTTATTCCTTTCTTTAAGAAATTCAAAGAAAACTGTCGAAAATGGGCAGTTACATTGGTGCCCTCCACTTAAGGAAACATTTTACATAAAAATATCAAGTACCTGGGATGCTATTATAGGCATTTAAGGCCCTAGGCCACAGTAACGGGTATAAAATTATGTGCGAATTTAACAAGTTTTTTTCGTATGAAAAAGTGATTCCCTCATAAAATTTATCACACATCTATATAGTATGAATATCAAGCTGTTAGAAAAAATATATATATATATTTTTTTCGATGCACAAAATGGTCGACTACTCGAAACTTCTCGAAATATTTTTTTTTCCAATTGGCGTGACAAATAACTTCAACAATTTTCACTCGATTTACTTCAAATTTAAAAGTTATGTTCCTAATTGTATTTCGCAGATAAGTTCGTACGGAATTTGTGATTAATCGAAAACTTTTCATTTTATGAGCACTTTATGAGCAGTTATAACGAAATTTTTCACTGAAAATTCATTTCTTAAGTTCAAATACCTACAACTTTTGAATAAAACAATATTTTTTAAATTCCGTACGTACTTCTCTAGGTATTCTAATGTAGATTGACGAGTATTTTTGTTTTTTGTTCTAGGTAAAAAATTGTGGATGCTAAAGTCACGCCGCGGAGCGCCTAAAAAAAAGATAACAAAAGAAAATATTAGTAGTTTGTATTTTCCAACAGCTTGATATTCATAGTAAATAGATGTGTAATTAATTTTATGAGTGAAACACTTTTTCATACGAAAAAAAATTGTTAAATTCGCACATGATTTTACACTCAAATGTCATTAACAGATTTGATGACATTTGATGTCATTAACATCAAAATCAACTTAAGCAAAATTAAAATAAACTTAAACAACAGATTGTTGTTGAAGTTTATTCTCCGCACCCGCCACCAGCCACAGAAGGTCAAGCGGGCTCGTTGAGCACACATTTAAAACGTATTTTGGCGTTCTGTCAAGGTATCCCTAAAAACTGTCAAAGTTACCCTGAATGTCAAAGTAGCCCCGTTTTACGGCAGTCCGTTTGGGGTGATCCGCTACGTCGAGGAGAATTCAGCCCTTCATCCGTTTCCATTTATTACGGCGAAATTCCGGTGTAATTATTAGAGGACAAAATCCAATATTCCTCGTCACTACGGCAACGTTTGCCATTTATATTTCGTTCACCGATGCTATACGGAGTGGGGAAAAAAGTGAGACAAGCGAGGGTACGCCCGGAGAGAGAATGCGAAGAATGAAAATACCTAGGGATGCTACGATGACATCATTTTAAAGTTTTTCCTGGATGATAATAATTTAGGAGAGTTCAGGAACGGAGCAAGAATTTGAAGAATCTGGAGGGTGTCTGCGAATGAAGATCCCGTGTATGATAAAGGACTACAAGGAATACCGAAAGCTATCCAGAGACTAAGACGTTTTAAAGACAGGTTTGACTTGGAAACTACGTTCAAAGTATATGTAAGACGAACGGACAAGATTTCGATACCTGTAAAAAGTCGCTAGTATCATCTTGTGATGGCATTGGGCAACTGGCCATGCCATCAGGTTGTAGAGTTTCCGCGGTTATTCATACGATTATAGGATGATTCGTCGATAGGGATATGATCTTTTGGCAAAAAGTAGTCATCTTATTGGTAAAACCAAATGGCGACCTTTGATCAGTAACTCAATCGATAATTGCTTCTGACAATGTATAGTATAGGCGAAAACATGGATGGGTGACCACTTAGTCACGTATTGGCTTGAGTGTCCACCACTGACAAGGAACATCACTTAAAGGGTAAGGCCACTTTAGCGGGGAAAAAATAAGTATATTTTGGGAATTTTTTTTACCGGGACAATGGAATAAATCAAAATTCTGAAAAAGGTCCTTTACCGTACATATCATGAACTGTATAAACTATTTTTTTCAAAGTAATATAAAACAAAATGGCGGCTGCACAGCTCTTCTTCGACGAAGCCTTTTTTTCATAGGCGCGCGGCCGGACGAACGGCACCCTCAATTTTTAATTTACAGTGAGGGATTTTTTTTTCTCGATTATACATGTGAGTAGCTACGGAAGTACGTAGGATTTTTTTGATATATCGATTTTTGCAAAAACAGCGCTTTTTTAAAATAAAAGTTCAAATTCTCAAAAAAAATCGTCCGAAAATTATTAAAAAAAAAAAAAATATGTAATGTATAGAGAAAATCCTACGTACTTTAATGCAGAATGTAATTGCGAATAATACAGTTAAAATTTCAAGTCCATCGGTCAAGATTTGTTCGAGTTATGAGTTCGGCCGACTTGAAAAATGTTTTTTTCGAGAAAAACGCGTTTAAAGTTTTCGGTACGGATTGCATCGGACTGACAGGGGCTGCGCCAAAATTCAAAATATAAGTATTCAGACATTTTCCCAGCTTAATCCTTTGAGTATGTCATTTTTAAGATATTAAGGCATCTTTTGAGAAAAAATAAATCGTTTTTTTGAAATATCTACAGTAGCCTTACCCCTTAAGTGTCCGCTTGCAAGTTTGTTGAAACTCATATATAAGGAGTTGGCGAACGAAACCGGACTTGAACATCCTACGTCAATTTTTTTTTATTTCGGATTTTTCAAGCACATCTTTATCAGCTCCGGAAATAATTTTGATCAAATCCGGCTCTAAACACCTAAAAATGTTAATAACAGAGAAAACAGTTAATAACTGCTTTCTCGAGCGACAAATTTTTTATTTTAACGTTGACGTAGTGTGGACGAGTCATCACTGATATGTTATAAAGCAGTGAAAACTAATAGATACGTATCTTTTTTATTGGTGGAAAAACGTTTTCAAGGGGGGAAACTACCCCTCAAAGGAAGGCGTGTCATCCCTTAATTTAATTTTCTTTCAATACCTTTCAGTAGATTTTTCATCGCTTTACATTAGAAGCATTTTGATTTATGTTTTATTTACATTGGTGGACTGCTTGTGAGTGAAACTGCAAAATCATCCCTCGACACGCCTTTCCTTTAGGGGTAGTTTCCCTCCTCATACCGTTTTTCCGCCAATAAGAAGAAATATGTGTCGAATAATTTTCAATGCTTCATCACATACATAAGTTTCAACAAAATCGGAGGCACTAAAGGGGTTATATACAGTCAGGAGGCCCAAAAAGATCGATTTTTCAGGAATTTTTCTTGAGAAGACCTTGAAATCTATTAACGTAAAAAATTGTACACATATTATGGAAACTTTTAACTGTATTTTAACATTTTTTATTTGTAAAAATAAGTATTTTGAAAGCTGCTATAGCTGATCTCCGGGAGCACCTCTAAAAAAAGGCGTCTCGCGGTGAGCACGATATCTTTGGACTGGATCATCTGAAATGAAAAAACCAAAAATATTTCGTTAATATAATGGATTATCTTGTAATTGATCGAAGGAATAAGCGAAATAATAATTTTTGACAAAATGGCGGTTTCTAAAAAAAATCGATTTCTGACAAAAATTTCGGCCTTAAATTGTTTACAAAATGGAAAATATTTATCAGTGAGAAGAAACCTTCGATCAATTACTAAAAAATATATTTGAAAAGATTGTGTTAAAATTTGAGACTGATCGGTTCAGTCGTTTTCGACAAATTTGCTCACCGACTTCAAAAACACCGTTTTGAGAAAAACGCGTTTAAAGTTTCAAAAGCACTTTCGAACGCTCTGACCCGTCATTACAAATGTGCGTGTAATTTCGAGGATATTCGCCAGATTGACAAGACATTTTCTGTGTGTGTGTACTGAAATATATGTAAATTACGAAAAAAAAATCGTTTTTTCGAAAATTTTAACTGTATATAACCCTTTAAGTGATGTTTCGATTGACCGACATCTGGTTGCCTGTATTGGGACGAGTTTCGGCAGTTTCCCTGAGCCCTCGTGCAAATGCGACGCGGTAGTGCGTTAGGAAAGAGCCGCTCTGGGCAATTCTCTGAGGGGTGTGTCAACCCAAACAAACCCAAACAGAAAATCATGAAGTGACAAGTGCCGGATAAAAGTGGAGAAAATGGAGTCGATAAATCCCTTAAGGCAGTACGAGCGCGCAAGCTTGATTTCTATAGATTTTGTTCAAATTTTAACCAGACATTGTTCACATTATTATGCATGTTTGACTGAAATTTCAGAACAGTCGACTATTTAGATTGGGAGACAACAGGTTTTTAAATTGCAACTTTTAATACTGCAGAGTCTGCATTGAAATTTACACAGAATAATTTTCCGTAAAAAAATATTTGTCCCCTATAATAAGAAGATATTTGGCAACACCGCAGAACAGTATTGCTCAATATTTCGAGAAAAAAAAAATTATCGTGTTCCTGACGTTAAAAATGTTGCCAGAAAAAAATATCTCCATTAAAAATATTAATATTTTATAGTGTTTATGTGATCTTCATTAACAAATAGAAGTGTTGGTTTATTCATAACTAATTAAAAACTTTGTTGGATTAAAAATGACTTCCAAATAAAAATTTGTGTTGCGGTATTATTTTAAATATGCCGTGCAAACTCACAACATTGGATACGTGGAACGATGCAGTGTTGCCATATGTCTGGTCATCATAGGGGGCAAATATTTTTTACGGAATATTATTTTGTCTCAATTGCAATGCAGACCCTGCAGTGTTAAAAGTTGCAATTTAAAAACCCATTATCTTTCAATCTAAATACTCGACTGTTCTGAAATTTCACTCAAATATGCATAATGATATGAACAATGCCTGGTTAAAATTTGAACAAAATCTATAGAAATCAAGATTCCTAGCAGACTGTTAGCAAGACTCAACCAATCGCCTGCAAGCGAATGCCGGCGCCGTTACCCCCTCCATCGCGCGTCACCAATAAGACCACCGCGCGCCCCCACCATCGACGTTTCACCGTTCACAATTGCGTAATCCCGCAGCGAGTTTAGTTTGAGCCACCCTGTACGTGGCCGGAGACGGCGAAATTGTTGAACGCATCGTTCTGGCACAAATGACTGTGCGAACAAGATGGAACGATGCCAACCCCCGCGAGTTTCGTTGCAAGTTTTTTTCCACGAAGAAATATTGCGAAAAATATCGCGCGGAATCGATGATAAGCGAAATTTTCCGTACGCATCTCTTTTTCTAATTTTCTTGTCACATTAAATTACGGGACGAAAGTAGACTGGAATAAATTCCATTATCGTAAGGCTCTCGTCGCATCAATTAGAAGCAGAAAGCTCAGACGAGATTGACGCGATTGATCAGTCTCTAATGAGATCTTTGGAATAATTAAAATCATAATATAAAAAGGGAACTCAACTTGACAATGAAATGATTCCATTCTGCACCGATTGACGAAGAAATTAATGAAATAGAAATTCCATCATAAGCAGCCTCGATTATTGAACTTATGACGCTTCAAGGGAACAAAAAACTTTTCAGATCAAAGATTGGCTGGCTCTTACGACCTGGAGGAGATAGGAATTATACCGTGATCGTCGAATTCCACAAACGAGATAAAACCCCCCGGCCTGTCTGGCTGTGATATTGATGGTATATATATACGTAAATCTCGGCCCTTTCGGGCTTTTTCCGGCAGGAGCTTTCTTCCGTAGGTTCACTTTCCCGGTCGCATTTGAATAAGCTCTAAGCCGATGAGCTGATTCCGGTCGCTTTTCCACCCTCCCTCATCGAATTCTCAATGCAAGATGAGCCCGATTCTGGGGAAGCTCACATCTGGGAAATGGTCATTCCGAGTTTCCGATTACAATTTGAAAATCGCGATTCGTCCCTCTTAATACGAATTCAATACAAACACGATATACGTATATCCGTACGGGTATGTGTGCCCATATACATCTCTATCGTCGATATTCTTTCTCTATTATGCAAATATTTTCCTACGTACGAGGATTGGAGATCTACGTAACGGGTGATCCATTTAGAGTATTCCGCAAAATACTATGAATTCAAAAATTCCAAATCCACCGTACTGCAAAATGCACAATAATGCAGAATGAAGTAAATAATACAAGAAAGCGAATTTCGACGATCTTTTTTTTCCACTATCGGGGTCACCGTCAATGCGGCAAATATTTACATGTGGGGCTCCAGCTAGAAAAGGAGGTTGGAAATTTTGTACCGAGTCAATGTATTTCAGGGTACTTTGTTTGTAATATTTGGATCGGGGGAAGACAATTTCAACCCTTATTTCAATCCCCAAACGCTTTTTTAAACTTTTTTAAAGGTATGGAGGAAACGGGTTTGGTGACATCAAGTGGGTCAAACGACATGGGTTTGACCCAAACAAACCCAAACCAATTAGAGTGAGCGTACAGAAAACGTATTTCGAAAAAGGAATATTTTCCGGAAATATATTTTTTTTCTTGATAAAATACTTCTCCTTCATCATAAAAAACATATTTCCATACTGCAGAATGAAACGCGAAAGTTTTTTAGAGCCGATCAGGGCTGGAGCCCCACTTGTAAATATTTACCGTCAATACCAATTGGGCCTCTCATTGCACCACATGGAAACGCTTCTCAAAAATTAATTTACTTCAGGCGTCACTGATCGGAAAATGAGACTTTTTTGGGGTTTTTTTCTTCAGAATACTAAAAAAGCAATCGAAATGAAGTTTAAAGAGTAAATTCTCCAAGTGTTTGCGTATAGAAAAAACAAAAATTATTTGAAAAAAAATCCAAATGGCGGCTGTGTCGTAGCTACACTAAGACGTTTTTAGGACCTCTGTGGGAGAACGGAATCATTTAATGGATTAGCAGGTAGAAGAAAAAAAGGATTTTCGTAATTTACACTAGTATTGTTAGAGAAGTATACACCATTGTTATAAAATAAAGATTTTTTTTTCGCAAAGCGGCATCATTTTGAATAAAATTTTTGTTTTTCGCAAAAAACTCTCCGTTAATTTGTTTACAAGAACGAGAATAGTTGATAAATCGTAAAAACCATGTTTACTTATTTAGACCTTTTATCTAAGAAGTTCCAGGTGAAATTTCAAGTCAATCGAATAAAAACTGCCCGAATTATGCTTCCTCCCGATTTAAAAAACGTTTCGAGCAAAACGCGTGTAATGTTTCAAAAATGTTTTTCGGCGTGAAATTAAAAAAATAGGGGCTTACTGATTTTTCAGCCTTTACTCGGCTATGCCAGGAGCATAGAGCATGCTTCCGGGTTTAAGGTTGTTATGGGCTTAGCGGTCGGGCGTGAAGTACGAGGAGAGCGCTCTATGCTTATGCACGGAGCCGATTAACTGTTACCAACTGTTAGCTTTCAAATAATCCTCACATTAAACGTGCGTTTTCAAACTATTTTTCTACATCTATTTGTAAAAATATGCATTTTTGAACACTCGGTGATTACATTAAGTGTTTTCATCACTTTGTATAATTATTTTCTATAACTTTTTCTCGGTCAATTAACGCGAAACAAATTGGCAACGTCGTAAATCGTGGTATATCATAATGCCCAGATTGGCAGAAGTGTCGCGAAGTTACAGACATATGCGCCCCGTTCGTAACCTCAATATCGGCCCAAGGAGCTGTCAAAAATGAACATCGGTCCGAGAAAAAAAAAGTTCCGCTGGAAAGACAAAGTGTATACTAAAGCTGTCTATAATCTCGAAGAAATCAAAAATTGTAATAATTTTCTGATATTCAAAAACCAAAAATGTATGTATGAAAAAAAAATCCGCGGTATTTTGTCTTTGCCTGGAAATGTCTAGAAATGTATAATGTCTGAACGTAGTTACCAAATTAATATTGAGTAATTATTACTAATGAAAGAAATAAGCACCAATAATATGCATTGTTTATTATCCTGATCGAGTAGTTTGAGGTTCCTCGGCATAATTACTGAATACCGATAAGATAGGTAGCATTTGTGCCGTCTACGACGTTGCCATGATTGCACAGTCTAATATTATGTGTGCTTGATTTTCGCACAAATCCGCTATTAAAAACATTAATAATCTTATAACGGTACTGTGAATCCTCGTTTTCACGGTATCAAAGATTAGTCCGATAATTATTCAAACCGCACGTATTTTTTCAGCTCCGTGGTAACATTCACTTAGCAGATATTAATAACGTACTGAAAAATGATTGGGAGTTTTCCATAAGCGTAATGTAATTAGCCCACGGGATACGTCGAGTTGCCCATTTTTTTTTCTAAAAAACGATACTGTGGATCGTATTCAAACTGCACAGGATGATCAACAAAGAGGTTATAAAGGCCCAGAAAAAATTTCAGCTCGTTGGTAACATGTTGACTTATAAGCTTCCCATAATAACCTCAAATTATGCTCATCAGTATCTTTCCTGACTGAAGTAGGCTCCTGTCCAGCATTTTTTCTCGCTGTCGACGACGAGCGTCAATTTCCTGACATAGATTGTAACTACAGTAGCCAATCTTTAATCCTACGACAGTCATGACTTCAAGAAGTCCTTTCAAACCTTCATTAAAAATGGAACCTTCATTAAAAAATGCTATGTAGGTCGCTATGTCGATAATCTTTTCATCGCTAGTAACTGATCTAGGAACTATCGTCCACACGACGGAGAAGAAGCTCTGATTTGAATTCTGCATCGACCGACTGAGGAATTTTTATAGCACGTCTTCAGTTGTTGAGTCGTCGTATATATATATTTTTCTGTACAACGACTGGACTAAACGACTCCAAATTGCTACTTCCACCGTCTAGGCTGTTACGGGCGTTTGGGAGCGCTCGGAGGCGTTTCGAAAAATGAGTTCCTAAGATTAAAAAAAATGTCGTTTGTAGTTTCTGTTGTATATGATTCTCATGATGTTTATTTTACTCAGATGTAACACTTTCAATAAACAAAAAAAACACCTCGATGGTGATCATCAAAAGCAGAAACCCTAGATTTAATGTTAATTCTCGCACTTCTGGTTCCAAGTTATGTTGTACACGTTTTTTTTTCGTTCTCTCTTGTTAGGTTAGAATTACAGGTGGAGTCACGTGTAACGAAGAACGCCCGGGGGCAATGTGAAGATTCGACAGGTATATGGTTGGGGGTGAGCGGGTGAATCCTCGTCGAACGTCAACCGTGTTGATTACCTACCCCAGGCACGAAGATTCATTAAGCTACCGAAACGAGAGAGAAGCGGACGGTGATGAGGGGAGCAGGACATACGCCAGGTAGGATATAACAAGGCAAGCGGCCGCAGGAGTTGTATGTACGTTGTGTATATATATATGTAGATATATATATATATATATATAAATACATATACGTATACAGTTGAAGGCTAACTCTCTCCCTCAGTGATGTTTTGTGACGTTGGTGTGCTCGGGGCATATTAGACGAAACCATGTTTTGCAGCATCCGAGAGTCGGGTATATATATATATATGTATAGGTGTCTCTTTCTCTCATTGGAGAACTTCGACACGCGACGAAATGGTACACCATTGACTGGCTTCTTGCTGACAACTCTGTTTGCAAACCTAAACGAGTTTTCCCGCTTCGCCATTGAGAGAACAACGAAAAAAATGCATGTATGTATATATATATATATATATGTGTGTAGCAGGTATAGACACAAGCAAATGTACAGGATATCCCACGTGAACAGGGATGATTTTTCCCCGACAAAATTTTTCACAGTAATCTGAATAGCTAAGATACTAACTTACAGCAATATTCTAGTCTATAAATTTGAAAAAATCGACTTCTTTTGCTATTTCTTATAGTATAGGGGGTCGACCCAGACGTTTTTCAGAACGTTATAGTTCGGTAAATATGATTTTTTTTGTAGAGATTTTTTTTGTAGTCACTGATCCTTCTTTTATGGCCGAAAATTTATTTTTTAAGAAAAACAAAAATTAAGTGCCCAACATTCGTTTAAAGTGGGAGATGCGTTGAAAAGATCATAATTTTTATTCAAAATATAAACAATATATATCCTTTGAGGTCTTTGTAGAGGAAGGTTTGTAGACACGAAAAAAGACAGTGTCGACCGTCTTGCCAAAAAGTATATTTATTCAGAGGTTTGAATTTGATCATTTTCGGGATAGTGAAAAATGGAAAAAATCGACTCCCTTGGCAGATTAATTGTAGGAAACGTATATTTTCCGCATTTTTTACTTCAATGACTTATTATTATTGACATTTACCGCAATCAACGCATAAGTACATTCGGTGCTCGTTGCACATACCGGTGCAACATGATCGGCATTCTAAATACGTCATTTCTTATAGTAGCGTAAAGTAAACAAATATCTATGAACATTTTCTATCGTAACTCACTTACATGTAGTAATAAAACACAATATTTCACAAAAATGTTTTTTTCACTTTCACCGCAATACTGCATATACGGGGTCGACTCGACCCCAGGTCGAGGGAAAAAGTTCGAGCGCCTCACTGCCGCCAAATAGATTACGTTTTGCGATAGTCAGTTGAAAAAAAAATGGGGTCAAAACGACCCAGTGTGCAGTCGAAGGGTTAAGAATATGTCGTCAAAAAGAAATTCCAAAACGGCCAATATTTACATGGTTATAGCGATTTGAAACGCGACCAGAATAGGATCGGCCGTTCGGAGCCACGAGCTTCAGAAGCTTCTAAGGAAGGTAGATTTGCTTTCAGAGAAGAACGAGTTCAGAAAATCATTATTTTGCAGTCGTGGAAGGCACACTTTACGAGGCAGGAGCAGCTGATTGATATAAGGTAAGTATGGCATGCCATTGTACCACTTAGATAGTTGCGGTTGTCTAAAATTCTACTCAAAACTTGATACGCGTTTTCCTTGAAACTACTTTTTTCAACCTCGTTGACATAAAATCTCGAGTTCTATTCAACCCCTTAACTTCTAATTTCGTATGGATCTTTAGTATATATCCCTCTATCGTGCCTACCTCGGACATTGCGGAATTATTATTATTACTTGAAAAAAAAAAATTGAATAGAGGGCGACATATTACCTTTTTTTAGACAGTCGCCATTCTCTCTCTTTTTTTCTCCTTGGTACGTGCCATAATGACATTCTTATTAATCAAGAAAATTGGTTTTATTTCTGTTTCAGATGAATGGGAGCTTTGGAATTATGGTAACCGCCTCAACCCTTTTTTCCATGGCCATATTTAGAGGTCCATAAACTTTAAAAAAAAATGTTTGTTGCACATTTTTTTTGTTGAAAATTCTCGAAACAAAAAAAAAGACTGAAAAATGTATAGGCAAAATATTCTTTGTTTTTTTTTCATAAAGCCCGAAAAAATGCCCGAAATTTAGGCCTTTAGGCTGGAACTTTAGAAAAAATGTATATACTATAACAGGAAATACAAAGGGCATGCGAAATATAATATGAAGGATCTTGAGGTTCGACGAACGGAATTATAGAAGTATAGAGGAATAATGAAAATATGTTTTTTTAAAACTCATTTTGTGAAAAGTGCGCTTTTTTCTGACTTCCCGAAAGGTATATTATTTTTTTTTTACTTTCACTTTTTAACTTGCAAAGAGGCATGTATTTTTTTAATTTTAGGTGGCTTGTAGAATTTTTTTGCAAGGGTATTTAGGCGAGAAAATATTATTCGACTTGCTTCTGACGGAAATACCTTTTGAGAGAAAAACGTTTCGACTCAGTTGGACTGTCCCGTGCGCAATGTGTGCATACACGTATAGCGACTAGAACACACGTTGCAACACGAGATTCCCCGTGTTCGTTAGATCGACGAATGCTGACGACAAATCGAGCTGGACGTCAATGCTAATAGACAGACATTGTCTCGTCGTGTTGTCCGCTTTGCTTCTGCCTCGGAGCGAACTTTGTCTTGACTCGTTGTCAGGGTGATTTCCCATTACAATTGGAAACGAAAAGTGTACCTCTGACCACCTTGTAGGATGTATATTCTTTTTTATGTGCTTTTCTTTTTTTGAGTTGCGTAAAAGTATGAGTGATTTGGCGTATACTTTTGGACATTGTGCTTTTCATAGGAGATGTTCTTGCGGTATTCAATTTTCGGCAGAAACAAGCACAAGTTGGCGGAACTGGCGCCATAAATTGGGTACATTATCGAGTTCCGATTTTGTGGAGCAGGTTAATTCTACATTGACACAGTGGGACACGAATTTAAAATAAAATGCTCACTTTTACAATATTGATCATTTTCAATCATTTTTTACAGCACATTAATATGATATTTTCCTAATTATAATTATGCAGACATATTAAGAAATATCCAAAGTGTATCCCTGATCTTTTTCAATAAAAACCGACCGAAGGGTTGGTAATGGCACGTGGATGAAGTGCTATCTGGATAAAATTAACCCAATGTGCCAAAATCGTGGTCAAATATAAGTGAGTCAACGAAGGGTTAAGCCCGGAGCCTGAATTAGAAGGTCCAAAAAAGCGTTTTTGCGAAAAATGTTCAGAAGGGAAAAACAAGTCAGCCCAGTAAACATTGAGGTATCTTTTCATGTATATTTGAAATGTGTAAAAAAATGTTCAACATGAAACAATAAATGACTGCAGATTTATCAGCCTACTCCATGTGCGCTTTGCCACTGTAGTCTCCAATTGGCGGGAAAGATGGAGCTCGTAATTCTTGACGGAAACAAAAAAATCAACAATATTTTCAATTTTTATATATTTTCCTTCTGGGTGAACTAAGAAAAAGCTAAAAAAATCGTGAAATTATAACTTGTCTCGAGTTTGAAAAAAAAAAATGTGTGATTGTGCCAAAAATGTCATGCTCTTGAATGAAGGGTTTCAAGACGTCTCTATAAGCTTCAAATGTTGAAAGTACATTTTTTCATTGTATAGTTTAACCCTAGAACTCAAGAGCGGGGTCCAAACGCACCCCGCGCGTACTTTGAACTACGCTCCTGAAGTAAGGAGCGATATTATCGACTATTGGTCTGAACCATAATTCACTTTGAAGGTCTAAGAGTAGTGTCAGGTCGGTTAGAGCTTCATTTGGTCGTTGGTTGTCACGCTGTGCGCTTTGAAATTACGTGTGGGGTGTGTACGAACCCCGGTCCTGAGTTAACGTTTTACTATCGTGACGGTAAGTTAATTTGATATTTTATACTGGAATCATTATTTTGTATATATCATTCTGGAATCTGAGGAAAATGTTCAAATATATTATTTATAAATTACAATAAATAAAAATTTAAAAAATTGTACAAATAATGGCTCGCCGTTATAATTTGCGCTCCGTATCGGAGGCTGTCGATACTCTACTAGAAAGAGAGAGGATTGAAGCACCCGATATCCCATCAGAAAATGAAGAAGACCATGAGGAAGCTTGGAGCGGTTCGGAGGATGAGTCGGAAGACACTGAGTCGACTGTGCGGCAATCGATTGAATTTTTTTAAACTACTTCGTTTCTTTAACAAATTTAACAAATTTATGATAAAACTCATAAAACAATATCCTTTTTCTACGAATTTTCAATAAAATAAACTGCTGAAACACAATTTTTGATTTTCGGATTTTCGTCATTTTCAATATTCCAAATAAATATACTTTTTTAATTGAATAAAGTGACAATAATTTTTTTTCAACAGTCTGATGTATCCCCTTCGAAACGCCGCTTGATATTTTAAGATCGGTTGAGCGGTTAAAAAATTACAAATTTTTATTTAAAAAATGAGCTTTTTGCTGATTTTTTCCGGTTTTCAGCCTTCGAACGGGTTTTACATGAACTAAATGTGCATAAAATTAGATTTCCCGAGCACCATTCTCTTCGTTATGAAAAAATAAAGAGAATGACGTACGGAAAACTCTGTTTATCAGCATAGGGCTGGTTTTACGATCAAGAAACGCGTGGGGTTCGTTCGAACCCCAGTCATGAGTTTGAAGGTACAAAAATTCATTCATGAGATGTAGGGTCAATGGCCTTGGGTCTTAAATTTCACTTGCAAGAAAGATTGTGCAAAAAAAAAAAAATTGACGTATCATGACGATTTTTATGACCCGTCACAAAAATCGCCCCGCGGCGATTTACCCTTTTTTCTTTTTCTCCAAAATACGTTTTAGGAAACGATGTAAGTCGGACCTCAAAATCCATTCGTCCGATTCACTTCGAACTCAGGCAGAAACTCATTTATAACATTTTCTGTCGTACACCCCGAACATTTCTTTCAAATATATTCACCCAAGTGTCAATGAAAATGACTAAAGTTGTATTTTTGATCGAAAATCCAACTATTTTTCTCACAGCTTGTCATTTTCGTAACTGGCGAAATGTCAAAAGTATCCGACCATATGAAAGTTTCATTATTATATACTAAACGTCCATTTTCAATTGTTCATTTCAGATGACCCTCGTTGCCAGAACCGCCTACACCGATTGGCCATGCAGCAACGGCTGCACTTTGTTAAAAAAAATAATTCCTTAATCATTAATCAATTATTCCCATTAAAATAACTCAAACTTGGCAAGACTTTGTATTAATCATGTGTAAAATCCCAACTTCATCATCCCCATACTCTCATCAGAAAAAAACATTGAAAATGGACCTGTTTTTTGGGCCCCAAGCTCATGTGGACCCGTCAATTGCCAACGCCTCGAAAGGAACTCGAATAATCGTCGGACACCACAGGTCGATGGATCTTCACAATGTGTATAATACAAAGTTCGGACGCAAATCTTGACGATTCTGGAGTTCCGTGGCGAATAAATGGAAACGGGGTGGAATGTTTCTTGTGTCTTCGAGATAATGTCGAGAACGATAGTGGTAAGCTTCCGTTGGCTTGTCGGTAGGGAGCTACGGACGAGGAGGAGATGACCGGAAGGAAAGGACAACGCCATTGTGGTGAGGCATCGGGATATACAGCGTTCACAGCTCGAGCTGGCCAGTTTCTAAGGACCATCCTCCAGAGAATGTTAGGGCATACATTCACACGTACATATATATATATATATCGTGACCCAAACTTCTCAAACAATCAAAGCTCTCCAAGCCCAGTCTTACTCCACGCTGGATTCTCTCTCGCCACTGTCAAGCCCGAGGAGTGACGCATTAGATTTTCCGTAACTACAGGGCGCGAGTGCTGTATGAATAGGAAAGGGATTTCGGAGAACATCTGGCTTTTGCGAGTATTCTCGGAATGTTCAGCATCGCGAAACAGACCCTCGAAAGCGAGAAATTTCTTCGTCGTGATTTATCTTATATCCCTTTCCTAGTGCGTTCTCGATCTCGAGCACGATCCCATGCAAAATTGTTCATTGTATACCAAATTTCCATCGATCATACACAGTTGCGTGCAAAAGTTTCGGGCCATCCTATTTTTCAGGCATATTGCATTGAAATACGACGGTGGATGCGAAATAAACGAGTTATGAAAACATGTATAAGGTGTAGTAAAAAGAAATTCATTATTTTTGCATGAAATTGAAGGCTGTATTTAGCGCCGTTAGAATGATCAGATTTAGGTCAAACATGCACCGTTTTGATCGATAAGTTGTTGCCATTTCGAAGATAATTTCATTTTGCCTTTCTCATAAAAGCCCTCGTCCCTATTGGCAAAAAACTGGGACAGTCGATTTTCACAAGCGTCTCTTGAGGTGAATGTTTAAACAGCAAAATCATTTGCCATAGACAGGAACAGGTGGTAATCACTTGGTGCCAGATCGGGACCATAAGGTGGATGCATAATATGCTCCCAACCAAGCTCCTGGAGCTTCTGGCGAGCCACTATCGATGTGTGTGGCCTAGCGTTGTCCTGATGGAACACAATTCCTCTCCTATTGGCCAAAGCTGGCCACTTCTGGGTGATTGCTTCCTTCAGACGGTCCAATTGTTGACAGTACAGGTCCGAATTAAGAGTTTGGCCGTAGGTGAGCAGCTCATAGTAGATGATTCTCTGCCAATCCCACTAAGCACATAGCAAAATCTTCCTGACCGTCAATCCTGGCTTGGCCACCGTTTGCGGCGGCTCACCGCGATTCGACCACGACCGTTTTCGCTTGACGTTGTCGTAAGTGACCCACTTTTCATCTCCAGTCACCATCCGCTTCAGAAATGGGTCGATCTTGTTGCGATTCAACAGCGATTCGCAGATGGAAATTCGGTCCATGAGGTTTTTTTGCGTTAACTCGTGTGGCACCCATGCATCGAGCTTTTTTTTTGTATCCAGCCTTATTCAAGTGGTTCCAAACGGTTTTTTATGCAACGTTTAGCTCCTGGGCAATCGCAACAGTGCTTACATGACGGTCGGACTCGACGATATCCATTTTCGACAATTGGCCTTCCAGAGCGTGGTGCATCTTTGACATCAAAATTACCGGAACGGAATCGACGAAACCAAAATTGCGCGTGATTGGCTGTTACAGTATAAGGACCATAAACAATATTCACATTTTCAGCCGCCTGGCTTGCGTTTTCGCCTTCATCGAAGAAAAACAGTAAAATATGGCGTATTTTCACTTTGCTGGTGGCCATCTTTGACGCGCGCTCAAACAATATTGAGTCAAGCAATCATAAAACTGTCTGAGATGTTTATTTTAGTACGAAATCTTATCTTTCTAACGCCATCTAGCCTAATACGATCGCACTTATACAACGCGAGATACAGATTACTACAGCCATCTATTACAAAAATAATGGATTTCTTTTTACTACACCTAATATTTACTTATAGTTGAAAATAATTAATTATACAGGCTGGACCATTTAACGTGACCACCCCAAATACCTCCATTGGCTTTAGAGTGACGAAATAAATGTCAGGAGATAATTTGATTGATTTCGAAGGGCCGATACAGGAGCGGAAAATTCATTTTTGTCAAAGTCTCAGTTTTTGCGTTCTCAAGGTAATCAATGGTTTTTGAAATGGGAACATGTTTTTTTAAATTTTTTATTAAGACGTTGTAACCTTGAAATGACATTGAAATAAAAAGTTCCCGCAAATGACGCTTATTCGCCTCAAAACTCGACATTTTCGCGCGAAAAAAATTGTGTGATGCCGATACCAAAATCGCTAATATTTCAAGGTTCTTGCCAGATGTCCAACCTCACGATATGACGTTTTACATCTGACAATTTCAGCCACAACCTCCTGGTGGGGCCATCTTTTGTTAAACGGCGGAGACTTATTTATTATCCCAATAACATTTCAAAAATGTTTTTTGAAAAAATTCCAGTTGATCTGTTTAAAACTGAGGGAGTTATGGCCATTTATCAGCAGGTTCCGCAAACTGGCGAACTTTAAACGCGTATTTCTGAAAATGGTTTTTTCAAAGTCGGTGACCGCGATTTCGAAAAAATCATTGCACCAATCAGCTTCACATTTTACAAGATTCTTTTACATATCGAAAACCAGTTCTTGAACGACGGGATTTTCATTTCAATGCATAGTTTTCTTTTCAACGGAAATAGCCAATTTTTCATTGAAAATCGATACTTTCACTTTGGACTGCGGCAATTTATTCAAAAATCAATATTTCATTAAATCCTTCGTCTAAGCACTAACTTCGAACAAAACCACATGCGTTTGATTTTTTTGCACATACCATTGCATCTACCATATTTATAAATATTTTTCAATACAAAAATTGTAAAAGGTATTTAAAACCGTACTTTTAAATGAAAAAAATGTTGGAAAACTGCACACGTTTTTCAAGAAAAAAATCCCCCGTTTTTTGGTTACGAGCTGGGTGTACCCCACTCAAGCTCTTCGAGCTGTACGATCGATTGCGAGAATAAATCACAAATGTTTAATGGAAGAAATATGTACCGATTGGTTGCAATTTTCCAAATGGACTAATGTGAACGTTTCTGTACATTAAACATTTTTTAAATGCCCATATATCTATATAGGGAAAGGTAACTTTAGTCATTTCATTTCGAGGACCGTCTCGTCCAAAAATGAATAATTCATTGAAAAAAATGTGGTGACCGTGCTTGAAAGAGCCAGATGTGCTGATACCCAAAATTAAATGGGTATAACGGATTGAAAATCTCCTTTCCCAAAATATAAGGTGTCTCAAAATGACCTGACATTTAAATTTATTAATGAAACGCATTATTTATTTGAAAAGTACGAATATTTTTTAAAAATATAAGTTACAAACATGGAAGTTATGTGTGGGACACAATATCCGATAAAGGGCCGTCTCGTCCCTGTTTGCAAACTTTCACTGTTTTGATGAAATTTTCAATAACATTTTGGCACAATTGCGGACTAACTTCATTAAGGGGTTCGGCCACAGTAACGGGTATAAAATCATGTGCGAATAGAACAATTTTTTTTCGTATGAAATAGTGATTCACTCATAAAATTAATTACACATGTATTTAGTATGAATATCAAGCTGTTAGAAAATGTTTTTTTTTTCGATGTACAAAATGGCCGACTACTTATATTTTCTTTTGTTATCTTTTTTAGGCGCTCCGCGGCGTGACATTTAGCATCCACAATTTTTTATCTAGAACAAAATACAAAAATTCTCGTCAATCTACATTAGAATACCTAGAGAAGTACGTATGGAATTTAAAAAATATTGTTTTATTCAAACGTTGTAGGTATTTGAACTAAAGAAATGAATTTTCAGTGAAAAATTTCGTTATAACTGCTAATAAACTGGTCATAAAATGAAAAGTTTTCGTTTAATCACAAATTCCGTGAGGACTTCTCTGCGAAATGCAATTAGGAACATAACTTTTAAATTTGAAGTAAATCGAGTGAAAATTGTTGAAGTTATTTGTCACGCCAATTGAAAAAGTGTTGTTTCGAGAAGTTTCGAGTAGTGTTTTCCAAGTCCAAGCCGTTTATAGCATTTGTTGGATATTATGTTCCACACCTAACCTCCATGTTTGTACCGTTTATTAAAATTAAAATATTCCTGCTTCTCAAATAGTAATAATATAATAATAATATAATAATCTCAAAATACGTTTATAGTATTGGGAGTACAACTTTGCAGTGACCGTTTTTTTCAAAAGTTTAAGGCTTTATTATAAAAAAGTGGCTACATATTTTTTAATCAAAGTACTGCCCGTCGCTAGCTACGACCTCGGGCCATCTTTCAGGTAGCATTCGAATCCCGCGTCGATAAAAGTCTTGGTCCTTGGAGGCAATCCAGGAATCGACCAAATTTTTGACTTCTTCGTAAGTACCGAAGTGCTGGTCAGCCAAATCGTGTACCATTGACCGGAACAAGTGATAGTCGGAAGGGGCAATGTCTGGAGAGTACGGCGGGTGGGATAAAACCTCCCATTTCAGCGTTTCCAAGTACTTTTTCACGACATTTGCAACATGGGGTCGGGCATTGTCATGCTGCAGTATCACCTTGTCATGTCTTTCGTTGAATTGTGGCCGTTTCTCTTTGAGCGCATCAACTGCCGTCGGTAGAGTTCCCCTGTGATGGTTTCGGATGGTTTGAGCAGCTCATAGTACACAACGCCCAGCTGGTCCCACCAAATACACAGCATCACTATGGATCCGTGAATATTCGGTTTGGGCGTCGATGACGGAATATGACCAGGCAGTCCCCATGATTTTCGGCGTTTAGGATTATCGTAGTAAACCCACTTTTCATCTCCAGTCACAATCCGGTGCAAAAATCCCTTCCTTTGTTGTCTTTGGAGCAGTTCCCGCAAATGCTGAGAATTCGGCTCGTAGGTTGCCATGTTTGAGTGCCAATAACTTTATAATGCGTACACGTATCCGTTAGCTTTTTTAAATTGTTTACATTGGCAGAGCCTCTAGTTTAAAATGCCACTTTTTTATTGAGCTAGGGCCACTACTTCGGCCGCAGTGGCTCTCTAAGTAAAACGGTCACTGCAAAGTTGTACTCCTAATATAATTTAATAGTATCATAATCTCAAAATACATTTTATTAATAAATTTAAATGTCAGGTAATTTTGAGACACTCTTTATATGTTTGCATGTTTAGGTGTGTGATCCTTAAAGAAAATTGTAAACTTCGTAAAATAATATACACTTACGGGTATGCGTGAACTTTAAAGTTTTAGCTTTACCGTCCAGCTGCATTAAGCATCGTGCGCGAGGGAGGTTAGGATCGTCCCCGTCTAATTTCTGACAAAACTCGGGACGAAAGTATTCCCATTAGGGAGTTTCGACCTTTTTGTGACTGTCATGGTTGAGGGCGCTTTATAGCTCGCCGGCAAAGCATCGCGCAGGGAATGCTGGAGTCAATGTGTGTGCTGCTCGTTCTTCAGTTGCACTCCTTTTTCTCATTTCGACTCGCCCTAGTCCAGAAAAAAAGAAGAAAACCCAGCAATTTTTAGCGTAGAATATGCATTTTTTACTGAAGGTAGATGGTTGCACGCTGAAAGTAACCCCAATAAAATGTTGTCCCTCAACTCGCTCCAACCCTAATAAATAGGGGTTGAAAACTTAAAAATCGCCGTATCTCGATAATTAATAACCCGATCAAAAAAGGTTTCAAACAAAAGTTGTTTGGAATAATAAAATTTGTATAAAGTTGTCTAACGTCCATCCCCATATCTTTGAAAATAGTGGCACAAAAATGATTCGAAAATTCGGAGTTGATGCGTCTGCGAGCGGAGTAGACATATCGCTGCGTTCTTGGCTGGCTCAGTCGTGCTCTCGTGTTTTTGTACCACTATTTTCAAAGATAGGGGATTGCATGTTAGATAACTTTATGCGTATTTTATTATACCAAACAACTTTTGTTTGAAATTTTTTTTAATCGGGCTATTAATTATCGAGAGACGGCGATTTTTAAGTTTTCAACCCCTATTTCTTAGGGTTGGGGCGAGTTGAGGGGCAAACTTTTATTGGGGTTACTTTCAGTATGCAACCATCTATCTTCAGTCAAAAATGCATATTCTACGGTAAAAAAGTGCTGGGTTTTCCTCTCTTTTACTGGACTACACTCTCTCTCTCTCCCTCTCTATAAATAAATAAATATATATACATGCGTATGCCCACATCGTTACCTGCATCATATATTATACTTTTACGTATTTTATACGCGCCTCGAGGGAAATACAGTAGAACATTAAAAAGATCATGAATTTCGGATATGTTCGATACGTGTAGGATACGCCCGATATCGTGTCCCTCTAGCGTAGCATAAAACTAAAACGTTAGATTGTTTATTCTTTTACTACAGTTTTATTATTGATTCCGCTGGTTGGATTTTAATCAAAAGTCACCTGTACACGACTTGTTCTTATTATACCTGGGGTGGGAGGGCTTTGCCGCGTCTCATGACGTATGAAGTTTCATTAAGGGAATGTACAAGGTCAACATAACCTCAAAATTTTGAAACCCAATTTTCTCAAAGATGGTTATTTTTTTAAGAAAAAAAACAAAGCATTAGGCTCTGGAGAATTCTCTGACGCAGAGCTTAATGATTTCCTTTTGCCCTAAATATTATTAATCTCTGAGAAATCTCTGTTCGAAAATTTCAGCTATCTCTCTCGCACTCACATGTCACCTGGTAGATTTTCTACTTCGCCTTAAATTTAGTGCGACGAGATATTGGTGAAATCGCATTCAGTGATTTTTTTTTATTTTACAGGGTTTTCGCTTAATTACCAACACTCTGGTGGATAGGCGGTCGCTGTTCGGGTCCGACGCCACATCGATTTAAGCAGTGCTGTGCATGGTCAATATTCGGAGCGGTGACCGTTTAGCCGTGCATCGGCTGGCGCATCAACCAGTCAGCGGAAGGCCAATACTTGTGGGACCTTGAGTGTAGATACTTGAATAAAATTCTGTGCACCAGAGAATCAGAAGAATATGCCGTCTACACCGGTTTGAGTTTTCCACAGTTTCCTCGTACCCTCGGCAGATGCGGGGTATAGCTTAAGGGAGGTGTAGCTAAAGGGGGGGATATCTTCAGGTGATGAAAAAATTGCGGATTTTTATTATTATTTTTTTTTTAAGGAAAGATTTCTCCACCATTTTTGAGACTCAGGGTATGTTTTATTACCACTATAGGCTGTTACATGGTATTTTTTAATTATTAATATTCAAAAATGGCGGAGATATGGCACGGTCTTCTAAATGGGGTGCGGCGGATGATGTCAGACGGCGTGACACGTATCGTCGGCGGGATCGTTCTGAAAAAAACCAACGAAGATTTATCTTCCTTTAACACTCACACGCAGAATATGAACCAAGAAAAAGTGAGAAATCTTGAAAATCGATGGAAAGGTACGCTTCAAAACAAAAAGATGGAATGTTCCCAAAAATGGCTACATTTAGCAATAAAAAAATACTTTTTAAAACAATATCAAAAACATTTAAGATCATGTTTCAGACAATAAGGTTACAAAGAAGATCCATACCGAATTTCAGAATCGGTTGATTAGTTTCTAGCTATACGTCATGCCAGTTGTGGAAATGCATTAATAAAAAAAAATAGCATATGACATCCAAAAATAGTCATAAAATATACCCTGAGTGTCAAAAATAGTAAAGAAATCGGCCCTTAAAAAAAATGATGAAAATCATCAAATTTGTTCCTCGCCTAAGGTATTTCCCCTCTCAAGGCGGCCGTAGATGCAACGAAAGTTAGGCTAGATTGGCGAAGTGCGGATAGGGAGTGACAGGAAAGGGTAATACGTAAAAACCCCCAAGGGTATACGTTGGAACTGAGGGAATAAAAAAATTTAAAAAATAGAATTATGAATTTGATACATACAGGGTGTCCCTCTTATCTCTGCCACCCGAAATAACTCGGTAATTATCGACGTCACAAAAAAAATGTTCAAGACAAAAGTTGTACGGTATGAAGGGGGCCATCAAATGCGACCAATTTTTTAAATATTTCGGTGGAGGCGCTGACGCACAGTGAAGGTCATCTCCACTTTTCAAAATGGAATGGTACATTCTTTTCAACCATCTCGTGGAGCACATCAAGCCGCATAAAAAACATGCGAGAGTCTAAGTCGTTAAAGGTAATTCAAGGTCAGTATCGATGATACAAATCTAAATAGGTGACCTTGAATGACGTTGAACGACTTTGGTCCCTAATGTTTGTTATGCGGCTTGAGGTGCTTTACAAGATGGTTGAAAAAATGTATCATTCCGTTTAAAAAAGTGGAGGTGAGCTTCACTGCGGGTCAGCGCGTCCACCGAAAAAAAAAAAAATTGAAATTGAAAATTTTTGCCAGACGTTTTTCGATCCACACCATCAGCAACTGTCGAGTCTGGTGAGTAAATTCATCGTCGATGTTCGTCGTCCGTTTGGTTTCGTAATCACATCTAGTTATGGCATTGTACCTGCGTTTCACGAATTTCCGTTGAAACGTGTATTTGAACGCTTTTATGCACCTCTTGCTACGTTTTTATCCTTCTGACAATGAGTGATGAGCGCGCCGCGACGAATAGATAAACGTTGAGGATAATTGACGCGTAATGTTCGCGATAAGTATTGTTGTCGATAATTTCTTCTGCGTACGCTGCTTGGCACATCGCTCGTGGGATATTCCGTTTTGTCGATAAACGGCGAAAAACAATTGCGGGGGAGAAAAACGAGCGTGAGTGTGTAAACTGTTTTGGCCTGAATTCGATTGTCTCGAAGTTTGCGATAGAAGAGCGAGAATGAAAAGAAAAAAGAATAAATATTCCGCTTTTATATTTTCGCATATTTAATATTGTCCCGCAGTTGCGAAAATTTCACCACCGAAGCACGATGAACAAATAAAATGTTTTCTCATACGAATAGCACGAGAAACGTCGAAAGGAAGCAGAAGAAGAATTGGATCGACCGATTATTGTAAAAGAAAAGAAAAACGAACAATTGATTTAATGTTGCTACGAGGCCGATTGACTGTTACCAACGCTTGGTTATAAAATAATCGTCATATTTAACGTACGTTTTCGAACAAATTTTTTACACTTATTTATAAGATATGTAAATTATTTTATAAACAAGGTTTCATTTAATGTACTAAAAAGTAGAACATTTCTTTTACCAAGTCGCCTATATGTGACTATAAGTAAAAGCTTGGGGCACTCAATTTTTCAAATGTTTAATAAATTTGATCAAGTCAGTTTCATTAATCGTATATAATTTGGTACAATAGTAATTAGAGAAATTATTATCACACATTTATACACAGTTTCAGGATTTTTATTTAAGGCATCTAAGGTTGTTTTACAGTAAATTAACCCTCAATCCGTGAAGGTATTTGAGGCACTATAATCCCGTGAACCCAGGTCGTTTTGGTTTTTGTACTACCAAACCAACAATTATTAATGAAAAAAATCTGAAAAAAATCATGGTCAATCTTTAGGCCGTACTTTTCAAAGGAAAATAGGGCTTCTTTTCTTTCTTATTTTTGATATATTTTTTTCTTAATTAAATACTAAGCAACCTACGAAGAAAATGGTTTTGGGCAGGACGAAAACGACCCAGGTTCACGGATTGAGGGTTAAATAACGTTCGTATGTTAACGGATTTATGTAAATTGAAGATGATATGTCTAAATTTTGAGCGCCCCAAGTTTTTATTTACAATGACATATAGATGACTTGGTAAAAAAAATGTTCTGCTTCTTAGTACATTAAATAAAACCTTGTTAAAAAAAGTGTTTACATATGCATTATTTTCTACTTTTTATTCTATAATTAATTTTACTACAGCTCTGAAATTTTTGCAAAGAGGGATTAATTGTCCAAAACGAGCCGGTGATATTATTGGTTGATTGTTAGGAGAAATCCTGGAGAACTGTGATAGCTGGCATCTATCTTGGATGTTGGCTCACCACTTATCGGACCTTACCTTTTAATCTATTTTACCTATTAGACCCTTTTAACGATTGTGCGGTCCGAGAGCACTTAGACCCAATTCCTATTTTCTCATGCACTTTCCATGTAGTTTAGCTCTATTCAATACTTCTCATTCTGTTCATTTCTGCTAACGTTTCATCATTGCGAGGTCTCTTCCTTGTTAGCTTTTCGCAGTCCATTTTTTTTAAAAGTTTAATCATGCATTGACACCGTTTAAGGGGTAAGGCCACTGTAACGGCCCAAAAAAAAAGGTTTTTTCACTAATTTTTACTCCCGAAATTGAAGGTATTTGAAAAAAAACTTTTAATGGTGTTATCGGGCATACATTAAACTTTATTATAAATTTTTTGTACAGTAAAAAAAAAACAAAATGGCGGTTCCACAGCTATCTTCCCGGGACATGTTTTGCTTCCAGGGCTCCGCGGCACGCAGCACCACTGGTGCACTTTTGAATCTAGAACAAAAAAAAACCATTAATCTAGAGGGCTATAGCTAGAGAATGTCGATCGGATTTTAAAAAGTATCAATTTTTGTGGATGTGGCGTGCGTTTGAAAAAAAAAAATTGATTTTTGACGAAAAAAACGGCAAGTTTTTTGTTAATAAAAAATCAATAAATAAAGTTCTTGAAAATTCCGATCGACATTCTCAAGATAATGTAAATGTTCACATCTGGTTAAAATTTCAAGTAAAAAAAATGAAAATTGTTCGAGTTATGCTGCGTGCCATTTTGAAAAACCATGTTCCCGGGAAAAAAAGATCATATCTGAACATATCTGAATCATATCTGTAGAATCAGATATGATCAGACAAGAGATTTGGTCATATCTGTTCATATAGTGTCATGACAGATCATGTATGCTTATATCTGAGCATATCTGTAGAATCAGATATGATCAGACAAGAGATTTGGTCATATCTGTTCATATAGTGTCATGACAGATCATGTATGCTTATATCTGAGCATATCTGTAGAATCAAATATGATCTGACAAGAGAATTGGCTATATCTGTTCATATAGTGTCATGACAGATCATGTATGCTTATATCTGAGCATGTATGATCATCCCGAGAAAAAATTATCAGACCAAATCACATCTGATTATATTTGGATTATATATGATCCAGATATGATTGATCATATCTGGATCTTGTCTAATCATGCATAAGAAAAATGGCCATATCAGAGCATACATGATTAGATTTGACGATATCAGAGCACGTATGATTAGATTTGACGATATCAGACCACCCGGGAAAAAAGTTCATGCCGGAGTGGATATGCTCATATATGTTTCAGATATTGTCATATATGTTTCAGATATCGTCATATATGATTCAGATATTGTCATATATGTATCAGATATATTTATATCTGACATTTTACAGTATCATATATGATTAGGTCTGATCATATTCCACATCACATATGCTTAAAGAAGATCATATCTGATCACATATCCCGGGGAAAATTATCATATCTGAGCAGATATGCTCATGTAGGTGTTTATCTGCAACATAAATGAATCTGATCTGATCATGCATGGTCAACGATGAACATACATGTATTTTTATGCGCTCAGGGGTAGCTCTATATCTGGTCAGATATGATCGCGCATAAGTAAATATGTGCAGATATGAATTTGTAGCTGAACATGTCTGCCCATATGTGGTCATGTCTAACCAGATATAGTACAATTCACGACTACATTCGAGCTCATGAGTTCATGAGCTCGAATGTAGTCGTGAGCTCATGAGCTCGAATGTAGTCGTGAGCTCATGAGCTCGAATGTAGTCGTGAATTGTACTATATCTGGTTAGACATGACCACATATGGGCAGACATGTTCAGCTACAAATTCATATCTGCACATATTTACTTATGCGCGATCATATCTGACCAGATATAGAGCTACCCCTGAGCGCATAAAAATACATGTATGTTCATCTTTGACCATGCATGATCAGATCAGATTCATTTATGTTGCAGATAAACACCTACATGAGCATATCTGCTCAGATATGACCATTTTCCCCGGGATATGTGATCAGATATGATCTTCTTTAAGCATATGTGATGTGGAATATGATCAGACCTAATCAAATATGATACTGTAAAATGTCAGATATAAATATATCTGATGCATATATGACAATATCTGAATCATATATGACGATATCTGAAACATATATGACAATATCTGAAACATATATGAACATATCCACTCAGGCATGAACTTTTTTTCCCGGGTTTCGAGAAAAACGCGTTTAAAGTTTTGCGAATAGTTTTTTATTGGAAAAAATTAAAAAAAGAAGTTAAAAGTAAAAAGTTTTTTCTTATTCTAGAGGGTTTAAACTATTTTTTAAGACAATAAAAAAAAATCGATTTTTCAAAAAATTTACAGTGGCCTTACCCCTTAAATGCATGATTGCAAAATTTCAGAGCTCTCCGTAGTCGGGAAGTGGGTGAAATATCGATTTTCCGTTTTGCATCTCACAGAAAGTCAAGTCATGTCACACCAAGTCAAGTTAAATAAAAGCTTGTATAATAAACATTTTGGAACAAGCGTTTCGAGAAGAACTCGCTTGAAAGTTTTAATATACGTTAATCGTTGCGTTACCTGCTCTCACGAAATAGTCTGTAATTTGGTAAATTTTCAATATTTTAAGGTGTTCCTTTTACGAACCCTAATATTTGGCAATTAACTGATTTTCTTCTAGTTGAATATAGTCAAGTAAAAATACATCACAGTGTACTGGTAAAATTACAGGCCAAGCTACCGATCTTCTAACGACAAAATTACAGCTCAAAAAATCGTCTCATTTATGCAGCACTTTGTGGACATGATTCGCTGGCCACATTTATATATAATAATTTGTACAATAAATAACTCTAGTTGCCTGATAGAAACTGTTAAACGCATGTAAGAAATTCTAAAGATTCCACAACGACAATAAAAATCGACTGTTTAAAGAAAATATTAATGACAAAAACTTAGAAAAATGTGACTAGCAGTAGAATTTTCGTAGCCGTGATTTTTCAGAGAAATAAATGTAAAAATGTTTGAATCTACTACATTTTTGCGAATTTTTTTATTCCAGTTTATTGTTGGGTATAATAATTGATTGTGACTTATTTCTATTAAGCGCCATGCGTAATTTACCAATAATTCAGAAAGGCCCCGCTTATGCTCTTACAAAATACGGCCCTCTGCGAAAGGAATACCTTAAGGGCTTACGTGGGTTTGAAAATGTCAAAAAATCCATTTTTTTTAAATTCAATATGTCTAGAATATTCTCCCAAAGTTTTAAGGGGTTACCCCCACTTGCGATTTTGAAAAAATCGATTTTTTTATTGCATTTTTTTGAAGTATAAGTATCTGAGAATATGTCCTGAAAATTTCAAGTCGATCCGAACAAAATTGACTGAGATATGAGCGTTGAAAGAGAAGAATCCGTTGTGTAAACGACCGGAAATTGAAACTTTAAACGCGTTTTTCTCAAAATGGCATTTCTGAAGTCGGTGACCAAGATTACTCGAACACTAATGAAGCGATCTTCTTGAAATTTTGCAGGCTTATTTAATACATAAAAATGTAGTCTTTAATCGTTCAATTTTTTTCGTTAAAATCGAACCATTAACTTTGACTGTCCGCCATTTTGTGAAAAATGAATATTTTTTAAAATCCTTCGATTAAAGACTAGTTTATACTTATATTTGACTAAATCCATCCGCAGCTTTTTTCCAGATGATCCAGTTCGCCGCAATGTTGGTCACCGCAAACCGTGTATATAAAAACATTATTTCATTGACGGCCATTTGCCACTAAACAATGTAATATTTTTCAATAAAAAACTTACTGAAAGTTCTTCAAGATGTGTTCTTTAAGATGGTATATTGATCGATCAAAAAAGTTTTGTAGTTTTCTTTAAAAAAATTCATGAAAAAGGCCTTTTTTGCGCTACAAGTGGGGGCAACGCCTTAAGTCAATCAGAGTAAAAGTCTAGGAGAGAAAGAGCCTTCGGAAATTCTCCCTGTTGGGAAAGACCGGCCGGGAGCGACGCAGGTATATCGCATTTTTCTCAAGACACTATTTTTTAAGTCGGTGGACACGATTTCTCAAAAACTAATGTACCAATATTATTGAGATTTTGCACACTTCTTCAAAATATCATTAACTAGTTATTGAACGAAGGTTTTTTTTCGATTACAACTAATTTTACAAGGCTATACGTAGTGTAAATTGTACCTAAAATTGAACTATTTTGCATACAACTCTGCCAAAATTTCAAATTTCAATTTTTTAAAAAACTTTCGTTCGATCACGAGCTATACTTATGTACTAACAGAAAAAAATTGGTTTTTCAATTTCAGATAAAGCTATCATGAGTTATCCTGACCACCACGAGGACACTTTTTTTAAGGGGTCTCCGGAAACCAGGTCCCACCGACTGAATTTCCCAAATTTTCTTACGAATTAAAAAAAAAATATTGTTGAAATGTTGCTCTTTTAAGTGCTTAACATTTTGAATAAAATAATTTGTATATTATATTTTTTTTTAAATAGAGATAATTTGCATTTCTTTGGTTTCGAAACCCGCGTAACTCCTTAACATAAAAAGTTTTTCAGATATTCTAGAATATGTATACTTCAAGAAAAGGCAAAAAAAACATTGACTTTACGCTTTTACGCTTACGTCATTGCAGTGACGCTTTAATCGGGCGTCACTGCAAATGATTATTCTGAATCACTTTATCCCAATTTTCCAGTATCAATGTGACTGATATTTGAAAAAGTGAGATAATATCATTCAATACAACAATTCAAAGTGACGCACGATTAATTAAAGTCACAGTACGAAAATTCTGAAACAAATATTTGCCGATTTTGTGGATTCATCTTCAATTTATATTCGCTTACATTATTATTATTATCATTATCATTATTATTATATACGTATGTTCTAATCTCAACTGGAGTTCGATAGGTTTACAACGTACGCAAATATGAAGAGTCAACGAAAAAAAAAACACCCATTTGTTGTGACTATAGACCTCGGATCGATCTCGTGTTTTTTTTTTTTCATTGATCGGTCGATCCACGTGTACGCAAGCGACTCCCGGGATGGTGTGTTGAACGCCTTGAAATTTCCTCGGCATCGGGAATGCTCACGGAAACGCGATAAAGCGTATTCGTATCGTCGTCGAAAAAAACGTTTCCCGTAAAATTCGTTGCTTGTGACATAACGATGCGAGCAATAATCAGCTAGGGACAAAGAGAGAACGTGGGGAAAAGAAGAAAAAGACTTACTATCAAGACTTACTATCAATGGTCTTGATAGTAAAATAATCGACGTTTCGCGATGTTACACGAGTTACGTAAAGTGCTGAGGCATCGGTAATTGTGGTAAGCGCGAACTAGGCCGCCGTAACTCTACTGTGGTGTTCGCGAAGAGGCTTGAAAAAAAATTACGCAGGTACAGCAGATTTCCTTCTTTATTTTTTTTCGAGCGGAAAGTGACTCACGTTTCGAACGGCCGCAAAACAGTCGCCGGGAAATCGCCCGAGTCCCGTTACGTTCGCCAGAGTCTGTTATGCGGGGATTGTAGAGAAGGCGGTTGTGATACATCGAAGAGTCGACAATTTGATCGTAAGCGGAGGTGAGAGAGAGAGAGAGAGAGAGAGAGAGAGAGAGAGAGAGAGAGAGAGAGAGTGCGAGAGAGACTGCGGGAGATAAACTGGCTAGTGCAAAAAATCAGCGTGAAGGTATATAACATCGTGTTAGGGATCATTGAGTGTCCCCATTGCATTGCAACAGAGTCGCAATCACAACTCGTTTTTCTCGTAAGATTCTAGATAAATTAGAGCCAACTTTATCTCCAGATATTCTCTTCTCTCTCTCTCTCTCCCTCTCTCCCTCTCCCCCCTCTCTCCCATTCTAATACTATTCTCCATGAACCTTGCTCATTCGCTGCGAAAGTTTAAAAGATCATCAAATCGAACATTACGCCGGGAAAATTGACCGTGAATAAATTGTGTTGCCAATTAAAAGGAACCTGCAGTTCGCGATACAACTACCGGGTTTTTTTTGTGCCGTGGATCGTCACGTTCAACGAGCAGGGTGGTTTTTTTTCTCCTCTCAAACACTACGCGTGATTTATAACCCACTCACCATGCTCGTTCGTGAGAGCAGTAAAAGTCACGTGTTCGCGTGTGATGAAGAAATAATCGTGTGCTTCACCAATTGAGAACGAGAATTGTATTTTTTTATGTGCTTTTTTCGGTTCATACTTCGGGAATGACGTTTCGATGGTGGGATTGTTCTACACGACGCACATAGACGTATTTTGCCAATCTAGACGGTCCAGATTAGTTGTGGGGGCTTTTTTTAAATTTCCAATGACTCTTTAAGTGACTTAAAGCTGTAGGAAGTGTTTTGCGATGAATAATATGAGCTAAAATATTGGGTTTTATAAAAAACTATATTTTTAACTTAAATTTTTATTTTTCTCTGCCAGTAAACTTAATATAATTTATATCACTGAGTTAATGGTCTAATTGGTTAAGAACTATTGACGAGAAACAGAAACAATGCGTACTCCAAGTCGTTGAGGATCATTGGCAAAGATGTCCAAACCCAAGTAAAACCATCGTCGTACAAAATTTCTCGAAGACTTCAAATATAAAATAAGACCTATAATACATAATAATACAAATCGTCTAATTGGTGTTCGTTACAAATTATTGTAATAAATTATTCGGAAAATGTAACACTTCGCTGTTTATTTTGTTTTCATGATTCACGGAGTTACAGTGCATGCGATATTTATTTTTTGGCAGAAATTCTGAATTTCGTAAACCTTGAGCAACCATTAACGGCGGGGTAAAGTTAATTCGGCGAAAAAAGGCATGTTTTTAAGATTTTTTTTTTGGCGTAACAAATAGTGTTCGTTTATTGAAAAATTTACATATAATAAAGTAACATTTGAACAATATTCTCCTAAATTTGCATTGCAAAATATTCAAAATTGAGCGAGTGAAAATTAAACCCCGGAGGCGCCTCGAAAAAAGTTGATTTGCGGTGTGCACCATAACTCGCAACAGAATCATTTCAAACAAAAAAATCAAAATGCATTTGTTAAAGGAGATGTTTCTCGAGGTAATGACGGGAGGATTTTTTTTTCGATTTTTCAATTTTTCGTAGCACTTGGGAGCCAAAAACCCGATTTTCGCTAAAAAAATCGGCTAATTTGTTGTTGAAAAATTAGTAATTATTAAAAAAAACAAAAAAACTCTCGACAATACCTGGTGAATTAAGTGAAGAAGTACTGTGCAAAATTTCAAAGCGATTGGTCCAGTAGATTTTGAGCTATCGTGCACACGGACTTCAAATATGACAAGTCTCAGAAAAACGGTTTGAAAAACGCAGAACAGAAGAGAACGGCATGGAGCAATAGACGCTCAAATACTCATAACTTCGTCAATTTTACTCCGATCGACTTGAAATTTTAACACAATATTCTTGATATATTATGCATTCATTTAAAAAAATGAAAAAAAAAATTTAAATACTTTACCCCGCCCTTAAATATTAATTCGCCGGCTAGAGCCTTCGCGAGTTTAATTTCAAAATTATAACGCGTAAAAATAATGGGTGAGAAGTGGACGAAAAAAAAAGATTTTTAAATGAAAATTTGAATTTTTGGGACGTTTGAGTGACCACTAAATATTTGTTTACAGCTCGCTGCTTCCGCGGCGATTTTTTTTCTAAAGTAGATAATTGGATGGTGAGAAAACGGAAAAAATAGAGCTTAAATTGGGCCACCCTAATACGTACACGTGCAGCGATGGTACGGTTCCGATTGAAACTAGGGCGCGGGTGCAACCGATGGGAGACGGGGAAGGGTTGCTTATTATTCCTTAGTCATTCAACAATAACAATAACCGGTTTTTTTGTCACCTGCGTCAAGATTTAGAAAATTATTTATGACCGATTAGATCGTCAGAATATCCGTATGTGCGACGGGGGAAATCATTTCAATAGTTCACGTACGAAGTGCAATTTTAGTGTTTGCGTATGTAAAGCTTGCATTACTGGAATTTACGTCTGATCATGAATATCTCGTTTGGAGTACTATTCTTTTCTGTGATTATCGTCTCTTGTATTTTCTATTTCTGGCCTTTGTTTGAACTGGCGAAGCTGGGAACATTGTTTAATGTGGGAAGATTTGTATTTTTTTTTGAAGACCTTTTTTCTGAGAATTTTAGTGTCGTGTGTTCAATAATCAAGGAAATAAATTCCAGTATACTGGTAAAATTTCGAGCCAAGTTACCGAACTTTTAACGAAAAATGACGACTGTAAAAATCGTCTCATTTATAGGGTGCCTTATAGACATGAGACGCTGTCCACACTTCTATTTAATAATTTATACATTAAATAACTCTAGATCAGAGATTGGAGACAATTGGAAAATAATTTTTCATTCTCGCGCTATGATTCAATAGGCGTAATTTTGATAGTTTTTTCCCGAACTATCTTCGGGTTTGTTTCAAGCAACAAATAACGAATATCGAAATTGCGAAGGTTTTTTATTTCATTATATCAAACGGCCAAAAAGAAATAAAAAAAATTATAATAAATATTCGCATTGTAATAGAATAGGCATCTTTTAATAATTTTTTCCCGGACTTTCTTTGAGTTTGTTTAAAATAATGAATAAAGGATATTGAAACCACAAATGTTTTTTTGTTTGGGATGACAATCGATTACAAATAACGGTGTCGAGTTGAAATTCCGAACTTTGAATGCTCCGACGCTTTAAAATTCCGGATTTTAATGTTCCGAAATTTAAGATGGGGGTTGTAATTCCGAACTTTGAATGGTCGAATGCTCAAAACTCCGAAAGAATAGTACCCTGAAATATCAAAACTCCGAAAGAATTTTACACGAACTCCGAAAATCTTAACACCGTCAAAATAATTCGGCTATGAAAGTTTTAAAAGTTTCAAAATTTTCAATAAGTCGACGAATTATTTCAAGAATTTTTTTTATTAAGAAGTAATTTTGCGTCAATTTTGAAATTTGTTTAGACAATGTTATACGTTCTACATCATTTGCAGTCAACTGTGTAGGCTTTCGCTGGCATGATCTTCACATGAGGGCCGGGTTGAAACCCCGAACTTTGAATGCGAGGACGGTTTAAAAATCCTGATTTTCATGTTTCGAAATTACAAGGTTCGTCAAGATTATGCCAGCGAAAGTCTGCACAGTTGGCTGTAAATGATGTACAACGTATACCATTGCCTAGACAAATTTCAAAATAGACGTAAAATCACTCCTTAAGGGACAACACCACTGTGACCCCCTGTTTTTTTGCCATTGTTCAAGAATTTTTTTTTGTGGGAAAAAAAAGAGATATTCGAAAAAATTTTGTTTTGTTCGTTGTTTATTGAAGATAAATAAAAAAAAATTTCAAATTTTTCACGCCCCATGGTGACGCTGGGAAAGCTCCCGCGTCAGGTACTGTTGCCTCTGTAGTGGTTCGCGGCACGCAGCAGAACTCTCTTCAAAGTCGATCTGAAAAAAAATACCGAGTGTTTTCATTAATAATATGATATTTTGAAGAGAAGTACACAGGGATTTGAAAAAATATTGATTTTTTAAAAATAGGCACGCTTTTGAAATTAAAGGACAATTTTCGAGCAAAATTTCTCGTCGAAAATAGGCTATAACTTTTTATATTATTGAGATATCGAAAAAATCCTATGTACTTCTTTAGATAATCTAGTTTTATTGATGCAGTCCAAATTTGAAGTCGATCGGATAAAAATTGCTCGAGTTCTGCTGCGTACCGCACTCAAAAAAGTGGTTTTGAGAAAAACGCGTTCAAAGTTTTAGGTTTGTTAATTTATGCGATAAATTGGAAAAAAAATGTTTACCTTTAATCAGCGATGCCGGCACCATATAGCTGGCATTCAAGAAGCAAATCATTGTCCCTAGCATCTTTTCTCGAACTTGTAGAGGCTCTTCTTGCCTCTTTTGCAGCGTCTGTGAGCGAGCGCTCCGCCAGCTCGATCCGCGCTGCGTCGGTTTCAACGCAAAAATTGAAACAATTTGGGCCGATAGTTATCCCCAACGTCTCCAAAACTTTCATGAGGCTTCTCAGGCCATCATTGAATAATAATACCGCGATATCAGCTGCAATATCGACGATTGACGATTGACGACTTGAAAATTTTTCAATTACCGCCACCTATGGCTTTTTTTCGCAACTATATTTATAACAATAGCCGGTTTTTGTGAAGGGAGACAAAAGAATACCTGGGAAAGACCCGCAGGACCTGGGAAAGGCCCGGTATACCTGCCGACCCTGAGGCGCGCAGCTGCGCGGGACTCCGAGAGTCACGGAGCGCTGCACCGCTCCACAAAATATTCAATATCTCCGAAAATAATTATTTTTTCGACCTGGGTCCAACGGCATCTTAATCTTAAATGTATTTTAGATTTTTCTAGGTGGTTTTCAAAAAATCGATTTTTTGAAGCCATCACAGTGGTGTTGTCCCTTAATATATAAAAAAAAAAATCTTGCAATAATTCGTCGATTTATTGAAAATTTTGAAACTTTTAAACCTTCGATAGCCGAATTATTTTGACGGTGTTCAGATTTTCGGTGTTTTGGTCTTTCGTGTAAAATTCTTTCGGAGTTTTGATCTTTCGGAGTTGCATATTTTCGGAGTTTTGACCGTTCTGATCATTCAACGTTCGGAATTTCAACCCGATCCCCAAATAACTGGGAAATAATTATAAATTCGCGCGCTGTGACAAAAAGCGCGTTATTTCGATCCTCATTTTTTTTGCAAAAGTTTCAGCCCAGATGCGCCTATCCGTAGTTTTGATACTCGTCGTTCAAGTCCTAGGCGGCTTCGAGACGCCGGTCGAGGGTTTTCGAATTCTCGCTCTAGTTCCCTACTGCGGTACGAGCCACTGGTACATCTTTCGCCCCCTGATCGAAGCTCTTGCTAAACGTGGCAATGAGGTCACGGTTGTCAGTCATCATCCGCGAAAGACACCGATGGCGAATTATCGGGACATCAGCCTTCTCGGACCGCTGAGCGTACCCGTTCACACCAAGGATGTCAACGCGATCGGTACAAAGTCACGTTTGGCCGAAATGAGAGGTAAACGACACGCGTACTCAATTTTTTCCTAGTCACGTTCTCCATTCACCATTCCCCTAGCCTCTTCGTCAACTTCTAATTTTCCTTCAGTGGCCCTTCCAGGCTTTTCCAATACCCTTTTCCGTGTTGCCCAACACTTGTCACTTCGCTATTCAAGAGGGGAGATACCTTTAGACAAGGAGAAAATTGCTGACTTTCATGACCTTTTTTTAAGGAAAGATTTCTTCACCATTTTGGAAACTTAGGGTATGGTTTATTACTACTTTTGTCTACATGGTATTTTTTCAAATTAACATTTAAAAATGGCGGAGGAATGGCACGGTCTTGCGGGTCGCGGCGGATGTTGTCAGACGGCGTGACATACACCGTCAGCGTGATTAATCTGAGAAAAATCACCGAAGATTTTGCTGTCACTAACACTCATACGCAGAATGTGAACCAACAAAAATTGTGAAAGGTTGAAAATCGATAAAATGATACGCTTTGGAACAAAAAGATTTAACTTTTCGAAAAAAATGAGTACATTTGGTAATAAAACATGCTTTTTTAAATTTATACAAAAACATTTAGGGTCATTTTTTAGACAATAAGGTTAGAAATATTTATTCAAAATTTCATCAGAATCGTTCGATTAGTTTTTTAGCTATCCATCACGCCAGTTTTGAAAATGCGGTTGAGAAAACCTCGCCATAACTGCGCCATTTTCGAAGATTAATTTTTAAAAATTACCATTCAACAGCCAAAAGTAGTAATAAAACATACTCTAAGTCTCAAAAATGGTGAAGAGATCTTTGGTTTAAAAATAAAGTCATGAAAATGGGCGAATTTTTGCCTCGCTTAAAGATACCTCCCCCCTTAAAGTGTCCGGACCCCGAAGTGTTGCCTGCAGCAATGCGTTTTCCAACGCACTGCTGGTTTCTCATTCACACGAGGGCACAGGGAAACTGTGGTAAACCTTCCCCGATACAGATGGCTATGCTTTGAGTACGCTTCAGCTGAGTTATTAGGTGTACAAGTATGACTCTACGGATTCCCGCCGAATAGTGTATCGCATACTGCTGGCATTATGTTTTCAGGTTAATGCTACGTGTATTCGTAAGTTTTCTAGGCAGCTGTCAAACGTAGTTAATGCTGTTCCACGGAAGTCTAAACTGCTGTTATATTCATCGTCTTAAGGCGTTACCTCCACTTGTAGCGCAAAAAAGGCCTTTTTCATGAATTTTTTAAAAGAAAACTACAAAACTTTTTTAATCGATCAATATACCATCTTAAAGAACACATCTTGAAGAACTTTCAGTAATTTTTTTATTTAAAAATATTACATTGTTTAGTGGCAAATGGCCGTCAATGAAATAATGTTTTTATATACACGGTTTGCGGTGACGAACATTGCGGCGAAGTGGATCATCTGAAAAAAAAAATGCGGATGGATTTAGTCAAATATAAGTATAAACTAGTCTTTAATCGAAGGATTTTAAAAAATATTCATTTTTCACAAAATGGCGGACAGTCAAAGTTAATGGTTCGATTTTAACGAAAAAAACGGCTGTTTTTTGGCTATAAAACGGCCATTTTTTTCGAACGATTGAAAAAAATTGAACGATTGAAGACTACATTTTTATGTATTAAATAAGCCTGCAAAATTTCAAGAAGATCGGTTCATTAGTGTTCGAGTAATCTTGGTCACCGACTTCAGAAATGCCATTTTGAGAAAAACGCGTTTAAAGTTTCAATTAGCCGGTCGTTCACACAACGGATTCTTCTCTTTCAACGCTCATATCTCAGTTAATTTTGTTCGGATCGACTTGACATTTTCAGGACATGTTCTCAGATACTTATACTTCAAAAAAATGCAATAAAAAAAATCCATTTTTTCAAAATCGCAAGTGGGGGTAGCCCCTTAAAGATGTCTGCTTTTGTACCGACTAAACGTCATTTGCGGCAAGTCTTACAACACTTGCCGCAAATGACGTTTTCTTTAGAACAAACTTTTCTTTAGAACAAAATCATACAGTATACTGCATGATTTTGTTCTAAAGAAAAGTGCAGCTAAAAACCATCGTTTGCTTGTGGATGTTCACAAAGAACATGCCCAATTGGTAAGCACGTGTAAAAAGTGGTTTCAACCATTTGGAAAGCATAATTTGGGTTTAAAATATAAGCCGCATGGATAGCTGCCGAACGAATTTGAAGACGCATAATTGGAAGCACTACTGGACGAGGATGTGTATCGACCGCAAATTGACAGCAGCATGAAATATTATCCAACAATGTTTCATCCTACGCCTGAATGACATGGAAATGTTCCAAAAGCAAGGACATTGGGTGTCATACGAATTGAAGGCATTTTACAGCATGAGAACCAGACAACGTCGTCATTTTCATGGATCCGTCAAGAATTATGTAGAACGAGTGAACTGGGAAATTCTGCCTCACCCGCTATATTCCCGCATTTCATGTTCTTTCATATTCTTTCATATTCTTGAAAGTAGAAAAATCTTGAAAGTATAAAAATCTCATCTCATATTCTTGAAAGTATAAATTGTCGAAAAAGGCAAAAAAATCGATTTTTTGAGTGTCGCACTGGTATACCCCCTTAAATACGATTTTCGTTACGATTTCGTTAGGTCTGATTACCCGCAGGTACCTTAGTTGTACACCCAATACCATTGGACACTCGGCAAAATAACTTCCCCCCCGCGCCAAGCCACTGCGTAACTGAGCGGTCACCCATCCAAGTATTGTCACCGCCACCCCACGTTCCTTATTTTCGTACTTTTTTTCCGTGACAGTCGTGTTGAGCGGCGGTGTCGAGCAAGTCTGCAAAGAGGGTCTCAATCATCCGAACGTACGAAAGCTCATGGACTCGAACGAGACTTACGATCTTCTGATAACCGAGATCTTCAATGCCGACTGTTATCTCGGCTTTGTACACAAGTTTCGCGCGCCTTTCGTCGCCGTGAGGACTGCACCATTGTCACCTTGGACCAACGATCGCATCGGCAATCCCGATAATCCCTCGTACGTGCCTAATTCGTTGTTCGGCATGCCGACACGAATGACTTTCCTCGACAGACTCGAGAATCTTCTTGCCACTATCTTGTACAAGTGGCTTTACGGGAGTTACAACGAGGAGTGCACGAGAATAGCGAGACGTTACTTCGGAGATGATTTGCCGGCACTGAGCGAGATCGCCCGTAACACGAGTGTCATACTCGTCAATTCGCATTTCGTTCACCAGTATGCGAGACCACTGGTACCCGGAATCAAAGAGATCAGTGGTATACATATTCAACCGAATCAACCATTGCCGAAGGTAAGCTTCTTCATTTCCATTTTTTCGTCGCACCTCTGCTGGTTGCGATTTTTTTGGAAGATTATCGCTGGCATGATCTAGAAAGGCGTTGATTGTGACGAATCTTCTAATAAGAGGTTGCGATTTATAATGATTTGATTCCAAACATTTATTTATGCATTTAAAAGAGTTTTTGGTAATTCTTTAGATAAGTCACTTTTCCGAAATATGATGCTGAAATATTTTGATTTCAATACATTTATCTATGCATATAAAAGCGTTTTTGGTAATTTTTTATATAAGTGACTTTTCGGAAAAATGAGCCTGAAATATTTTTTTGTTGCTATTTTCTCATTTATTGGGTTATAAATGATATTCAGCCGGGGAAGCAGAAATTCATCCCCCCCATAAAAAGTGATGGGGTTTTGAAGTTCGCAGAAACACGTGATGAAATAGGGCATTTTTGAACATTTCGACGCCTATCTTGGGTTTGTTTGGGTTACAACCTGTAAAAGATGTATTAATGAAACTTTCCAGCTTCCCCCGACTGAATATCATAATTTATAGATCAATAAATGAGAAAGTAGCAAATAATGTTAGGCTCATTTTTCGGAAAAATCACTTATTTAAAAAACCACCGAGTTTCTGACCGATTGACGTACAGACAACGCACAGCATTAAGTTAGAAACATGAAATTTGGGAGATGTGTTCCTTAGAAGGTATATAGGTGCCCTAAAAACGGATTTTTCGCAGATCGACTCCTAAGGGGGTGGAATGGGGTGTAAAAGTTTGTATGGACAATTGTTTTCCTTGCGTGGATCAACGCGGGCGAAGCCGCGGGTGGAAGCTAGTAATATTTATCACCTTGCTATCGTTTGTTTGAAATTGATTTTCTTGAACTTTTTATGGATCAGTAAATATATAGGAAAAGGGTTCTAGGCGTTACATCTATGTGGCTCCGAAAAATGAGACTTTTTGTGGAATTTCTTTTTGATGATACTAATAAAACCATCAAAATTAGGTTTGCAGGATTAATTATACAAGCATTTTTATGAAAATGTTATAGAAAAAAATTTCGATAATAAAATTTTATGAAAAAATTTGCGAATTTAAAATTTTATGAAAAATTCTTTTGATATTAAAATTTTATGAAAAAATTTTGTGATATTAAAATTTTATGAAAAAAATTTTGGATATTAAAATTTTATGAATAAAATGTTTGATATTAAAATTTTACGAATAAAATTGTTGATATTAAAATTTTATGAAAAAAATACACAATCTCGGCTCAATCGTAGCTACGCTAACAATAAGAGCAATTGTTTTAGGCGCTCAGCGGGAGGACGCAGAACTTTTATCGATCAGCAGTGAGAAAAAAAATCGTGATTTCTATCAGTTTTGGTAGAGAAGTACACGCGATTATAAAAAATATCGTTTTTTTTCGCAAAATTACATCATATTGAATAAATTAATTTTGTTTCGCTAAAAACTCGGCCTTAACTTGTTTATAAACGCGAAAATTGTTTATGAATCGTGAAAATCGTGTGTAATTATTTAGAGAATCTATCTAAGAAACTACAGTTAAAATTTCAAGTCAATCGGCTGAAAACTGCCCGACTTATGCGTTTTCCCGATTCACAGAACGTGCTTTCGAGAAAAACGCCTTTAAAGTTTCAAAACTGATTAAGGAGCTATCGTCCACACGACGGAATTGAAGCTCCCATTTGAATTTTGTGCGTACCCTGATTTTGTGCTTCCAGTGTTTTTTTTTTATATATTGCAATGTTTACACAACATTCAAGCCGATGAAAAGAAACGTCAACATTTTTTTTCTACTCAGATGTAACACCTTAAAAATTGCGACTTTATGTGCTTAATCATCATAAATACATTATGCGTATAGGAATGCGAAATCTTTTCTGTTTATTATATATATGTATGTATAATCTATCGGTATTTTTCGGATAAGATTTTCGTTTACTGCACAAAATTATTTGAAAGAATTCCTGGCTGGCGAGACTAGATAAGATCGATACTGAGATTCAGTGGTATTGATTTGAAATTAAAAATACTTCGTACGATTATTGGCAGCAGACAGAATATTTTTTAATCGTCTCCTATTTCGTTTGGTCATTTCACCAAATAGAAATTCCTCTTGTGGGCCACTGTTGTCGATCTAAACTTTTGTATTACTGTGGATTCATTACTGATTATCACTACACAAAAATCTATGAAAACTTTCAAACTTTTTAGGCAGTTCGTTTTTTCACAAATATGTGGGTAATTTTCTTGTTCAAAAAAAAAAAATTTGTGTTTCTATCTTCTACACGATATTTATAAATTGATCGAATAGAATTGGGTTTCTGATGTGTAAAAAAGTTCCGTTTTTTGATGTAGATATTCATTTTTTGTTTTCAGTGTCGGAGAGTTACTAAAATTGGAATAAGATTGAAAAAAAAAACATATTACTTTGCTGTCGTCTGAATTTTCCGGTTCAATTTTTTTGAAGTGCGAAGTGTCGCAGTCGAATATCTTTATTTCAAGATTAGTAAACGGTACATATAAATTGAACTAAATCAAATTCATATTACCATTCAAAAACGTGTATTTTCGAAAAATTTCCAGATATTGGCATATATTTTACACATGCGAATCCAATATTACCATTATTTTAATATCCTTATTATTTTGAAGAGGTAAAAAAGTATGTAAAGATTGAGTCCCTTCGACGTTCTCCATTCGTTCTGCATTCCATCGACGTCCATTGCAAACGGGCACGATAATGTTAAATAGTTTGCCAAAATAAATTGACATGTACATTTTTTTGGCAAGCTATTTTGAATATTATTTTCCTGTAAGGATATTGAACAATTCTGCTGGTAATTTATATTTTCATTTCTTTTCAAAAATAAGATGTGCAGTGACATTTCAATGAACTTTCATGACACGAAGTGATGAAAAAAAATACGAATCCATAATGGAATAATTATAAAATTATAATAAATAATAAATAAGAAATCTGCATGATAATAATTCGAGAAATACGCAGGGTATTTGTAAAATATTGTTTTTCATATAAATGTCAAGCGTTTGAAATCACGTTATTTTCAGGACAAAAATTTCATGAAAAATCATTTATAACAAGAGAAGTTTTCAGCAAATAAAAAAATCCCTATGCATTTTCATGGGGAATTTAATTTAGAAGATACTGTAAAAATTTGAAATAAATTGGATTATTTTATTGTTGAAGTTTAAGAACATTGCAAAATTCTGCTGGTAATTAATTTTTTCATTTCTTTTCGTAAATAAGATATGTGATGATATATAAATGGACTAGGATTGGTAATTTTATCCGCATAATTGCCTTTTCTATGCGATGAAATGTTTTCAGTCGAGAAAAAGGAATGATCTTTTCAATTTCGATCGCTTCCGCCTACTATAAATTCATTATTCCTCATGAATTATTCTCATCTTATTAGCGATTAGACGAGAAAATGATCAACAAACGCAGAACCAAGATCAATCAATCACTTATACGGGCAGACATGTCGATCCTCTCGCAAGATAAAAACGTAACTCTTATAGCTCAAACAATAGACCCAAAAGATCTGTCACGATCGAGTCACCGTGATAATGCGGAAAGTTTTTTCAGAACATAAATTTTCGCAGGATATCGATGATTGGATAACGGGAGCCAAGGACGGTGCTATATATTTTAGCCTCGGCTCGATGCTGAAGTCATCGACGATGTCGGAAACGAAGAGAAAAGCCTTCGTGGAAGCCTTCTCCGAATTACCTCACAGAGTACTTATGAAATGGGAAAATGAGACTATACGTGATTTGCCACCGAACGTGAGGACCTTCAATTGGGCACCCCAATATGACATTCTCTGTAAGGGCCTCTTTTTTTTCAAAACTTTTACGAATTTCTTGCTGACCATGAATTTTCTTTCCTTGAAGGGTGCACTTCAAGGGGTTGAAGTGAAGGGTTAAAGTGAAGCACTACTTCAGAGGCCCAACGAATCAAAGTAATTTTAAAAATCTTTCGTGCTTCGTAAAAATTAATCGTACATTTGTTTGAAGATTTTAATCGTTCATGTCTCGAAGTAAGGAACAAAAATTACGATTCCATAATCGAATAATTAAAAAATTGCAATGTAGAATAAATAATAAAAATCTGCATAATGATGCGAGATCTACGCAGGGTGTTTGTAAAAGATTGTTTTTTTTTTTTATAGAAATGTCAGGTATTTGAAAACACGTTATTTTCAGGACGAAAATTTCATAAAAAATTGTTTATAACAAAAGGAGTTTTCAGCAAGTCAAAAAATCCGTATGCTTTTTATAGGGAATTTATTTTAGAAGATATCCTGAAAATTTGAAGTAAAAGAGATCGAGTTTTTCAAGTTATGCTGCAAGCCAATTTGGGATTTGGGAAAATCAGTTGAAACAGCAATTTTTGGAATCACATCAGTACCGCTTTTTTAAATCCACAGTATGATTTATAAAGATTAGAAAGAATTTGAGGAGCAGGCGAAGTAAACCGGCCTTGTCCACACTAGGTAAACTTTGTTTTCTCGTGTTCTTCAAGCATTCGTTTATTAGATTCCGAAATATTTCGAATCAAATCCGGCTCTGAACACGTCAAAATTGGTTGTAAACTGCTTTTTTCATCGAAAAGGCAGTTTTGAGGCACAACATAAATTAAAAAATTTGCGTAATGTGGACAATAGTGTGGCGCAAATTGGAACTCTATTTATTTTCCTTTTTCTCGCCATTCAATGATCTTCTTTAAAGAAAAAAAAAATTCTCACGGAAGCTCCGAGGGGTGAAAAAATATTGAGAGATCGCTCAAGTGTCCCAAAAATTCGAATTTTCATTGTGAAATCGATTTTTTTTCGTCCACTTCTCACCCATGAACTTTACGCTTTTTAATTTTTAAATTAACCTCGCGAAAGCTCTAGCCGGTCAATGAATATTTAGTGGTCGCTCAAGGTTTTCGAAATTCAGAATTTCCGCCAAAAATTAAATGTCGCATGCACTATAATTCCTTGTAGCATAAAAACAAAATAAACATCGAAGTGTTACATTTTCTGACTAATTTATTGTAATAATTTGTAATAAACACCAATTAGACGATATCTGTTATTATGTATTATTACTGTACGGAAAACTGTTTCTCAAGAAAAAAGTATTAATTGTTTTGAACATTTTACAAAGCGTCAAATTTATGAAATTTATGAAATTTCGAAGCTCTTGAGCGACCACTAAATATTCATTGGCTAAAGCTTTTGCGACGTTAAATTTTTAATTATAAAGCGTACAAATCATGGGTGAGCTGAGGACAAAAAAATCCCTTTTTTAATGAGAATTTGAATTTTTGGGAGGTTTGAGCGACCTCTAAATATTTTTTGACCGCGCGCAGGTTTCGCGACAATTTTTTTTTTCTTGAAAGAAAATAATTGGATTTTGAGAAAAAAGGGAAAAAATAGAGCTCAAATTTGTGCCACCCTAGTGGACAATTCCAATTTTTCTCGGACCCTCTGCACTGATGTCACTCCCGAATCACCAGCCGATAGCCTAAAAAAGTATTACAACCATAAGATCGCTGATTAAAGTTTTATCGGTCATTTCAGGGTATTCAGCTGCTGTATAAAATGCATCAGATTACTAAATTTATCTTTTCTCTCCGACTATCGTTCCCCGCTAATCTCAAACCGTCGAGCCCGCAAAAGTTCAATCGTTGCCATCCAAGATCGCAATCTCGTCGTGAAGCAATTAAAAGACGAATCAATCAATTCCCATTTATGATTTTTTTTTCATCAGGCCATCCGAACGTCAAATTGTTCATATCTCACGCGGGGATGTTGAGCACTACCGAGGGTGTTTATTCGGGTACACCGATGATAGCGATACCGGCGTTCGGCGATCAGCCGACAAACGCTGCCCTCCTGCGCGAAAGGGGTTTCGCCATTGTACTGGAATACACGGACATCACGAAGGATGTGCTGCTGGAAGCGTTGAAAAAAATTCTCTACGGTGACAGGTCAATGATGAAACATTTAAAACAAAACTTAATTTTTTTCCGGCCAACCTTCCTCTACTCCCTTTCCCAACGTACTGAATTTATCGCGTTTGCACGAGGGCACGGGGAAACTGTGAAAAACCTGTGTCGATAAAGGCGGCTATTTTTCACCGAGTTTCCGTTGCATTCACCATTGGGAAGTCAAGAAAATGGCCTCCCGCTCGATAGTACACGCGCTAGTCAGTGTACGGTTGAGCGGTCACCCAACCAAGTATTGGCCCCAGCCAATGTGTTGCGGCCACTGTCACTGATAGTTAAGGGGTCTTCTCACTTTAAACGCTAAACAAAGGCTATTTTCATTAATTTTTTTGATAGGTTTGTATTATAGATATTGATATAAAAGTTGTTACATTTAATAAATACACTTTCGAAATACATTTAAAAAAAAAACATTTATTCAAATCACTATTTATAGACGAAAATGGTAGTTAAAAAATTGTCTTAAAAACTTGTAGGTCTGCGCTTTTGATGAAATCTCGGAGATGGATCATCCGAAACAAAAAAATCATATGGTTTTAGATTCAGTATGGCTATATCGCATATCATACGATTATGCAAAATAACAAAGTGGCGGACATTTTTTGAAAAAAACTAAAAATAACGTATATTTTTCACCGTTTTTGTCAAAAAAAATATTTAAAAACAATACAAAAAATATCTTTGATATGCGCTAATGCTATAGTTGTAAAGTATACGTGGTTAAAATTTCATAAGGATCGGTTTAGTAGTTTCGACGATTTTATCAAGAAGCCGTCGAAAAACGTTGTTTCGAGAAAAAAAAAAACGCGTTTAATGCCTTATATACACTTTTAGCGGGCGAAGGGACGTGATTTTCTTCACTTTTTTTTCGACGGGACAATAAGTGTTTAATGAAAAACTGTAAACAACATCGATTAGTACATACTTTCATGTACTTGTACCATTTTTTTTATTCGAAAATATTTCAAAATGGCGGAACGCCAGCTGTCTTCGACATGTCGACGTGTTAACTCGAGAACGGTTCATCTGAAATCAGAATTTGAAAAAGATTTCATTAGTATATTGTATGGGCTTGGGCCTGGACGAAGGATTTGTAAAAATTTTGATTAAAAAAAATGACGATAATTTTAACAAAAAATCATTTTTTCACGTGCTGAATTTTCGTTTTTTTTTGTCACAAATTTGTTTTTTTCAACATTCAAAATCCTACGTTCAGGCCCGAGATATTATCATAATAAATACGTGGTATGAATTTGGTATGGATCGGATAAATATTTTTGTAGTAATCGTGTCCACCGCAAAGGTGTACCGCAAAAAAGACGATTCTGAGATAATAGCGTTTATGATTCAAGTATGTTTCTTTTACATTTAAAGTTAATTTATTCATACTAGCATGGAGTCGTCGATCCCAGGGCCATACAGTAATCCTTCTGTATCCTCTGCAGCCTCCAAAACATTGATTTGATACTGCCTACGAGCCATTCTTTTTTCTCTTCTGGCTGCTTGCGCTTGCTGCTCGGCAAGCGTAACACGCGACTCGTCCTCTTGACTGATGTAGGCATTGGTAACTGCGAATCTAATTCGCTCATATCTTTATGAAATTTAGTGAGAATATTCGTGAGGTATTGTACTTGAAGAATATGCAATCAAACATTTTTCCATTTTTCCGACCATCACAAGTGTATATGAGGCCTTAAAGTTTGTTTGGGTTACATAAATACATAACATTTTTTTATGTATTTCAAAAGTGTATTCATTAAGGGACAACACCACTGTGACCCCCTGTTTTTTTGCCATTTTTCAAGAATATTTTTTTGTGGGAAAAAAAGAGATATTCAAAAAATTTTTTGTTTGTTTTGTTCGTTGTTTATTGAAGATACAGAAAAAAAATTTCAAATTTTTCACGCCCCATGGTGACGCTGGGGAACCTCCCGCGTCAGGTACTGTTGCCTCTGCAGTGGTTCGCGGCACGCAGCAGAACTCTCTTCAAAGTCGATCTGAAAAAAAATATCGAGTGTTTTCGTTAATAATATGATATTTTGAAGAGAAGTACATAGGGATTTGAAAAAATATTGATTTTTAAAAAATAGGCACGCTTTTGAAATTAAAAGACGATTTTCGAGCAAAATATCTCTTCGAAAATAGGCTATAACTTTTTTGTATTATTGAGATATCGAAAAAATCCTATGTACTTCTTTAGATAATCTAGTTTTATTGATGCAGTCCAAATTTGAAGTCGATCGGATAAAAATTGCTCGAGTTCTGCTGCGTGCCGCACTAAAAAAAGTGGTTTTGAGAAAAACGCGTTAAAAGTTTTAGGTTTGTTAATTTATGCGATAAATTGGAAAAAAAAAAATGGTTTACCTTTAATCAGCGATGCCGGCACCATATAGCTGGCCTTCAAGAAGAAAATCATTGTCCCTATCATCTTTTCTCGAACTTGTAGAGGCTCTTCTTGCCTCTTTTGCAGCGTCTGTGAGCGAGCGCTCCGCCAGCTCGAACCGCGCTGCGTCGGTTTCAACGCAAAAATTGAAACAATTTGGGCCGATAGTTATCCCCACCGTCTCCAAAACTTTCATGAGGCTTCTCAGGCTATCATTGAATAATAATACCGCGATATCGGCTGCAATATCGACGATGACGATTGACGACTGAAAATTTTTCAATTATTGCTACCTATGGCTTCTTTTCGAAACTATATTTATAACAATAGCCGGTTTTTGTGAAAGGAGACAAAAGAATACCTGGGAAAGACCCGCAGGACCTGGGAAAGGCCCGGTATACCTGCCGACCCTGAGGCGCGTAGCTGCGCGGGACCCCGAGCGTCACGGAGCGCTGCACCGCTCCACAAAATATTCAATATCTCCGAAAATAATTATTTTTTCGACCTGGGTCCAACGGCATCTTAATCTTAAATGTATTTTAGATTTTTCTAGATGGTTTTCAAAAAATCGATTTTTTGAAGCCGTCACAGTGGTGTTGTCCCTTAAGTGTAACTACGTTTATATCAATATCTATAATACGAACCTATAAAAAAATCATGAAAATAGCCTTCTTTAACGCCTAAAGTGAGAAGACCCCTTAAGAAATTAATATGCACTTGCTCTCAAATTTTAATCCGTTCCTCGTCAAAATATAATTTGTGTTCATCCACAGTTATCACAAGAAAGCGAAGGAAATGTCTATGGCTATTCGAGATCGTCTCGTACCGCCGGTCGAAGAGGCTGTCTACTGGACCGAATACGTTGCGCGCCACCGAGGGGCACCTTTTTTGCGAAGTCCAGCGCTCGATTTGTCCCTCTACCAATATCTTTTGTTGGACGTTATCGGAACTTTGATCGTTGCGGTTCTTATCGTGCTTTGGCTACTTCGGTTCGTCCTGCGACTAATATCGCGGCGTATATTTCGATCCTCTCGACCTTCGACCGAGGGGAGGAAGCCGAAAAAAAACTGACGTACGATCAGCGCTCCCAAAAGAAAAAATAAAATAAAATGAAACAAAATACCGTCTGTGGGCCAAATGATTGCGAATGTACCCAGAAAAATTACTTTCGGCCTCTGTTCTATGAAAAATTGCAATAAAATGATTTACTATTGTTGTTTAGAAGTGTGTGCCATTGTTCAAAATCACGGTATGTGAATTCTGGCCAAGGGAGGGGAGATTAATTATCAACACCGTGAAAAAATAATTCCTAGGGATCGTACCGAAAAATATGTTTTCCGATATTGAAGAATAATACTGCACGGCTCTCGTTTTGCCGTTAATTAAATTGTTGTCGTGCAAATATTTGACAGCGATTTTCTCGTCCTGCAACTATTTATCATATTTGTTAATTTGGGCCAAGTTTTTTCACGCACTGGTTGAGAAAAAAAACTGCTCCGCTTATTTTTCGATTTTCTATAGGGTGAAGCAATCGCGATCGTAATCTATGGACGGAAATATATGCGCGGTATGAACGAGGGAGAGCGGTGAGAACATGCGAAATTTCGAAAGTCAATTTTACGTTAAAAGCCTTTGCATTAACGTTTTACGCTTGGAGTAGCCAGACACAAGTATATATATGTGTGTGTGTGTGTGTGTGTGTGTGTGTGTGTGTGTGTGTGTGTGTGTGTAGTGAATATATATAGTGAATTCATTCACAGTTGGACGCTTTTTTCGACCGATTGCATGGAACGTTTTCGGTGCTTCAATTCAAAAAAGTTCTATAAAAATTACTACTATGAAAATACAAGTAATAAAGATCACGATTGCCAAGAAGAAGACGCATATTTTCCATAGACTGATTAACAATTTACAACAGGTATCTATAAATATCCAAATTTTTTCATCGACAAAAATTCCCGATCTTTTTTCCTTCAAATCTTGCATGGTCGAATGCGTTAATAGTAATGCCAATAATAATATCAGGGATGGGACATGAAAAATGAAGTAGGAAGAATCGGAGTATTCTTTTCTTCGATAAGAAAAACAGACCCTCGGCACAAAGCTCAAGTTTACGAGTTAATCCAAAGCCATTTAATGAACTTTATTTTTCGATTAAGCAAGAACAAAAAAAGATAAAGTTAACAAGTTCATCTGAAGCCATGTAATGAACCTTATTTTTTTTAAGCAAGAAAAATCTCTGTCGCTTAATTTTGCGTATTCAGGAGTACAGAAATGATTATTACTATTATTATCTGCCTGGATTCCTGTTTCAATTATTGGACACAGAGCTCATAGATTTACATTTTTTATGTCGGGCAAGCAGCGCAGTTGATGAAAATCCAGTAGCTCATTCAAGGTCAAGATAGTTGACGTTTCGGGTAAGAGTCCTATTTACAAGGAATATCACTTAACGGGGGTCATCCCATGTGACAGCTATTTTTTTCGCTTTTTTTGGGATTTTTTTTTTTATGAACTATTAAAACAGACTATCTATGAATTTTTACCATACATTCGTTAATATTTTTACAGTTCCTCCGAATTTTATCAAACAAAAGAGTCCTATTTACAAGGAACTTCGGTGGGTCATCCCATGTGACAGCTATTTTTTTCGCTTTTTTGGGATTTTTTTTGATGAACTATCAAAACAGACTATCTTTGAATTTTTACCACATGTTCGTTACCATTTTTACAGTCCCTCCGAATTTTATCAAACAATGTGTAAAAAAGTTGGTTGACGGCTGTCATGATTCCGGAGGTTTCGCTCATCTGAAATTAAAAAAGCAAACGGCCCGAACTAGAGTGAAGTAAAAATATCGAAAATTGAATTTTTTATATGGTTTTGAACGTTGAGTTTCAAGTTTTGTAATTTTTTTTCGACTTTTTCAACTTAAAAATAACTGTCGGAAATATTTTAGTTCGCGTGAGAACTACAGATGTGCTGACTATACTATGAAAATTTGAGAGAATTCCGTTGAATTGTTTTTGAGATAGCATGGAAGCCAATTTGAAAAATACAGTTTTGAGAAAAACGAGTCCAAAAGTTCAAGTACGATTTACACAAAGAAAATATTGACTGCTAAGTCGGGTCCATATAGCATGCACACATTTTTTTCAATTTGTGCAACCATTTTTTTTCGACTTTTTGCACCTGTCAGATGGGATGGCGGCCTTAAGTGTCCGCCTTCGATTTTTTTGGAACACATATATGTGATAAAAGCATTAAAAACTATTGAAGCCGAATTTTTTTTAACACCGGAAAAACGGGGTTTGACGGGAAAACCACCCGTGAAAGAATGGCGTGTTTCCCCTTAATTCAGATTTGTATCCATACTTCTTTAGAGGATTTTGGTTACTTAGGTTTTTGTTTTTTGTTTCATTTTAATCGGTGGACTGCTTGTGGTTGATACTGAAAAATCACAGCTCAATACGCTTTCCTTTCAGGGGTGGTTTTTCCCCTTAAGGCGGGAGCCTGAATTAGAAGGTCCGACAAATCTTTTTTTTATTGCTTAAATCGATAGATAAACTATCCAAGAATATATTCACAAAGTTGCAGAGGTCAATTGTGAATATTTCTTGAAGACACAAGGCCAAAAGCAGAGAAGCGATTGATGTTTGATATTGATATTTCCTCCTATTGAAAATTGTGAAGCGCGTTTTCTCCAGTTTTCATTTTCACGATTTTTCCAAATTGGTGGGCGTGATAGAAAAAAAAAACTAAACGGCCTATTGAATCAAACCAAAGTTTATTTTCTTGAGTATGAAAATCTCTTCAAAGTGAATTAAGAGAGTCGTTGTAAAAGTCTTTTTAAATTATTTTTATAGCACGTTAAAGTGTTTTTTTAACACATTTTTTTTCATACCTGAGAGAAATGATAATTTCACTATTTTTTCAGCTTTATCTTAATTCACCCAGAAGAAAAATATATGATAATCGAAATTTTTTTTGGTTCATTTAGTTCAGTCAAAAATTACGAGCTGCATCTTTCCCGCCGATTGAGGACTGCTGATCCATGTGCAAGACGCACATGGATATGCTGATAAATATGCAGTTATTTATTGTTTCGTGTTGAAATTTGTTTTTAATACATGTCAGATATACATGAAAAGATACCTCAATGTTTACTGAGCTCACGTGTTTTTCCCTACTAAAAAAAATTCCCAAAAAAAAACGCTTTTGGACCTAATTTAGGCTCCCGCCTTAATGCCGTTTTCCGGGCGATCAAAAATTGATGTCTAATAGTGTCCAATGCTTTATCACATGTATAAGTTTCAACAAAATCAGAGGAGGACGCTTAAATGATGTTCCTTGTTAGTTCTCCTTTCAAAATAGTCCAAACGAGACTTCTTTTTCTTAATAGTTATCGGCTCAGCGAAAGGTGAGAAATGGATTTTCATCTATCTGTTTTGCCCGTAACGTCCATGGTACGTCTTTCCTGGGCCTTTATTTTTCGTGATCCCGAGATCGGGAATGATCGGTGAGACGAGCAAAATATGAAGGCAAAGTGACCCTGTCGTCACTTGACAAAGAATGACCCGTATGGAGCTTTTACCTTCGAAATCAAATCGGAAACAGTTGCCTATAACCTTGTCCCCTCTCCGCCTCGACAGTGCATGTCCGTTGGGAAATTTATTTTCCAAAAGATGCATTTGAGTGGGTTTGGCAACGGTGAACGGGTGTGCATTAGCGAATTACATTTATGCTGCAAGAGATTTGCTCCGAGCGATACAATATCGGCGAGGATTGCTCCCATTCGCCGCCAAAATATGTTCAACCTGCATATGTGCGAAATATACAATGCTATATGATGTGTGTGCGCGCACGGTCGCGTGCATCGAGCTTGTAGGTTCGAAAATTTGTTTCAACGATTTCGCAACGATAGCGATAACCATTTTTTTCATCGGTGCACCTGGAAGTTTTTTTTATTTGTCTTTTTTTCAATCTATTGCTATTGAGGTATACGCAATGGTAGGGAGTACGGTTGACGTGGCAAAGCGAACTGAATTGCGCGACTCCGCTCACTCGAGTGCAAATAAATTGGTTGCACGTTTTTTTTGCTCCAAAGACGTTCGAACTTTTGAGTAGTACTTTGGACAGTCGTTTTGATTAGAGCGCCCCCTGAATCCCTGACGATTGGATATTTGTAAATCTGTGAATCGAGAGAACTCTCTATGTTTATTCGGAAGCGTGCCTGTGAGTTGAATTTTTTTGAGCCTACACAGTGCGAAGTTTTCAAACTTTCGACTGTTTATTCACACACTCCTTTCCGCCTGTGTCCTATCAGGGCTATATTTTGACAAATATGGGAATTAAATAAATGAGAATTGTTTCTTTTTTCTGTAACTTTCCGCATGCGATAGTTTTTTTCCGTCTCGAATATCGTAAATTTACGTTTCATTTCCTTCCAAAAAGAGTTCAACAACCGTGTACGAAACGAGAAAAAAAACGTTTTTACGATTTGCAGTCAAATACATTTTTCTATTCTTTCGGGTTTGTCCTGAAGAAAAAATACATATGAAATTCTTTCTTTTCTGACGTTAGCTTTACAATATCTATAGAGTTGTCGGACAAATGAGTTTGTTCGGATTTGTTTTCGAATTCTTCCCGGTCTCGAATATATGCACGTACATATATGTACAACTTTCTCTCATTTGTTACATTGTTTTTGCAATACCTACACCAGTATTGTCTGATAAACGAGTTAGAAAAGCTGTGTAAGCAGATGAAAGGATTATCCCCGTCCGCCAATTTTCAAAATCATCCGCAAACCTCGACGCGACGACAGCACATTCTTTTGCATCCTCCACTCGTGTCACTAGTAATCCTAGGAGACCTAGGATTTTGTCGATTACCTTTGTCCTTCTCATCGCTCTCTAACCGCCGTTTGCGTTCCCGCAAAATCGGCCTACGGTATATATGTGTATGGAAGCTTTGGGCGATGCGAGTGGTGCTGAAAAACCTCCACTGGAGTGAGTGAGTGAGTGAGTGAGTGAGTGAGTGAGTGAGTGAGTGAGTGAGTGAGTGAGTGAGTGAGTGAGTGAGTGAGTGAGTGAGTGAGTGAGTGAGTGAGTGAGTGAGTGAGTGAGTGAGTGAGTGAGTGAGTGAGTGAGTGAGTGAGTGAGTGAGTGAGTGAGTGAGTGAGTGAGAGTGAGTGAGTGAGTGAGTGAGTGAGTGAGTGAGTGAGTGAGTGAGTGAGTGAGTGAGTGAGTGAGTGAGTGAGTGAGTGAGTGAGTGAGTGAGTGAGTGAGTGAGTGAGTGAGTGAGTGAGTGAGTGAGTGAGGAGTGAGTGAGTGAGTGAGTGAGTGAGTGAGTGAGTGAGTGAGTGAGTGAGTGAGTGAGTGAGTGAGTGAGTGAGTGAGTGAGTGAGTGAGTGAGTGAGTGAGTGAGTGAGTGAGTGAGTGAGTGAGTGAGTGAGTGAGTGAGTGAGTGAGTGAGTGAGTGAGTGAGTGAGTGAGTGAGTGAGTGAGTGAGTGAGTGAGTGAGTGAGTGAGTGAGTGAGTGAGTGAGTGAGTGAGTGAGTGAGTGAGTGAGTGAGTGAGTGAGTGAGTGAGTGAGTGAGTGAGTGAGTGAGTGAGTGAGTGAGTGAGTGAGTGAGTGAGTGAGTGAGTGAGTGAGTGAGTGAGTGAGTGAGTGAGTGAGTGAGTGAGTGAGTGAGTGAGTGAGTGAGTGAGTGAGAGAGAGAGAGAGAGAGAGAGAGAGAGAGAGAGAGAGAGAGAGAGAGAGAGAGAGAGAGAGAGAGAGAGAGAGAGAGAGAGAGAGAGAGAGAGAGAGAGAGAGAGAGAGAGAGAGAGAGAGAGAGAGAGAGAGAGAGAGAGAGAGAGAGAGAGAGAGAGAGAGAGAGAGAGAGAGACGGGGGGCAGTCTCGATTCGCTCACTCTTGCCAGTGACGCCGGAAAGCTCCGACGAGCTTTGAGAAAAGGATAAAGAAGCTGCAATTGCATCCAGTGCGACGGCCGATGAGAGAGAGAAACACAAGAAGCGCGCTTCTCTGTCTCCTTCCCGCATGCCACGGTAAGCGCAAACGCGAAACGGTTGGAAGGAGGGGGGAGCTGCGACCGCTGTCGTTGTACAGTCGCGGCAGAGGGGTGGGGGGCATTGAGAGCGGCGCGGTCGCGTGCATGAGTTGCGCATCGAGGGAGCTTTCGCAGGCTGAACCGCGGCTTCGGGCCGACAGGTTACCACGGGCCGCGGTACCGGCAACCTCTCGGAACGGGAGGGAGTCCCTCTCGTTGCCGCTTTTTTTTCACCACTTCGCGATCTCGTGTCGCAGTTGCGTCATTGCGCGATACCAACGGCCATGTGTACACTATCGCACGCGTATTATATCTCGACCACACAAATATATTTTTTTTTATTTTCACATTATCGGGCGCGCTGATCCGCACAGTGGGCTCGCATCTAGTATCTTAAATGTACGTCGCAGTTCACTCATCCTGAACTCTTTCAAACCCATCGAATCGACCGAACGCGCGAAAGAGCCGGGCAAATTTTTTTTCTCCTTCAACTTTTTCCCTCAGTCTCATTTCGCCTGGGAATGGCGTGCGTACATCATCATTTCGTTCTTTCAGCTCGCTCATTGCGAATGTTCGCAAGCTTTTCTCTGATGGTTTTTTTTTCTCGTTGAGTGGGGTCTCTTCTGGAGGCTCCCTGTTTCATAACGTGTGTACACGACAGTGCGGCCTATTGTGAAGTAAAAACGTGCGCGTGCTAGGCTTCGTACCGTCAAAAGGCTCGGGGGGAGGCTTCTCGTGTTCGATTACGATTTTTATTGATACTGCTCTATCGACACGTCGCGACGGGACGCGGGAAGGCTAGCAAGGGTATTGATAGCTTTTCTCAATGGAGCAATGCCTGATAAAGTTTTTCGGAAGTGTTTCGTAGTCGGAATTTAATTATCTTCGCTCTGGCGTACTCCAAATGAAATGTCGATTTTTTTTTCAGAATGGTCCATTTTTTATGCCAATAATACTTGAAAATACATTAAAATTCGTATTTTTTTCCGGTGGCAAAATCGCCGCGAAAGACCCTTAGAAACACATGGCCAGCTTATGATTGATACCCTTTATAGTAACGGTTAAAAGTTTTCGATCACTTTCGATAATAACAAAATTTTCGATAACTTTGGATAATTGCAAAATTATATTACAATAATATAATTTATTTTATTTTTTATTTTACGAAGATACTATATAGTGGGTAATAAAGTATTTGTTCATTTTACACGAAACTGATGTTAATTTGGCTTTATTTTTTGTTCGTATTTTCCCAAGATTTTTGTAAAGAGCCACCATGTATATTTAGGATAAGCTATCGAACACAGAAACTTCATAAAGCATTTTAGTTTTTTCGAAGGATGATTTGAAAAAGACGACGTGTACAAATGCTTGTTTACCCAGTGCCTTAGTAAATTAATTATATTATTCTAATATAATTTCGCTATTATCCAAATAGATCGACAACTTTGGACCGGTACTGCATATATATTTATTCGGGCAACAAAAACAATACGTTTTTTTTTAATTCAGGACCAAAACATTTCCAGATGCATATGTATATATATATTTGTGGGTGTATATATATATATATATATATATATATATATATAAATTTATTTATTCGGGTAAAAAAACAATACGTTTTTTAACTTGAGGACAAAAATATTTCTCCATATAAATATTTCTAAATTTATTGAATATTGACATTATTTTCAACTATATATATATATGCCAAAAATAATCGCCCATCTCGCGCTTTTTAGATCCTCATAGAATGATATTCCAATTGGTCTCACACATGTTGATGTATAAATTTGAAAAGGAATATGCACACGTGGATTGGTGCACGTTCGATTACTGTTTCGAGAGTCTCAGGCTTAACGCGGCGCCGCAATCAGATAAACAAAATAACAAAATGAAACACCACCGTAAAAACAATTACCGCACAATTTTACGCGCAGGGACGAAAAAAAGCTCGAGCGAGAGGCACGCATTTGTTTTGCATTATTTCCGTCAATCAATTTTATCTTATATTCGTATGGGATTTGAAATCGAATATTCCATCGCGGACGCTTGCGCCCAATGCGTTTGAGACTCGTTTTCAATTTTCCATTGATTGAACACAACATGCGAGCGACTGACGAGCAATGGTTGGGCTTGGCGATTTTCAGTCGTTTTTCGTTTGATACGCGAGAATCAGCGCTTGCGTTGCGAGAGAGGATCTCGTTACAGCGGCATAGATATATCTGTATATATATTTACGTGACTCGGGCGCAATGCGTCCGATCGAACATGTGCGCGCTAACGTCCGAATATAGGGGAATTCTATTAGGAATATCGTTTACAGTGCTACTCCATACGCAAATTATATACGTACATAACGATTGAGAAAATGTTATATATATATATATATATATATATATATATATATAAGCTGTGAGACATATGTTAATATGTATACTAGGGTGCCATAAATTTGAGCTCTATTTTTTCTTTTTTTCTCACCGTCCAATTATCTACTTTTAAGAAGAAAAAAAAATTGTCGCGAAAGCTGCGATTGCTGCGAGCGGTTAAAAAATATTTAGAGGTCGCTCAGCCTCCCAAAAATTCAAATTTTTATTAAAAAATCGATTTTTTTTTTCGTTCACTTCGCACCTATGAATTTTACGCTTTATAATTGTTTAATTAAGCTCGCGAAAGCTCTAGCCGCTTAATTAATATTTAGTGGTCGCTCAAGAGGTTCGAAATTTCCAATTGTCGTGAATTTTTTCTCTCTTCTCACTCATAAATTTAACACTATGTAAAATGTTCAAAACAGTTAATCCCTTTTTTTTCGAAAACGGATTTTTAAAATTTACCTCACTCTTACAACCTACTTATATCATTCATGTCCTCCTTTATGCTGGAATTTCAGTTTAGTTGAAGTCCCACGCTTTTCAAAATTATAGGCTTTATGTTATTTTTGAAAAAAAAAAAAAAATCATTTGCTTTTGGTTTTTCGAATGTCATTTCTACGAATGAAAATTTTTGTTGACACGATTTTTTTTTAAGTACTCTCGGCTATTTGTTTTATGTAGAAAAGTCTTTATTTTAACGTTAAATGTTAAGGAACCTTTATGAAAAAAGATCTTACGCAGAATGCTCATACAAACCAATTCGAACATCTGACTTTGATAGCCTCCGGTGTGAAAAAATGTACTACGCATATCGTGAGAATTACTTTAAAAAGTCGCTTAGTTATTTTCGATTCATATCATTTGTAGAAATGGTATGCGAAAAACTAAAAGCAGATGACTCTTTTCAAAAAAACAACATTAAACCGAAAATCTCGAAAACCGTGGGTCTTTTAGTGAACGGAAATCCAGCATATCGTAGGACATTATCTGACCTACCGACCGTTGTAGGATTATCCATTAATTACAGGACACCCTGCATATACACATATCACCATGTATAGGATGCATTGGTGCGAGAAATGAACAAAATGGGCCTTGCCAATTGGATCGTATCGAACGATTTTCGCGTCGAGCTCGATGGTAGACATAAGAGTCCATTTATAAATGCATTAGTGAAATTAATCCTGGCTATTTTTAACAATTTTAAAAACTTTGCATCTATTGACAACTTTTACCTTATAATTGCTTATATTTTATATTGTTATCAAAGTAGGCTTAATAAAGCAAATATCACGTAGAAAAATTATAGATTAAAATAAAAAAAATCTATTAACAGTGTCCAGAATGAATTCCACTAGTAAATTTACTTATATACGCTTGAATGGGACCTCCAAAATAAAAGCCTGATGCCTCGCATGAATACCTATCCTAATCGCCTTTACGTACGTTCTCCGATCTTCTTTTGTATTCAAGAAAGAATCATTATGTAATGAATTTTCGAGTTTTTCTGTAGCATATATTTGAATTTGTTTCTCTTTTGTTCGTGTACTTTCCTCTCAAAAGATCTGAGATTCCTTGAAAGCCATTGGGAATCTAAATTAGTATAACGTTTTTCTTTATCATCTGAACTTTAGTGACAGAAAGTCTCATACCCATTTTTTAAACTGTTGATCGAGATCCGAGGCATTAACGTTACTGTTCAGATGGTCATTGATTTATTGCTCAACAGTGCACGTCATAACGATAACACAAGTAGAACAAATCGCGAAGAAAGTACATACACAAAAGATAAAAAAGAAACATGCTTTCACGAAAACTAAAAAAGATCGTAGAACATACGCTAGTGGAATTAATCCTCTAAGCGTTCATAATTTGAAATCTCTATTAATTAAGAGTGTCTAAAATTAATTCCACTAGTGTGCATGGGGGTGATTCGGATTTGTATTGACACGAGGCATCTAGATTTTCCTTTTGAAAGTCATTTTTCGAGCCACCCCAGTACACACACACACACACACACACACACACACACACACACACACACACACACACACACACACACACACACACACACACACACACACACACACACACACACACACACACACACACACACACACACACACACACACACACACACACACACGCACACACTCGCACACACACACTCGCACGCGCGCGCGCGCGCGCGCGCACACACACACACACACACACACACACACGCACGCACGCGCGCGCGTGCATCTTCGCGTGTATTTATGTACATGCATAAGTAGGTAGATCGGGTTATTTAAACGTCCATAATAGAGTCGCGTTCAAAGATGTATAGCTCATGATTGTGAGGGCGAAATGAGGTGTACGATACCATGCACGCGGCGCCAGTGAATCATATAACTCTCCGGGAGTTGCATCGTAGTGCATGTTATAAATCATATATATGTGTGTGTATATTTATATATATATATATAAATGTATATATATGTATATATATGTATATAAATGTATATATATATATAAATGTATATATATGTATATATATGTATATAAATGTATATATATGGAGGGCCGTGCTTGTATGTATAAGGAATAGTGGTGCGCGGCGGGGTTTGTGCCAGTGTCGCGTGGTAGACACTGGGTCCAAGTAGAAGAGCCGTGTACAAGAGGGACACACGAGTGCTAGATGCTGGGGAGTAATATATAGAAAGAACATCATTGGCAGTGAGAGAAGAGAGGACAGAGAGAGAGAGAGAGAGAAAGAGAGGAAGGGTGCAAAGGAAGAAGGGATATATCGCCGAGGTCCCCGGGACACACGGGCATTCCGATGCGAAGTCTCTGCTTATCGGCGGAAGCGGCTAGCTGCCAAGAGAACATAGGAAGCAGCGATCAAGGTTAGTACTATACACTTTTACGCTCTGTGTGTTGTGTGTACCACCACACGAAATATGATATATATATATATATATAGATGCCTTTGACTGTGTACGCAAATGAAGCTAAATTTTACTGTACTCGGCAATTGTAGCGCAATTATGCATTTTTCTTCCTCGAGTTAGACCCGAGAGACCAGAGACCTTATGACGATACAAATTATCGTAATGTTTTAGTTGCTTCGTTAAGCTTTTTTCTCCAAGCTTTTTGTTGTTGTTGAAAGTATAACTTTCGGCAACTTTATTTTTCTATTTAATATAATGTCGTTCGAACGAACGAAATGTTATGAGTAATATTGCAAGGTGTGATATCCCTGGAAGCAACGATCTATGCAAAGCCCTATGTTACACTCATATATTGGGGTCCGGAGACAAGGGAAAAGCATTTCCAAAGAATTTTACGGAGAATTTCGAGCAATAAAATTATTGTTTTTGGCCCACTGGACGTTATTCAACGTGTAACGGGCGAACACTTTTGACGATGGTCAAGATGATAGATTGAAAAATCCTGCAACTCGCCAGATTACGTTGCTCTAGGCCAAACGCATATATGCGTTTTCCAGAGTAAGAGGGTTGTAATCAGTATGAAAGTCGCTATCTTCCTATGGTGGTTTTTGAAAAATCAAAATTGACAAAATGGCGGCGGTATGAAGAAAAAGTTTCGAATTAAGCCGATTTTTTCGACAGTCTTTTGTTAAAAAATATGAAGATTAAAAAAACAAACTTTATAGCAAGATAAAGAATGGCGTGAAGAATGTGGCGTCAACATTTAAGACGGATAGCTTGAAAACTGTTCCTTTGCGAGCGTTCACCATTTTGAAAAACGACATTTCGAGATAAACGCGTTCGTTCGCGCGAGGTCTCACGCAGTTGGTCGAGTCCCTTATTCTGAGAAAGGCTGTAGCAACCGGAATAATTCGAATTAAACTCCGAAAATTGAACAGTTGTTTATAACCGTCCATACTATTGCATAAGGCAAACAAATCGATTTTTTGAACGTTTTACACTGCCATGATCCTTTAAGGGTCTGGCGCGAATATTTTGCGACCGAGAAAAATATGATATTGAACGGGCTTTCAAGTCTTCTTCAGAAAAAAATATAGCGTATTTTTGTGCCCAAAATTCGCCATTTTTATGACCGGTATTCGCCAAAAAAATACGGCATTCCGGAAAAGGATTTAAGGGAGACTTTGTTCTTGGAGTGCCATATTGCAGGTGCGTTTGAATTTTATTTTTTTTAAAGGAAACGAGTAAAGCTTTTTGAGTGCGGTTTTTTCTTGCTTTTATTCAGGATATACAGAACGTTAAAAATTAAAAAAAAAAAACCAAAATGGCGGCCGTTGCAGCTCCGTGAAAACAGGTCCTAAAATCGCGGGAGGTAAACGGCTGACATCACTGCCCCCTCTTTGTTGATCTGCAACACAAATTCAAAGCATATTATCAATCTGTGACATATTATCAGTCATGGAATGACGGATGGGTTTTTCGTTTAGTACAAATTTCGGAAAATGGCGGCAATTAAAAAAAAATCGAATTTTCGTGTTTTTTTTCGCATAAAAAGATAAATAATAAATGCAAAAATGTATCTATAAAAAACGATCCGTCATTCCGTGAAGACATATTTTCTGAGTATGCTCTCCAAATTTCCGGTCGATATGTTAATTACAGCGGTCAGGAGAATGTCAGCCATTTTTAAAAACGTGTTTTCGAGAAAAACGCGTTTAAAGTTTTGTAATGTGTTCACACAAATGTGTATATAATTACCGCTAATCGGCAATGCCTGGTCCATAGAGGCATCCCTCCTCTTCTTCTAGCTGCTCATGTTGAGCTGCTAATATCTCCCGCTGCTCAATCCGGGACAAAGTCTCCCTTAAATTCCATTTTGAGTTCAGCAGAATGAAGATAATTAAATCCCGAATACTAAACACTTCTCAATATCTTCTTTTTAACGAAATCGAATTCTACACTTTGAATTATTCATTTATCCACTTCAAAACACATACTCGATATTTTTTTCTCAATATCGGGATGACCAAAAAAAAAAAAAAATCGTGCGTTTTTCGTATTCAGAATTTAATTTCCTTCATTCCGCTCAACCGTTTCATCCCCACATACTCAACTTTTTCCGTCGAATACTACGTGTCGCAAAAATACGCTGTATCATTTCCCGAAGAGGACTTGAAAAACAATGAAAAAAATCATGTCTTTCTCAGTCGCAAAATCTCCGCGCAGAACTCTCGAAAGACACATTACCAGCTTATAATTGCCGTCATGTGTGTATATGTACGCGCGTTGTGAAGGCAACCCATACTTTGCGACACATCCCACCAAAAGGGTTCGGAAAAAAGGTTGCAGAACGGTAAGTACGATGGTGAATACGGGGTGAAGTAACGTGAGACAAGACTTTGAAGGAAGTTGCAGAGCTTTGCATGCGTGCATTCTGCGGCATCTCAGATAATGGAAAATAAATAGTTATTATTATCCTTATCGTTGTTGCTGCTGTGTAAACATATATCTATATATACATACATAGATATACATATAATGTACGGGAGGAGCTCTCCTGTCTGTTATTTCGGGCGCACTGTACATGCCCATACACACACACACACACACATACGTAAGTACATCAAAACATACAAGAGAGAGAGAGAGAGAGAGAGGCAGCTATCATAATACCGGTAATAATAATGATGATGATGATGATAATAATAATAATAATAATAACAACAATAATAATAATAACCATGTACATGTGCATCCAGGACGATAAATGTACAGGTGAAACACATTAGGATAGGAACAAAGCCGACGCTCGCGTGGGCTTGCATTATCTCAGTCCCTGAGATATTATATTAACGAAAAGCCAGCACGAGAGCTTAACTCTGTTTCTCTCTTTCTCTCTCTCTCCCTCTCTCTCTCTCTCTCTCTTGCTCACTCTCGTGTCTATGCATGAAAAGTTTTTCGTCGAAAGTTTTCCTCCTGCCGCTCAGCGTTGCCTCTCATCTCACGCCGTGTTTTATCGCCTCACCCCTCGTCCTCGCCCCTTTGCACTTTCATGAAACATGAAATCGAACTTTAACAATGCGCCAACATCACGCGCGAGATGCACATTAGAGGATAAGCGACAGGACTGCGGGTGTACGGGTCTAGCCACTACAGGGATTGTGTATACTTATAGCATGATGCATTGTTAATATAAATATGTACGTATCGGCTTTCGCTCGCGTGTATGTGGAAAGTTTCTTTCGGGTGGATGTCGGGAATGAATTTTAGGGTCATATCGTATTAAGAGTTGTATACCAAGGTTATCACGAGAAGAACGTTTTTCATAGGGTTGTATAAAGTATGGTTTTGTATATAGATCGATATATAATGATAATCACGTCATCGGAGTCAAGCCAATGGAATTGACGCTGATAATGACAAAAGTTGAGCCTGGGGTAGAAGAATATGTTTATGTGAAATATTTTTTTCTGATGGGAGTATTGGCGTGACGAGATTGGAATTTTACACACAATTTACACATAGTCTTGTCAGGATTGAGTTTTTTTTTTTTTCATTTAAAGATATCGATAAACAATGGATTTATTATTATTAGAACAAAGTGCGGTCATTGCTGCATGGCCAATGGGTGTACGGAGAAAAAATACGACCTTAAATTCTAACACTGGTTGGCAGAATTCTAATATTCAGTGGTAGAAAAGTATAGCAGTTTACTGCCAGTTCGGAATTCTAAGACTTGTTGTAGAAGTGTAAAAATGATTCTGACACCGTATAGTAAAAATGATGCGTGCATATTACATTTGAAGTAATGTGTAGATTTCACTGTACGCATAGCATGAATCTTCGGCGTATAGCGAAAAATATTACGAAGTTATTAGTAAAATGTGACTTTATACCGTACTTTTTGTAGAATCCTGGAAACTAATTGTTCCAATCGCGTGGGCAAAATATTTTTTGAATACTACGAAAAATCACAATATGCCGAATAAAATGTGTTATTTGTATCACTTCACGTGCCATATCGTAGGTTAAAATTTAAATTTTCTTCTTTATTACTATACCATAATTGCAATTTTTATCTTCCATTCAATACTTTTTTATATTTAAGGTATTCCTTTCACGGAGGGCCGTATTTTGTGGGGGCATAAGCAGGGCCTTCTGAATCGTCGGTAAATTACAATTGCGCTTAATAAAAAAAATACGCTACAATGGATTATTATACACAACGATAAATTAGAATAAAAAATTTCGCGCAAATTTAGTAGATTGATACATTTTTACATTTATTTGAAACGTCACGGCTACGAAAATTCTTCTGCTAGTCACATTTTTCCGAGTTTTAACATTAATATTTTCTTTAAACGTTCGATGACCCTCTGTTTTTATTGTCGTTTCGGAATCTTTAGACTTTTTTACACCTGTGAGCAGTTTATATCAGGCATCTAGAATTGTTTAGTGTATAAATTATTAGATAGAAAAGTGGCCAGCGCGATATCTCCATAAAGCGCCGTATAAATGAGACGATTTTTACGGTCGTCATTTTTCATTAAAGATTCGGTAACTCGGCTTGAAATTTTCCTAGTATACTGGGATGTATTTTCACTTCATTATAGGTGAAAATCAGTTAGATGTAAAATATTTGGGTTCGTGAAAGGAATACCTTAATGATATTTTGTTTAGAGGCATTGTATTAATTCTAAACTTCGAGGCCCCTGTTTTCTCCGTGAGTAGGTAGTTCTGGCTAATAGAGCGATCTGCAATGAAAAATTTAAAAAATGTACTTTTAAAGTAATAATATAACTTTTGCATGACCGGGTGGTTTCTTGAAATTTTGAAAATGACAAAAATGCCAAGCTGGAGAAAAAAGTTTTTGTTTCGATAAAAACAAACAAGTTCTCTCATTCGTTATTAATGAATGAATGAACATTTTAACAAATCATCGGGTCATGAGATAGAAAATGTTATAAATCAGGGGTTCCCGAAATTTTTCGGTCTGCGGCGCCTTTACGGATTTAGTACACCTTCGCGACGCTCATATAGGTCCCCACATGTTTCGATTTTGATGACCTTTTATTAGGTCTTTGCTCACCTGGTACCCTTGTATGATACATGTGATGGCCCCCGTGACGGCGTTTGGGATCACTGGGCTTTGCCGTAAGGGGACGTTTAGTGCAGTCATAGAGGAGTCGCAAAGCGGCCGAAGACCTAAAAAAAGGGTCACCAAAAATAAAAATGCAAAAACGAAAAGAGCATCCTCAACTACAGTAACCACTGATCATTTTTTAGGTCTTTGGTGTCTCATAGGTCTCCGTCCTTATTGAAGGGGACCTGTGAGGATACCAGGCACCAGAGACCTATAAAAAAGGTCATCCAAATGTAAAAATCTATAACATGAAGTACGACCGCCGCTGATATTCATCTGGATAGCGTCGCGACGCCCAGTTTGGGAACCTCAGTTATAAACTATGCTCTGTACGAATTTAAGGTATTCCTTCCACGAACCCAAATATTTTACACTTAACTGATTTTCGTCTATAATAAAGTAAAAATACACCCAAGTATATCGGTAAAATTTCAAGCCAATTTACGGAACCTTTAACGAAAAATTACGGCCCTAAAAATCGTCTCATTTATACGGCGCTTTATAGATATGTCACGCTGGCCACATTTCTATTTAATAATTTATACACTAAATGACTCTAGGTGACTGATAGAAACTGCTCACAGGTGTAAAAAAGTCTAAAGATTCCGTAACGACAATAAAAACAGAGGGTCACCGAATGTTTATAGAAAATATTAACGTTAAAACTTGGAAAAATGTGACCAGCAGTAGAATTTTCGTAGCCGTGACGTTGCAAATAAATGTAAAAAATTTTCAATCTACTAAATTTGCGCGAATTTTTTTATTCTAGTTTATCGTTGCGTATAATAATCCATTGTAATTTTTTTTTTTTATTAAGCGCAATAGTAATTTATCCCGGATTCAGAGGGCCCTGCTTATGCCCCCACAAAATACGGCCCTCCGCGAAAGGAATACCTTAAAGTGAATCGGACCAATAGATTTTGAGACACGACTTGCACTGTTTCGCAAAAACGGAACGAGAAAAAATCAAAAGAAAAGGATCCGCCATCGCGCAGTGGACGATCTCACGCTTCATGAAAATCGTCATAGCTCGGTCAATTTTTAGAATTTTCACAAAATGTTTGTTGCAGATTCCAGTTAAGGCCCTAGGCTATAAAACTATGCAATAAAAATATCGTATTTCGGAAATTGCTTACAGAATTATTTCACTGAACTGATTGAGTAAAACTTAATTATTTACGGAGAGTTTCCTTTCGGATGCTAAAGGGTATTGAGTAATCAGCCTGAGAAAAACGGACGTAGGTATAAAAAAATAGTATGCCGGCCGGTGTTCATACATGATGAAAATCTCCAGGACTCATTAGATAACGTACGAAAAATGTTCGTTATTAGTTTTTCGACGAGCAAAAATTCACATAATTGACCCTCGTTGCAACAATATTTTGGGGGCTAACACCAGTGTAAACGTCTAAAAGTAACCGATTTGTCGCGTTTTTTTTTGGTGCAAGTACAAGTAAAAGAATAATAATATTCAAGGATGTTATTAGTCAAATCTGTAGGTGAACAAAAAAAAATGACATTAAAGAATCATACAATTTGAGGCACTCTGCCGCACGCAGTATAATTGACGCAAATTTGAATGTGGAAAAAATAAAATTGAAAATTATCAATTATATATACATGAGTGTAGCTAGGGAAATAGGTAGGAGATTTTGGAAATTTTAATTTTTGTGTAATTGGCAATCATTTAAAGTAAAAACTTAAATTTCGACAGAAAAATCGACAATCATTTGTTAATAAATAATGTTATAATTAACTCATGGAAAATCCCGTACGTATCTCTTTTCGGAATGTTATTTTAAAGATGTGTTCAAAATTTGGAGTGAATAGAATGAAAATTGTTGGAGTTATGCTGCGTGCTGTTTTGAAAAATTGTTTTCCGTTAAAACAGTCGACGTCTCGCACACGGACCAGCCGAGGCCTGCGAGCCTTTTTTACAGGTACCAACTTGTTTTCCCCTTATTCTAGATGGATCAAAACATCTCTTAAGGGCTTACATACACCTGAGACGGCTGAAACTAAGGTTATGTTTCAGAATTTTTTTTGCGTATAAAATTAAATTTTATTGAACAACCATACATCTTAAAGTATGACATTTTATCTACATTGTGTGAAAATTTGGTTGAAAAATTTCAAACGGTAAAAAAGTTACAGTCGTTTTCTTGGGACGTGTTTTTGTCGACAGCGTTTGTGGTACCAGATGTGCCTCTGCCAATTTTTATTAAAAAAAATATTTACTTCTTGAAGTAGATAGATAAAACTAGTACTTATCGAGCCAGAATTTTTTTTTTCGCGTCATGGCATTCACTACAATAAAAGCGGCGTTTTTTCGCCTCAACAATGTTCAGTACTTATGATGAAAAAAAAAAACTATGCCAGGTACCGAAAAAACGGCTCGATAAGTATTAGATTATTGTGTGAAGTATACCTGCAAAACTTGACGCCGATCGGTCTAGTAGTTCCGGAGATATTACTGGTACCGGTTTTTAAAACACTGTTTCGAGTAAAACGCGTTTGAAGTTTTGAGTACAATTTACACTGATAAAATAGCTGGTACTAAATAAATTGCTGGTTTATTTTAAACACATGAAATCGTCGATTACTGGGCCATACAACGGAAACATGACCTTGCTATGCAAGAGGTCACAAATACTCGGAATTCAACAGGAGCGAGAACACCCGGCTCATAGTCAAACAGATGACAAAGGCCGAGTCTATCTGCATCCCAGCCGTTAGTCATTGCTCACCCGGTCAGATACAAAACGCTATAACTTCGTCAGTAAGGGGGCGTACACAAATTGCGTAACGCAAAATTTCCCAATTTTTGACCCCCCTCTCCCCCCACGTAACGGGACCGTAACGCTTGGCTAGAACCCCCCCCTTATTCCGTTACGTAACGGGTACTTTGTCGTCAATAATTGCGATTTTTTTCATAGACATAACTAATTATGAAAGGATCGGGTTTATACTCATTCTATGAAGTATATATCCATCTAGTTTTATACCAATTTTTATGACAAAATCTTGAAAATCAACCGAGATATATGCCTTGATATGACGACGAAAAAAAAATTCTCATCCTTGTCCCATCGATATCTGCAAATTAAAAGTCAACAATTTATAGATATCTATACAAATGTTATGTTATGTTAAAAACGCAGATAAGTACAACCCTAGTCACTGCGATTAAAAAAATGTTTTTTAAAAGATTGAAAATCGATTGATAAGTTTTTAAGTATTCACTCGGACAAAGTATAAAAAACTAGTTTCGAGAAAAACGCGTTCAAAGTTTTCGTTCCGTGTTTCTTGATATAAAGTTATGTTTTTTTCTAGAATATTGATACTTACATTGAAGTATCTAGTCGCGGGCGATATGACGTTTCTTCATCTTCATGATAGTTCACAAAATAATAAGAGCCTGTACTTTAACTATTGTAAATGATGCCACACCTGTAGGGGCTGAGGGCACTAACCGGTCGCGCTACCTGTTCTCACTAAAGTGACTATAACTCCCTCAATTTTCGAACTTGTGAATAAAAATGTTGCCAATATATTTTTAAATACAAGTAGTTTTAAGAATTATAGAAAAAAAAAATTTCCTTCGAATTTTGCTTGCGGGTTGTGGGAAAGCTACTGTGCAAGTTGTTGCACACTGACTTTCGCATCGTGACGTAACGCAAACCTTAACCCCCCACCACCCACGTACGTAGACCGTAACGCCTGGCTGAACCCCCCCCCCCCCAAATGGCGTTACGTAATTTGCGTACGGACGCTTACTGTGAATTTCCTTATGAAATTTTCGCGGTAGACATTCCAAGGATAGTACTTTCGAATAAGCACTTTTTTGAAAAATCGATCTTTTTGACCTGCCCAGGTGTACGTAAGCCCTTCAGCAAATAAAATTTTCTTTTTTTGAAAATTCTCCGGTGGTGGTACCCCTCAAATCTTCTCTACAATAAGTCGAAGTATATTGGTCGGTGATGGGATATGGTTGGAAAAACTTTTCATCGCTGATTCCGATGGCCGCACGTCCGTTTTTTCTTCAGCATCCGAACTAAATTTTCTCGTCTTGTATGAAAACCTATCCGCGAAATTTCGTACAAGGTCAATTTATTCTCATATACGATATGCAAATTTATGACGTGGGCCAAATTCGCGCCATCTCCGCCGCGTATAAAAAAGTGTGGCAAGATCGCGTAACGAGGGTCCATTCTGTGCTACCAAGCGCGAAGATAACGTCAACCACGTTGGCCAGGAAAAATCGCGCCGCCAGCAGGAAATGAGCATAAATTTTGCATAGGGCAGCTTTCCTAGGTAGATTTTTTGCCGCGACCCGTTTGTCCGACACTGTGGACCTTTTTTCTGCATATTCTCGCTAGAACATTTGAAACGCGATCGATTTACCTCGAGAATTTTCCCCGCTCGGTGATCTTTAAATTATTAATTTTAAAAAGGATGTTCTTATGGATTTTTTCTGTTTATTTGTATTCCTCATATCCCTCAGGGCTTAGGGTGTCCTTGCGGGCTGTTACGATCCCATCTCCTTCAATTTTACCCCACACTTGTCACGTCGCTGCTTCGAGTTTCTGCGAGAACCCTCATTGCTCATGGCCGCTTTTTTCGAATGCACTACTGTATCGCAGTTGCACAAGGGGGCAGAGGAAAACTGCGGAAAATCTGTGCCCGTACAAACAGCTGTATTTTTTTACTCAGTTTCAGCCGTGTACGCTATTGACAATTAGTCAAATTGACGCAAATCAGTACGCGACTCAGTTTTCTTTGGTTTCCATTTTTCTCTTCCATCTTTTCATTGTCGCCGAACAAAAAAAACGGAATTTACGAAGAATATTTGAAAGCTACGCGCTCACGATGTGGCATTCGTATCTGAGCTCAGTGATACAAGTTACTGAGAATTAAATTGCGTGTTTGTCACATTTCAACTTGGCTAATAACTTATTCGCGATGTAAATAAACAAAAAAGATGAATGGCATTTCTACACAGTCAATTAAACGCATTCCACATATTTATTAGCTGAAATTTATTTATTGTACGTAACCGAAAATTTGATTATTCGGGGTTGGCAGCCGTTACAGGCACCCGTGTTGAAGCATACGCGTTCCCCTCTTCCCACCTACCACGCAAAGACCCTGGCAGGCTCCTTAATAAAACTTACGTAAACATAGAACTTTTAAAATTGTTGAAATTTTGCTCAATGCTTGAGGCTCTATTTGAAGTGTAATGACGTTTCACGCCTCAAGCTTTTAAGAAAATATTTAATTTTTCAAAAGTTGTATGTTTATGTGAGTTTTATTGAGTATGCACTGCCTGCGCTTTTTTCAGTGACCAAGGATGAGGTTCTTCTCTAGCTTTACGATTTAACTTCATACACTAAATATTATTCTTTACTGTTTAGTTCAATAGTTTGTCAATAAAGGCTTCTTTAAAAAATATTTTTCACGTTTATTTTATACTTGCTAGTATTAGAATTTGTTAATTCATTTGCCATGCCAGACCCCCTGCCATTCAGACATCGGCGTAATAAAAAACCTTGCCTTAGGTTGTAAAGATTTCGCATGAACCGTTATAACAGTGTAATTATAAATAGACCTCAAGTCAACAAAGTTCATGAGCCCAAAGTCGATTATCCTACCATTTGTCATTAGGAAATTTCAGTTTCCACCTCCCACCACCATTATCCGACTCTCGTTATCATATGTAATGAAAAGTGCTCATGATAACAAAACAAATGAGCCCAAAATCGACTGTTCTAGTATATGCTATTAAGGAGTTGCTTGCCCACCTCCCGCCTCCATCATCAGACCAGCTCCATGGTACCATATTATCGCATTGTCACCGAAGTTAAAAGGTATGCCAAATTTCAGCTCAATCGAATGCCACCGAGTGTTTGGAAAATGGAATACAAATTTTGAACCGGAAAGACAGGCATACGAACGCAGCAAGTTAAATAAAAGCTTGCAAAAATAGCCAATTTGTTTGCCATAATCGTACTGTCGATTATAAATTTGCAAATAATTTATTCCCGCACGAATTTAATAAATTCGCTGTGTTCTCGGGCTGTAGTGTTCACATAAAAACCTAGTATGATTTATAAATCAGTGGTTAAGACATCAGTCTGGTCTAGAGCGAGATTTTTGACGTCATTTCTGGGTTGGAGTAACTTTTAAACCGTTGAAGTTGTCTTGATGAAATTTTACATATGTATTTATTGTTCCTTTGAGAATGTATCTACATTTAAAAAAATTATTTTAAAGATTTTCATGTAGTTTTTTTATTTTTTTTTTACAACATGGTCCACCGAAAACTGCCTCAATCGGCGCCCACTCTGGGTGACGTGTATGCATCTGAAAAAAAAATATATATTCTCAATCTGTATGAGTATTCTGAGCAGTGGTAGCAGAACTAGTACTTAAAATTTTTTTTTCATTTTTAAAAAAAATTTTAAGTGAATGCATAATATATCAAGAATATTGTGTTAAAATTTCAAGTCTATCGGAGTAAAATTGACGAAGTTATGAGTATTTGAGCGTCTATTGCTTCATGCCGTTCTCTTCTCTTCTGCGTTTTTCAAACCGTTTTTCTGAGACTTGTCATATTTGAAGTCCGTTTGCACGATAACTCAAAATCTACTGGACCAATCGCTTTGAAATTTTGCACAGTACTTCTTCACATAATTCACCAGGTATTGTCGAGAGCTTTATTGTTTTTTAAAAATAATTACTAATTTTTCAACAACAAATTAGCCGATTTTTTTGGCGAAAATCGGGTTTTTGGCTCCCAAGTGCTACGAAAAATCGAAAAAAAAATCCTCCCGTCATTACCTCGAGAAACATCTCCTTTAACAAATGCATTTTGATTTTTTTGTTTCAAATGATTCTGTTGCGAGTTATGGTGCACACCGCAAACCAACTTTTTTCGAGGCGACTCCGGGGTTTAATTTTCACTCGCTCAATTTTGAAATTTTGCAAAGCAAATTTAGGAGAATGTTGTTCAAATGTTACTTTATTATATGTAAATTTTTCAATAAATGAACACTATTCGTTACGCAAAAAAAAATCTTAAAAACATGCCTTTTTTTCGCCGAATTAACTTTACCCCGCCGTTAAACAAAATTTGTTACAAAATGGCGGCCTGTTAAACTTTGATTAACGAGATTTTATACTTTTTCGGGTATTCGACGAATTATAAAATGTGGGCAAAATTATTGTTCGACTCAATTCTGCTACCAGTCCTCAGAAAGAGGCTACCGAAGGTATGTGCAAAATTTAAGCTCGATCGGTCAATTAGTTATCGAGATATCGTGGGCGCCGATTTGAAAAACATAGTTCTGAGATAAACGCATTCAAAGTTTTGATACCGTTAGATGAGGTTTGCGCGCGGCTTGCTTATAATTTATATTACTTTGCTAATTTTTGAAATATCAATAAACGCGGTTATCACGAGTGTATAAAGAAAGGTCTAAGGAATAATAAAATGAAGAAAAAAAATCGATTTTGTCAAATTTCTAGACTGGACTACTGCCTTAAGACAATTTCCGGTTGAGAATCTGAAAAAAACAATCTCAAACGACGTCAATCGAGCAACCACGCGGAATCCACTTGTGGATCTAATGTGGACTCCCTACGTGCGGCGTCCCTATCGAATCATTATAGGGATTTGGTAGGATCTGTTGACGCCAACAAGTTTCTGCAGGGGTCAGTCGTCCCTAATTCATAGCTCTGCTATATTAGCTCAAAATGGCTCTTGTGCTTGCAGGCTAACTGCTGCTCCTGACTACAGAATTATCATTGAAACATTCGCTAATCGCATATTTTTCCAATATACTTTTGATCTTCGACATATCTGGACCACGTTGCGATTTTCGTTTCTATATTCGTCTGCATCGTTTTTAGGCTAAGCGGTCACCCATTCTATTGGTTTCGACTGACCCTGCTTGACACGGTCCACGATTTTCGACCGGGTTGAAATTCCACTTCCAACAAATCCAACAAGCACAACTGTGCTCTGTCGGCGCTCGCAATGATGCAGAGATCGCCCTGTAATCTCAGAATGTGCAGGTCCTCGTTTTTCATCACTCGTTTCACTTTTTACCCCAACCCGCACCCTCCAAAACTCTCGTTCACTAAACAAATGAGGCCAGGAGTTTAAAAGAGTTTTTGGTGGTATGGAAATAAAAAAAGGCTCGTTCCATTTCGACGCCATCATCGTCATTCCCTTCTTTTTTCAATTTTACCCCATTTCCGAAAAACTTTCCAATTTCGTGCGAAAGTTTTCTCGCATTCAAAGTAGGATGACGGGGCCGCCGATATATATTTGGTTATATGAAGAATTCCATTCCTTGGCCGTTTCCATCGCGACCTAACACTCGCATGTCTTCTCCTTCACTACCCATACCTTGGTGTACTTCGCTTCCTCCCTCTCGACCGACCCCTCTTCCAACGCTGCTCGAACGTTTTTCGCCAACCCCTAACTACATCGTTCCCCATCAATTTTAATATTGTCGAGAGCCCCGTGAGTGCGCGGGAAAACTCGAGCTCCTCGAGTTTCCAATACCTGGGAGAAAGCTCGGAGAGCGGAAGCGAGCAGGGCGGATTGGGTTGGAAGGACGATGGGTGGTTGCACATGTAAGAGCTCGAACCAGGAAGAAAATGAGAGATTTCGTGCAGATTTGCAAAGAAAGAGACAGAGGCGGAAAGAGGAGAGGGCGAAACGAAGTTAGAAAGAGAGGGAGAGGAATGAGAGAGAGAGAGAGAGAGAGAGAGAGAGAGCACTTGGACGAGAAGGCTTGGTTCTGATAATGAGATGATATTACGACAAGATGCCCTCAGGAGCAGCAGGCCCAGATAAATGAGCCGAACAGAAGCCAGAGAGACAGACGGGGACGATGAAGACGACTCTGGCAACGTTATGCTCTGAGCACTCGAATCCTGCTACGGAATAAGATATAAATCACTTCGCTGGTATGTTCATACTCTGTGACAGATACGTCTCTCGAAATATATCACGAAGCCTCGACCATTTTCTCACTGCTTTTGTTATCTCACCTTCGAAGGTCCATGGAGATTCATGGGTAAATCTAATTTTAAATTGTTATCCACCCTCATGAAAATCCGCGAGGGTGGATAATCTCAAGGGAACGGAAATCTATATGCGAAAATCATGTCCTAGACAGACCATGAGACCATGAGAAAAATTGATCGCGAAAAGAATAGACCGAATGAGGAAATCATCTCTGTTAAAGTTCCCGGGAATCCATGAGGAGATTCGATTTTCAAAAGGATGACAATCCATGAAAAAGCTTCATCTTAAACGTACACGAAAGCACAGGGGGAAAAAACTCTAGAAATCTATGGGGAAAGTCTCATACCTTAAAAACTTTATGGAAATCGGTGTGAAAATCTTACGTTAGGGCGGGATATACATTTACAACGATAAAAAAATCGATCTTTAAACGATAGAACTATATATGTAGAATATTTTCCCAAAGTTTCAAAGCGAAATTCGAAAAACTTCGAACGTTACAGCCCGTCAACGCTGTGTTCATCCAAAATAAAAAAGCAATTATATAGGTATTAAAAGGCCATAAAAATCCATAGGAATATTATGTCTCTAAAGCTCCCTAGAAATCGATCTTCCAATATCGAGATTCGCATTTATATCTCTTTGTTCCATTACCATGGGTCCCTGCAGTCATGGAACGACACCCATTCTCCACTTTCCTCCAGCCCACCAATATCCGTCACTTGGAACTGAAAGTGGATGCTAATTTGACTGGTGATAGTTAAAAGACTCATTAATCTGTCACAACCAGAAGTGACATTTGCATCAAACCAGACGCAAACTCCACGGAATCTGAAAAATCAAATGCAGACGTTTTCCAGATGGACATCTTCGTTGGTTGCTCTCTTCCATCAACCATTCTCCTCCTTTCCAGTACAAAATCCATCTCGGTCTCACATGCTCTACTCCCAATGAATTGGTGCTCCAATCATCCTTTGAAATCATTCACCCACGAAGTTTCCTTCATCCCGTATGAAGAGCTTTAACCTACGATGATTCGTTTCCACCAAGCTTAGCTCCAACGCGTCCATCCCCTCAGCGAAATCAAGCCCATCAAGTGAGCGCTTTACCGCAGCATTTGCCTGAATACTTTTCTTAATTTACTCGGAAATTTCTTATACACGCGGATAGCGCTGTGAAACGGCATATACATGTATACTCGCATCCTCTATAGAGGTTTTCACGAAGATTCACGCTGGTGAACTGTCCAAAGGCACGATCCATTTTCAAGGGATATAATATGTCGGCCGGACATGTGTGCGCGCACGTGTGGATGCGAGTGTGTACGGTTCGTATCTGGATAAAGCTTCGTCTTGATAATGGCACGACATTGCAACCGGAAACCCTTTGGGAGGATAGGAGGGAAGGCTCGAGACGCGGACGATGGAAGAGTGAAATTCATCGTCACTGGTGCACGCGAGTTAGATTCACGTCGAAAGATATCTCAGTGGTTATATATATGTCTATACATATGTGTGTGTGTGTGTGTGTGTGTGTGTGTGTGTGTGTGTATATCCCTATAATCCGCCACACATGCACATTAGGCACTGTATGAAGTACGCTCATGTGGCCATAATACTGTGCAACTTGCCGTGAGGAATTCACTGTCAGCTCGCCTCCAACGACGATGTACTCAATCATGCCATATGATGATTCACAGCCCGATTTTTTTAGCGGAACTTGGATTTATATTCCGGACGTGATACGGAATATATATATAGATATAAAATGGGTTTTAACCGTAACACACACACACACACACACACACACACACACACACACACACACACACACACACACACACACACACACACACACACACACACACACACACACACACACACACACACACACACACACACACACACACACACACACACACAGACACACACACACACACACACACACACACACACACACACACACACACACACACACACACACACACACACACACACACACACACACACACGCGCGCGTTACGGTTAAAACCCATTTTCAGTTTAAACGCGTTTTACCTAGTAAAACCTAATTGTCACTAAACGCCTCGTTACAACTAGTTTTTTCTAGTGAAAACTAGAATTCACTGATTGATACATTTAAATGTTAATTAAAACTTGCCTTACGTAGGAACAACTAGTTCTAATGAAACGGATCAGTTAAAACTGTTTCCGAATGAAGTCAAAGTTTGAGTTTATTTGGATTACTGGCCAGAAATTCTACTTTTACCTAGGAAAAACTAGTTCTAACAAAATGAATCAGTTAAAACTGTTTCCAAACGTGGTCAACGTTTGAGTTTGTTTGGGTTACTGAACATAATTTCTAGTTTCACCTAGGAAAAACTAGTTTGAACGGAAGCGTTCAGTCAGAACTAGTTTTTACTGAAAAAAAACGCGTTTAAACTGAAGATGGGTTTTGATTGTAACATATTCCTATATGTACATAAAAAGTCAGGATATATGAGATTCGAAGACATTGGGCTTTCAGAACCGTCTTCGGGGCTGGCTATTTTTCTCATGCTCAATATTAGGTCCCAATATCTTCGAAATCGCATTGAGATCAATATAAACGTATTAATATGAAGGTCATAGCGAGGGCGGCCTGAAATGTGGCTAAAATAGATCATACGGTAAACGAATTTCAAACACTGTCCTGAAAATACATGTGCGGATAGCCAACATCATATAGATATAATAGGTTTACCTTGTATGTCTTACAGATATAAATATATTTACCTGCCTATGGTGTGCTTAGCTTTGTGTGGTGGTAAATTTCATCTTTTAAACCAGGCAAGGGTTTTGATAAGATGAGATGATGGAGCGTTTTCGGGCGAGATTAAGCGATTTGGCTAGGTCTTTGGGAAAACTCATTAAGGGGATTTAATGATCGGATTAATTTCTTAATAACTTGTCACGGTGATTTTTATTTTGTTCTATAATTAATGGAAGCGTAGAGATATAATTGCGAGCTCGCTCTCGGGATTGCGGATATTTGGTTGATGTGTATGTCGCTAATGGATTTTATATATGTTAAGGGACTACACCTAGCTAGAAATCCGAAAACAACGTCAAAATCTGATTTCTTTCTCCCAGGAACGATTGGTGGAAATGAAACGTATTTTTTCAAACACATAGGTACATGTAACGAGAGCCTTAAAAATATCATTAAAAAAACATGGCCACCGGCTGATGGTGCAATTGTTTTGGCTGAAGCGGTTCATCTGCAGTTAAAAAAAAAAGAAATGGGTTATTCAAGTTAATGAATAGAAGTCTTTGACCATCGCCGATTTTCAACATCGATTTTTTTTCACAATGGCGACGAATTGAAACTTGAGAATGAAAAACCTATGAAAAAAGTCGTTATTTTTACGTGACTATTAAAAAAATGAAGATCGATTTTAAAAGACGTGAGGTCGTCAACCGCCTTTAAATATTTCACAGCGTATTTTGTGTAAATTTGAAAATAAACCATCGAGTGGTTCTCGAGCTATAACGTCCTTCGGCTTTAAGAACAGTATTTTGAAGAAGAAAAAAACGTGTTTAAAGCTGAAGTATGGTTCTGCTATTTTTGAGTGCAGAATTTTTTAACGTTACCTCTAGTCGTCAATTCTTAGATTTTACTTATAATTCTACATATTATATATTCTTAACACATGAAATTTATATAAAATTCAGCAAAGGAACGTCGATTTATTTTCATTGTTCTAGCTGGATGTCGCCCCTTAAGCAATATATACTGAAGTTATTATGAAAAACACGTTTTCTGTATATCAATTTCGATATGCATATATATATATATATATATATATTATGACGGGTATCGCGTGTTAACGTAGGCGGGAGGAGGGGGAAGGGAAAAATTATGGATGGGTCGACAACTGATAATATTCCAATGTAATTTATTTAATAGCAAACAACTAAGTAAAGCTCGATACAATAATAAAAAAAAGAAGTTGAGTCATTAATTACAAAAAAGGATAAGTTAGACTCGATATAATCAAAGACTCGGAAATATTGATAATTTACTTTTGGCTCGAATTAACGGGTTTCTGGACACGCGAAGTCCCTTCTCAATTTCTCTACCCGTTTAAATATTTTGCTTTATAAATTTCGTAAATTTATGTTGGGCGCCAGCCTTTCTCGGGCAACGCTCTTAACGCGTACTCAATCTCGAAGTAAGCATGGAAAAAAACCAAAACAAACGCGGCCTTCGGCCGGTAAGCGCGAGGCTCGATACGAAGGGAAATGGGGACGTCCCAGGGTATCTGGGGACGGACTGAGTTTGCGAAAGCGATGGCCTCTTAATTTGGACCACGACTAATATATTTTGTTTCACAATCCTCAAATTACTAACGCACAAACACCGAAAATCTCAAAATGCTAATTGCGCGATTTTATCGCGCCGCGATTTATTCCCGCGGGCAATGTTACCCGATTCGGCCGACGGCCGTGCTACACGAGGCTGGGCCGCGGCTACGCGCGCCAGCCAAGCCAAGGCCAAGGGACACCGGGGATCCGCCACGGACACCTTTTCACACTTTATTCCTATAATTTTTTAATTATTTTACGCGAGCCAATTGCTCGGAGTGACTCGCACTGATTTTATCATTCATTAACTTAATTCACACTTTTATTTATTTGCGACTCGCACGGAAAAGGGACGACGATCAGGACTGCCGGGGAGGGGTGAAGGGAACGAATTTTAATGGTCGCCCGTGCGACCAAATTTCCCGGACTGATTTCAGCGGCTTTCGGTAGCCGCTCTTGTGAAAGAAAAAAGGGAAAAACTTACAGTTTCGCTGGGAAGTCTTTCCCAAACAACTCGACTTGAATCCAACATCCTTTAGTCGTATTTTCTGTCTCGGTTTCTCTTTCTCCTTTCGCTCGGTTTTGCGCTAGGCTTTTTGTCTCTGACGGTACCCTCGCTCGACCATGCTGCAGGACTTAGTGATGGTCCACGCTGGCCGCCTTCCTCGTCTCGCTCAATCCCGTATTAGACGACGGACCTCCTATCGATTTTTCGTCTCGATCCTCGTGGCTCACCCGTTCGGTCGATCTCCTGATGACTCTTTTCCCTCCCGAGTCACGGAGCGCCCCAGTCGGTACGGCGCTCGCCAGCCATACCGCGCCAGAGCTGCAGGCTCTCCTGACGCGCGGTAGGGCGGAGACTCGGGAGATGGCAGCGGGAGGCCCTCGGACGGCCAGTCCACTGTCCGCGTCGTCGGGAGATGGCGTTGCTGGATCTCGGAGTTGACGGCCGGACCGACGTGTCCCCAGTCGACAGTCCGCGTCAGGGAGACTAGTGAGAACGAGTGGACACACAGTGCTTACGAAACGTCCGCAAAAACGCAGCAAACAAGGAGGCGCTGCGAACGTCTGTGTCCGATCGGATAGCTCCGCCACTAGCCTCGTACTCTTGGCGTGCTCTCGGTTGCTGTTGACAGCACATTCGTGATGGAAGACCTAACTGTTGCGTCTACCTCTCCTATTTCGCTGTCTTTCTTATCGTTGCAAACTCATAATAGCAATTAATAATTAATTAAATTAAGCGGTGAACCAACAATGTAGGTACACGTATGAGCCAAAAGTTTCGGTCGAAGCGTATAGTAACATCCAATGCCTATACGACGCCGTTGGTTGTAAATTGTTGACAGAACTTGTACCCTCTATATGTCCCACACATTCGCACCTCATGCATAGATAGGTCTCATAATCGTATAGAGAGCGGCGCTGAGCTTCCTACGATCCGTCTTTCGCGAAATGTTTTATATACATTTTTTAAAAGCGTGAAAATGTCAACCCAAATGCGATACAAAGGAAATTTTACAAAAAAAAGGGCGCTTGCTAAAAGACTGAAAGCTGTGGCAGCCATGTGTCAAGCAAATGCGGCTAAACGCGATGAGCATAACCATAACCTCAACGATCAGCAACAAAAATTCGCTGTCGAAGGACGTCGGATCGTGGATTTCCAACATCTCGCCGACAGTTTAAATTGCATTCGCTGTAACAAAGGCATGTAACATGCATAAATTGAACAAATTAAATTTGTTTGCAGAATAAATTTATTTCACAACCGTTTCAGAATTACTAGAACTCGGGAAAAAAACACGCTTCGAGTTCCCGGACCACGCGTCGATCAGCTTGCTGCACCGTACACTGTTGCTATTCCGTTACAAATGGTAACCGAGTTCGGTGTGGAGAATCGGCATGATGTGATTAAAAATGAGCCTCAACGCAGAGCACACAATACATCGAAATCAAATTCTTTTATTATTTGTGCGCTTGCGTTAAGTTTGGACTATTATAATTATTTGAGACGTTATCGTCAGGAGAGCTGCTAGTGGCACAATCTGGAACTATTGAAGGTCGGACTTTTTAAGACGCTGGAACTAAGTATTGGCCTATGCTGTGTCCACTCCTCTCTAGTCTCCCTGGTCCGCGTGGTCGCGTCGCGATCGTGATAAGGGGGTGCGGGAAGGACGGGGGGGCGGGGGGGGAGTGTCACGGCTTCTATACAATAAAATAACTTAAACTACCTTAATATTAACATTCTAATTTTTCTGATTAAAGGTGCGTGGCGGAGACTAAGCCCGAGCGTGGTCACGCGGGCTTTTCCTCTATCTCCCTTGTGACGCAACGTCACAATATATATATATACATATATATATATACATATTGATATACAGATTATATATTAACATTTTATATGTATTAAAAGACGTGTTTTAACACACAGGAATATTACATTCTAATATAATCTAATATTAATTTTAATCTCTACATATTAGATTAGACTCTCGCAAGATAATGGGAAACTCCGCTTTCTACATAGTTTAATACATAATGTTAATCACATTACCAGGAAACAACCTAAAAAAAAGTCACGTTATGATTTCAGCTAATCAAAATGTGTCTCAGTATTTACTTAGCTTTCTTATTAACGCTGAAGGCTTTTTGAGAGGAAAATCCCATTTTCTCAGGTGTACAACCTGACAGACCTAAATGAGAAAACGAGCAGGGACATTCCGGAAGTAATTGTTTCGCCAGGTTTAGGAAAAAAGCTTCAGACTTTTTCACGCTTACTTTGTTCGGACGGGTAAAGACATTGACAACATTTCCACAAATTATAATTATAGTCTCAGCATCGTATTTTAACCCTACTAGTTTAATTTCAGCCTGATGAAACGAATGTAGGCAGACAGGCACTATAGTTTAAAAATACAGTACGATATATTCTATCTACAAGTATGGTGTTGCAGTTTGCATTGTTGGAAAGCAACAGAAATTCTCTTTTTTTTCTTTTATTTTCATTAATATCGAACAATTTTTCTTGCCAATTTATGTTGTAGATTTTTAATGAGGATCCTGAAAAACGTTTGAGTGATTTTTGTACCCCGAATCGGCGAAAAAAATGGTTCGACAATCTAAAAAATTAATTTTCCTTGCATTCCAACGATGCAAACTTCAACATCATCTACAAGTACTTGTACATGGAAACTGATTGGCTATAATTATAAGGCTCTTGATCATGGAGCGGTAGGTTTTAAAATATTTTGAACAAATTGCTCAAGAGCGTGGTTCAAAAGAATGAAATAATAATAACTAATAATAATTGTACCTATAAACTCAATTATACTTATAAAATAATTATAACTATGAACCATTGTATAAACTATAAAATAAAAAATACGGATTTTTTTTCGGACTCACAAGTCAAAATAATACTTAAGGCCTTAGGCTACAGTAACGGGTATAACATCATGTGCGAATTTAACCATTTTGTTTTCGCATGTAAAAGTCATTGACTCATAAAATTAATTACACATCTATTTACTATGAATATCAAGCTGTTAGAAAGTTTTTTTTTTCGATGTACAAAATGGACGACTACTAATATTTTCTTTTGTTATCTTTTATTTTAGGCGTTCCACGGCGTGACATTTAGCATCCACAATTTTTGACCTAGAACAAAAAACACAAATTCTCGTCAATCTACGTTAGAATACCTAGAGAAGTACGTACGGAATTTAAAAAATATTGTTTTATTCAACAGTTGTAGGTATTTGAACTTAAGCAATGACTTTTCAGTGAAAAATTTCGTTATAATTGCGCATAAACTGCTCATCAAATGAACATTTTTGGATTAATCAGAAATTTCGTACGTACTTCTCTGCGAAATGCAATTAGGAACATAACTTCTAAATTTGAAGTAAATCGAGTGAAAATTGTTGAAGTTATTTGTCACGCCAATTGGAAAAAAGCTGTTTCGAGAAGTTTCGAGTAGTCCACCATTTTGAACATCGAAAAAATATTCTAACAGCTTGATATTCATACTAAATAGGTGTAATTAATTTTATGAGTGAATAACTCTTTCATACAAAAAAATAGTTAAATTCGCATATGATTTTATACCCGTTACTGTGGCCTAATGCCTTAAATGGACAACTTATGGAATATTGAGGGAATGCTGCGTATCAATCAACTGCAGTGCCCTATTGGATACGATAGATATGTGGATACAAAAAAGCCAACGGGATTGAAGATTTTAAACCATGTTAAAAACATAAAAAATTTCAAAAGGTTCAGAATTTTATAACATTTGGCGAACATATTCTTTAGTGCAAAATTTGACAATACAATTTTTTTCAGATTTTTCTTCTGCACAGTTATCGAGTAAGTTAACACTAAAGTTCACGTGCATTCCATATATATAGGTATACATTGCGGGCATAAGAAATCTGTTTTAATGCTTAATTACTCGATAACTAAGTAGAAGAAAATTTTGAAAAAAATTGTGTTTTCGCACTTAATGTTGGAAAACATTATCACCAAATTTGATCAATTTTTTTAACATTTTGACTCTTATACGGAAACTCCTTAATAAAAGTTTGAAGTTTTTTACGAAGTTTGAATTTCTGAAACTCAATCGTACGCAGAAATATCTAGTAAGATGGAAATAGAGAAAAAAACATATAATTAATAATTCCAGGGCAATTTGTTATTCTATTTCCCGTGATCCCCTCTGATCCCGTGTATGCAGTAATGATGCGCAACGAAGGCAAAACGAGACGGCCACGATAGCCGCGGGGGACGCAATTGTCTGTTGAGCTGGGATCCGTCGTAATACCCCGTGGAGCATTCATGCATAAATATATGCGCTGGCCCCATTCTCAGTAACGAAAAAAAAATAACGCATTATATTATAACACGCGTGACCGAGTTGGAACGAGCCAGCTCGCGATGCAATGTCAAGCCGCCCATACGCGCGACTGTGCCATTTAAATTGCATAAAGCACGTACAGCTTGCCATTCGCGAAGTTGTCCAGGACGATAGGGCTCGAGAGATGTCACACGATGCACCCACACTCAGCTGAGCAATGAAAAGTAGCCGGATACCGACGGCAAACATACATTAATTCTCGATTACTATAGTGCACAGTAGACAGTCAAAAGAGAGTTTCATTATGAAAACGTTCGAATAACCTTGCTTGAATACCAAAGAAATCGCCATATGATGAAGTATAATTTCACATGTGGAAAATATCGAGATCTGATAAGTTTCAACTAACACGTTGATTCGTTGCGAGAAAATTTTGACACGCGAATATAAGCTGTGAAATGAATTTTTAAATAGGTATTAGTTGCCATAATTTCACTGTTTACTATAAATTTACAAATTATTGATGCCCGCACGAATTCCAATGTGCCTTCGGACGATGTTGATAACGATATAGCTTGGCTTATAAATCCCCGTGTAGAAATTGTCGTAGAGGTCCAATTTGGATGTCCATGCTTGTCTTCACTTCCTGATCGGGACCCAACGGGTCATCGCATTGGATCCTTATGCTAGAACGTCACGCTCGTACATTGACTTCTAATTGAGTAGGACTAATCGTACATTGACTTCGAATCCAATGTAGGAATCCAGTTTGAATCCTAAAGGATTCCCACATTATCGGACAGAATCCGATACGATTGTTGATGGATCCCATCGCATTCCGTACGTTGAATTTTCCAAACAAAATATGTTGATGTACAAAATGAGCCGATAAAAAAAGTATAAATCGTTTAAAACAGTACATCTTAAAAATCGATTGGCACTTTGGTACACTATTTTAGTGCACTTCGATATAATGTATCGTAACAATTATTTTTTAGGCAAATTTTTGTTTTTAGGCTATTTTTTAGGTTATTTTTTAGGTTATTAGGTTTAGGTTAGGTTTAGGATTAGGTTATTTTTTAGGATAGGTTTAGGTTTAAGTTAGGTTTACGTTTGGGTTATTTTTTTAGGTTATTTTTTTAGGCAAATTTTTGGAAAGTGAAAAATTTTCCTAAAATATCATCAGATAATTGTTAACAACACATATTTTAAAAAAATCCTACGTACTTCCATAGACAATATATTTTTCAAGATATATTCAACATTTCAAGTCAATCGGTTGAAAATTGTCTGAGTGATATTTCCGGCCAACTTAAAAATGCATATTTGAGATAAACGCTGCACAGCCGCCATTAAGAAATTAATCGCTTCAACAAAATTATTGTATACAGTCACTGATATGTATGATAAACAGCCTTTTTTGTAATCTCGATTTATTTTGTAGTTTTTCTGACTAAATCCCCAAAAAGCCTATTTTTTTGGTCTCTAAGTGGCCTTAGAGACCCTTCAGTGACCGCCGTCAATTTTGTTGAAACTCATGTACGTGATAAAGCATTCAACATTATTGGACACGTATTTTTTTTATCCTCGGAAAAACGGGTTTAAGGGGAGAAACCACCCCTCAAAGAAAGGCGTGTCAAGGGGTGGTTTTGCACGTTCACCTACAAGCAGTCCACCGATCTGCATGAAACAAAAACCAAAGTTCTTCTAATGTAAAGCGATGAAGAATCCACTATGGAATAATTGAAAAAGAATGGAATTAAGGGGTGACACGCCTTTCTCCGAGGAGTCGTTTCCATCTTTAAAAACGTTTTTCCGCAGATAAAAAAAATACGTGTCTAATAGTTTTAAATGCTTCATCACATATATGAGTTTCAACAAAATGGGAGGCGTACACTTAAGTGACGTTCCTTGTCAGTAGAAAAATGCCACGTTTCTACTGACATGATTCAATCGCGTTATTATAGGAAATTCCATGAAGCTGCCTCTCGCTCGGTACTTGGCGCGAAGAGTCAATTCGCTCTGCTGAGCGGTCACTCATTCGAGTACCGTTCCAGGCAAACGATCCTTGACATGGAATATCGCCGCAGCCATCGACCACGGATTCACTACCATAGGTAGCAAATGAATTCTTCATTAAAATCACCAGCACATTGCGGTCGTATACTTGTTGATGAGGGTACGAGAAACGAACCGAAAAACAGATAGAAATCGACAGTAGCTTGAATCCTGACGACGGCACCATCCATAGAAGATTCCAGCCCTTTACCGTTTCCGAATTCGCGATGTCACATGTTCTGGTGATCCTGTGTCCGATCGGGCGAGAGAATTCGAGAGGAGCTTTTGTCGAGTGTGCTATCGGTATTTGCGGCGTGGCGAGACCGATAAGGGAACACTGAGCTTTTCTTCATTGGAACGGGGGGGGGGGGGAGAAACCGCGAAAGGGAGGGAGATAGCGAAGTGACAGCAGGGAAAGGAGAGCGAACACTTTGTGTACAAAGAGAGACGATGGTGGGGATATCGGTGAACAACAATAGACCAATGCCAGCGTCCTACACCAATTGCATGTGAGGTCTTTGAAGTTGTTTCTCTAACCCGTGCATGAAGCGCGTGCAGTCCTAAAAGCTACGAAAAGTTGTCCAAAAATGAAAATGTCGAGAATCCACCCCCGCGAATTCCATTTACGTTTGGTCCTTTATCGATTTTGGTCGCGATTTTTCGCGTTGCAGGTACTCGTGTGCGCCACAACATCAACGGAATACACTGCCGATGCCACAAAGGAGACTCGCCATTTTTGTTGCCCAGCTATTTGGAAAATAATAATGAAAAAAAACAAGTTCGGAGCTCCGACCGTAAAAGTCAACACGACGGAATATCATTGTTCGTGGAAAATTCGAAGTTATCACCCGCTCGGACGAACGGTTCTGATTGTGGAATTTTTTGATAAGCGATCAGTGTGCATGAGTTCATCGGGAAGCGAGTGGGTGGGGGAGGCGAGTCGAAATGGTTTATTGGGAATTTTCGATAATTCCGGAATGAGATATTATTGAGGAATGCGCGATAAGCATTCGGGATATAACGATCTATGTGCGTGGGAGAGTGGGGAGAAAGCACGTGTCGTGTCAATTAGGATGGGGTCACGTTCGGAAAGAAATTTACCAATGGCTAAAGAACCGCGACGGGAGTGAAATAAGAAAACGAAATACTAACTCCGATATACATTTGAGATATTCCACGCCATTTTATCTAGCTAGTGACCCCAACCATTTTTGGTTTTTCTGATTTTTTTTCTCGAAATTTGTACCTCATGGAAGAAATATCCACACCAATTTTTAGATTTTTTTCTCTACTCTTTTAGGAATGATAATTTTCCAAAAATGTAGATTTCGGAACTTTTGGAAATGTTTGAACGTTGATAACTCCTGAAATAATTGAGATATCGACAAATGTCACTATATATTTTTTTTCATTTTGAAGCATTCTTTGGTTACAAAACATGGAAAAAATTATCAAATATCAACGACAACGTTTTTTTTGCTACTAAAGGGAAAACTTTAAAAAAAAGTTTATTGGCATTTTTTTATATTTTTTTCAAAAAATTCTCTGAAATAGAGTGACCCGTTCTATGATTTTCAAGATTAGTCTCATCGTGGGCCCATTTTTCCTTCTATTCGTTTTCGAACTAATCACATTTTTGATAAGATTTTTGTCATTCTAATCTTGAAATAATTATATTAATGATTTTGTGATTTCCAATTCGGCTTCGTCAGGCCAGAAATAGTTTATTTTTAAATTGTGCGGAATTTAACGAAAAAAAAAACGATTTCGAACGAAAAATGGAGTATCCCGTGCAGAAATTGTCGTAGGGCTCGAAGATGGGAATCCATTTCTTGTCCCTCCTCCTCATAGGGATCCAATGGGTCATCGCATTGGATCCCTGTACTAAAACGTCACGCTCTTTCATTGGATTCTCATCGGGATTCCTCATTGGAACCCAATGAACGAATCCAATTTGAGTCCTAAACAGTTCCCGCGCTGAGAAAAAAGAATCGTTGAATGTGCAAACTGCATTTTGTTGGCTCGAAATTTTGTTGTTTTAACAGTTGCTCAGACATGCTAAATAAGCTACAGTTCACACCGCTAAACTATTTTACCACCAACTATAATGTTTTGTTATGCCAAACAAAAATCAAGTTGAACGTATTTAAAGATACATTTTGTTAAACCAACTGAATTTTGGATGGATGAACGAATTTTTTTTTCAGTGCACATTGTCCAACAGAATCCGACGTGATTCTTGATGGATCCCATCGAATTCGGCACGTTGAATTTTCTAAACAAAATATATATATATATATACACAATGACTGGAGGTTAAAAAAGTACAAATTTTATCTTAAAAAAGTAAAAATCGCTACAAAAAAACATATCTTAAAAATCGATTTGAATCACAGCATTGATAATCCCCTGTAATTATCGATTGTTACTTATTTTACTGTATTTTGACATGATATCTCCACATACGTACGCGCTCACAAAGCGTGCAGGTTATGTTTCAACACACCGAGTTTTTTCTCGTGACTTTTCACATATTTCGGATTCGAACGTGGTAGGAATTCTCAAACGGCGTTCATCGGGGGTAAGCGCAGAATCCAAATGGATCACAACGAGGAATGCCTTTGTGCGGCAACCCTAACAAATGTGGATATACCTTGGGGCTCCCCATCATTGTGCACGGGATCACGAAAGGATATTTTTTTGGCATATCGAACAAATACCGGTTGATAATTTCCAATAAAATATTCTCGATTCTCGGTTCTCGAATAAGATGTATTTGAAATCCATTTGGATTCCCATGCGCACTCCCTACGTATGGTGTCCCTAACAAATTCCTATAGGGATGTGGTAGCATCTGGGGGACTTCAACGAATTTCTGCACGGGCAGTTCACAAGTTTGGCCATCACGTTCCGATTTTTTGATCGGGACTAAAAAAAATCAAAACCGCAGGGCCCAGGTGATATTTGGAAGAGAAAAGAACCCGCTTTAATGTGCCATTTATTAATCTCTCTACGACTTTTTATGCACTCTCTATGTGGCTTTCAAAATGGTCGTCTCTTACGATATTCATACTCTCGCAAAGTCGCGTGTAATTTTTTAGAGAAATATCAGTAGATTTTTTCTTTTGGAAAACCCCATAAGGCTTACGAGGAAAGGTTGCGAGGTCGATCTCTTCGATTTCGATGAAATTTGGCATGCATGTAGAATGGGTAAAAATAGGCGACACCCATTTTTTTATATCTGCGGAACCCGATTTTAAAGGGGTGAGACGCACCCTCAAAAATTGGGATGTTTTTCGTCGATAACGTTTTAACGGTACGAGATATGAAAAAAAAATTACATTGCAACAATGTTTATTTTTTCGTATACTATACATTGGAGATGAGAATGATAACGTCATCGACGAAAAACTAAAAAGACACCCCTATTTTCGAGGGTGCGTTTCACTCCTTAAAAATCGGGTTCCACAGATATAAAAAAATACGTGTCGCCTATTTTTACCTATTCTACAAGCATGCCAAATTTCATCGAAATCGGAGAGATCGACCTCGCAACCTTTTCTTTTTAGTTTCGATTTTTTGAACGTTTTTTGCCATTTTCTCGCAGAGTTATTAAACTTTTTTTTACAGTAGTGGATTTTTTAAACAACATCGTAATTATAGATG